>CALSBZ010032016.1:6143-17807 GCA_943591055.1 Gobionotothen gibberifrons
TGTTCATACTGCTCACAGGCTGCTGTGTGTATCTAGTGTATTCATACCCCTCACTGTTTATTCATCATTCAATTCATTCTATATTTTATTCTGTAGATTGTGTACATTACTTTTCACTTTACTGCTTGTTGCACTCCTGGTTAGAAGTTAAACTGCATTTCGTTGTCTCAGTACCTGTAATCTGTGCAATAACAATAAAGTTGAATCTAATCTTGAGCAGGAACAAATGTATTTACTTAGTACATATCTGACATTAACGATTAAACACATGTGTGCATTCTTTATAAATGCAAACCGAGTCAAGCCGACTCCGGAGGTGGCGGTATGCACCTTAAAGTTGTTTGCAATCCGCCAAAAAACCGAGAGAAGAAGAAGAAGAAGAAACCGACTCCGAGCTGTCAGACTTCAGGCGAGCTTTTTGAGACCTCCCCCGGCTGCGATCGGCTATTCTCGTCTACTTTCGAGGCGAGCCGCAGCTCATCTCAAACTTGCCTAAAGTCACGGCTTGCCACTGCATATTTATTTCAGATACTTATAGTTACAGTTTTTACGCTCTAATGCAGGGGTGGGGAACCTTTTTTAGGATTACAGCTACTTTCAAAAATAAAACAAGTCGTAAGCTACTTTTACTCCTCTTTCTTTGGTTTTTGTAGTGCACATTTTAACATTATTTTATGCTGACCTTTTCACACCGCGCCTGTTTTTCAGGTCTCAGGCTCGAAAATGACCCAGAACAAATGACTTCACTTCTAAAAGGGTTAAATTACTAATCTTTTTTCTCAAAGTAATGATAAACCTGTGAGTTGGATGTAGAAAAGTCAGAATCAATATAGATGTTTTTTATTTTAAAGAAAATTCAGATTGAACTTAGTAAAAAACTGTAAATTATTGTGTCCGTCCAAAAATATTTTTTTACTTATAGTGAAAACTACCCTTGGATGATGGGTTAGTGCACTAAAAGCTATAGGAATCCAAAGTACAACATATAATAAGTACCCTGTATCAAGATTGATGCAAAACAAGTGACATTTGACTTTTTTAGACAGGTTTAGCAAAAAAAACTCCACCTCTGAGGTGATTTGGGTGTAAATGAGCGTTTTTGCCGTTTCTCTGGAACCCATTGGTCGATTATGGTTATTCACATCTCTTTCTGACCGTTAGAGCCAATAGAATCGAAGGGGGGTTTTCACATACACACCAACGTTACCAAAAAAAGGTGGGGGCTACGCGCATGCAGTTTTGCATGAGAGTGAACTTATCTCTCGCTCTGACATCTGGAAATGGAAAAGCAGAAATCCTTTCAAAGTGACACAGACATTTCGGATGAACCTATGGATTAACCTTCATCAGCGTTTTTATCGTTGTAATGCCTTGAAGACCACTTTTGACCAGACAACGACACAGGTAAGCCATGTTAGCGTTTTTAGCTACCTAGCGCCACATGTTTTGATGTCTGTTCTTGTTAATATCTCCGCGAGTTCTTATCATAGAGTGATGATGTAGGTACTGTTAGAAATTAAAATCAATTTATTATGGCATAATTTAGTTTAAACATACCATCAGCTTAAATGCTGTTTTATACTGAAAAACCAGAAGTTCTCAAGCTTTTTCTGAAGTCAAACTTGTATTCTGGAAATCCTTCATCTCCGGTTAGCATGTAGCATGTGGCTAATGTTCCTTTTCCTATAGAGGTGAATTTAGAAGCGAAATGACACGGAGTGTTCCACACTGAAACCTACTGATTTTAACACTACAACTATAGATGTTATTATTTCTGAATATTAACCTAAATCGCGTCATTTGCAGGAAACAACGTCTAAGGAACCTTAATATTTAATAAACTATGAATATTTTATATCCATATAACAGGGAAAAACTAATTTAACTGATTTTTTTTTTTTTAAATTCAAAAGAAACACACAATGCTAACGCTGAGCCTCTGAATTAGCAACAAGCGAAAAATGCTAACAGATGACTGCACCGAAATTCACTCACAAAACCTTATTATTTATCTTTGCTGCACATCTCAACCCATCGTTTCACATCGTGAAGGGACACAGAATCGAGGGGTACCCTTCATTATCACTCAATTATACGAACTCTCGGAGATAATAACAAGAACACACATCAAAATATATGGAGCTAGTTAGCTAAACACGGCAAAATGGCTCACCTGTGTGGTAGTCTGGTCAAAAGTGGTCTTCAATGGCATTAAAACGATAAAAACGATAGTGTAGTTAATCCATAGGTTAATATCCAATGTGAGTGTTTCCCCTTTGAAATGTTCTGATAATCCAAAAGCAATAAAACTGCAATTCCGTTTCTAGAAGTTAGAGCAGTGGAGTTTACAAACGCGAATACGCCATCTTATTTTTTTAACATGAGTGTGTGCGGGACCATTTCCCTTCGATTCTATTGGCTCTAACGGTCAGAAAGAGATGTCACATGTCAAAATTGAGCAAGGGGGGCCAGAGATAGGTCAAATCCACCCAAATGACCCCAAAAGAGGATTTTTTTTTTGCTAAATCTGTCTAAAAAGGTCAAATATCACTTGTTTTGCATCAATCTTGATACAGGGTACTTATTATATGTTGTACTTTGGATTCCTAAAGCTTTTAGTCTACTAACCCATCATCCAAGGTTAGTTTTCACTATAAGTACAACATGTTTTTTGGATGGACACTATAATTTACAGTGTTTTACCATGTTCAATCTGAATTTTTTTTTTAATAAAAAAACATCTATATTGATTCTGACTTTTCTACATCCAACTCACAGGTTTATCATTACTTTGAGAAAAAAGATTATTCATTTAACCCTTTTAGAAGGGAAGATATGGTCATTTGTTCTGGGAATGTCATTTTCAAGCCTGAAACATGAAAAACAGGCTTGGGGCTTAACAGGTTAAATGAAAGTACAGTTTATTTTAATACGTTGCTTACAGACGTAGGGAGCACATGACAACATCCGGAACTACCGGAAATGATAACTGCCGTGAAGTATTTCCAGTATTTTTAAAGTATGAATTACAGCCGTAAAATTGCAATAAATGAAAAGTGATGAAAGAGAATATGAGGAGAAGAGGCGTGTTTAGGTATATATTGAATGTACGATGTCTGAATCCTCTGTTATGCGTTACAACGAACATTGAAGATCGGAGGAGGGAGGACCCCCTACAGCACCAACCGGCAGAGGAGGAGGGAGGACCCCCTACAGCACCAACCGGCAGAGGAGGAGGGAGGACCCCCTACAGCGCCAACCGGCAGAGGAGGAGGGAGGACCCCCTACAGCGCCAACCGGCAGAGGAGGAGGGAGGACCCCCTACAGTCCCAACCGGCAGAGGAGGAGGAGCCATCGGGGGATATTTAACAGCTGAATGTGTGTTATATCTCTCACAGGCTCCGCCCTCTACTGGACTCTATGGGTACTACCTTATCCTGCGAGCATTCTCCCACTGAAAACTCTTATAGACGTGGCCGGCCAAGGGCGGGCCTACCTGAATGCGCGCGCATCACACCCTATAAAAGGAGGCCTCGCCTCCTGACTGTCATCCCTTTCTCTTCAGCCAGCGGAAGTGATCCCACGAGAGACCGGAAGACGTTTTGAAGAAGATAGAGTAAACTTACCTCCGGGGAGTCGCCACTGCTAGAGACCCGGGCCTGTCCTTCGTGCCCTAGCTGAAATAGCGGGCGCCGATCCCCACCACCTTGCTTCGAGTGTTGGAGGACCAGGATATGGCCCGGCGGTGCCGCAGGGCTGGTTTCTCTCTGGATGATGATCATGGCGGCGGGTGTGTGGGCTACTCACTCATTGCTAGAGATGCCCCCGCCTCACCAGGTCAGAGCGATTATTGGGCCGCAAGGCCGAATAAGTAGCTTGGTCCATGGGCCTTGCCCCAGGCCCGGTTCCCCCGGGGACCGGTGCTCGGTGGTTTCACATGATATAGGGTTGACCCTACTTCATGACAGGCCGCCGCCGCTGCCCGCCATGTGATGTCCCTGGATATCACGCCGCGTGGCGCTTTTCAAAAGAGGACCGTGTTGGTCTCCTGGGAGCCCCCGTGTTGTCGGAAGGGCTCTTTGGAGCGATTTCCTTGCTCGCAGGATAAGGAGCAATCGCAGCGAATGGCTGTTTTTTGCCCATCCCCAGAGGAGGAAACACTGTCCTACACTCCCCGCCCCTGCTGTAAATCCCAGTAAAGGGAGCCAGCAGGAGGGCGTGTGAGTGGAATAAATCGAGTGCTATTAAGCACTGTGCGGGTTCAAGAGACGCTATTGCCGGCGTACTGTTGTTGCATTTCGCCGTTGAATGGGAAATGCAGCATTAATACGTGGGCGCGCGGCCCTCGTGAGAGTGGCCGCGGGGCGTTCAGGGACCTCCGCAGGAGAACGGTGGTTTACGGCTGTAAACTCTAGTTCTAGAGTGGTGTGTGTGTGTGGGAAAAATGCATTCGGTAAAAACGATTGTTTTTTTCCAGAGTAAAGAGTTATATCTTTCCACAATTCCACTTTTCCCCATAATGTTCGTTTCAAAGAGACGGCATTGTGACGGCGCGCGCGGCCCTTCCCCCGAGGACGAGCCGCGCGGTGCGTTCAGGGTCCTCAATAAATAATCGGCCCTTCCTGTGTCGACCCTCCAGGGGCAAAATCTTCCCTTCGCAGAGAGTTTTGCGGCGGAACGGGTCACCAGAGAGTATAATGCAGCAGATCACTACGTTTTCTAATAAAAATGAGGTGATCTGTATCCAAATATACACGCTTCAGTCGCCTGGAGGAGGAGAGGATGCAGCTTAGCCGGATGCTAATGCTGGCTCCTCCTCAGGTTTCATCACGCGCTCCTCACGCTTCTATGCAGGTGAGGGAGCGTAGTGCAACGGTGAAGCGGAGGGAGAGGCGCCGGCAGGGGAGTTCCATGGCTGCGGCGCCTTCCACCTCTACGACCCGTCCCGAGGTACCGGAATACCGGCAGCCGCGGGGACGGGCTGCCCGACCTCGGCATGCTCCGCAACAGCAAAGAGCAGCCGGGTGGGGTGCGCCGTCGGCCCGAAGCTGACGGGCGGAGGGAGGTAGCGCCTCGGCGGGGAGAGATGATCTCTTCACCGGGGACGCTAGGGCGAATCCCGCCTCCTCCCTGTTTAATGCACAGATTCCTTTGTCCTCTTATAAAAATAAAGAAAAGGTTAATCTGTAGCCAAGTCTAAGTGTCCTTTGTTTCCGCAATGATACACTTACACACGATGTCTGTACTGATTACCCACTCGCCGCCCCAGCTATTGCTCCTGTAAAGGAGGAGGCTAGTGGGAGTGCGCAGATGAGAGTGATGAAATATAGGCAATGTTTTCATAGTGCTACACATGTACAGAGGCATTATGGCCGCGTATTGCTGTTAGGGAACACACTAAGCCTGGAGCTAAGACTCCGATTAATGCAGGTTACCATGGGGGTAAAAGTGGCATTATGGCAGCGCCCGCTTTCTCAGAAGAGAGCGTGGCGGTGCGTTCAGGGACCTCAGTAAAACACACTACTCCTGTAAAGACTCCGATTAATGCTGTTCACCGTAAGGAGAGCAGCATTATGAAGGAGCGCGCGCTCAGTCATGAGCGGGCGGAGGTGCGTTCAGGGTCCTCAGTAAACAGTCGGCCCTTTCTGTGTCGACCCTCCATGGGCAAACCTTCCCTTCACGGGGAGTTTTGCGGCGGGACGGGTCGCCAGGGAGTATCGCAGTTTTATCGCTGTGGCCCCACAGCTGAGGGCATGCCCGTTAACACAGTGTTATGGGGAATGGAAACTCAGTTGTGTACTATCAAAGTGGATGGACAGGACGCTGAGACGGGGTTATTCACTCCAGTTTTGCAGCGTCCCACCTCCTTTTATGGGCATACGGGAGGGGAACCTATCCTCGCAAGTGAGGACGGGTTTCCTCTCAGCAGAGATTCAGGCGCTGGTGCAGAAACAGGCTGTGTCTGTTGTGCACCCCCAGCGCAGGGAAGAGGGTCATTATTCCATGTATTTCCTGGTTCCCAAGAAAACAGGGGAATTCAGACCCATTCTAGATCTCCGCGGCCTGAATCTCTATATTTCCCGCAGGAAATTTCGCATGTTAACTATAAAACAGTTACTGGGGCTTGTGCAACCGGGCGATTGGTTCACCACCATCGACCTGAAAGACGCATATTTTCATGTGGAGATTGTTCAGGAACACAGAAAATATCTGCGCTTTGCCTTCCAGGGGATAGCCTACGAATACAACAGGCTGCCGTTCGGCTATTCCCTATCCCCACGCACATTCAGCAGTTGTGTGGCCACAGCGCTTCAACCGCTGTCGGGCTCTTTCTCCTCGTCTGTGCTTGCGGGGGCAACACAGGACTGGTAGGGGGGGGGGGTTTGTGGGTCAGTTGGCATCTGACCCCTTCCCCGGACGTAATGCGCCTTCGCTGTTCTCGGGCCCTCTGGGGGTCCCGGGATGGGCGAGGGGCGCGCTGGGCCCTTACAGGGCTGGAGGGCTGCTCTCCTCCTGCCGGGGGGCAGGAGGGGGGTAGCCCTCCACACTTTGGTCCACACACACTCTGCACGGGGTCAGTGTCTGAGTGTGGGGCAGGGGCACTGGCACTCTCCCTACGATCCTTGGGGACTCGGGAGGACGTGTGCACAGTGAGCCCATACAGGGCTGGGGGTTCCCATCACTGTATTTTGAGCATTCCTTCTGCGAGGCAAGCGCGGCAGGGTGTGCTCTGTCAGCCGCAGCCCAGACTTCTCCACGGTCACGACCGGGTTAAAGGAGAATGTGGGGCAGCAGCTGCTGACCAGGAAGGCCGGTCAGGGACAGTAGGGTGGAATGTTGGGTTTGGACGACAGTGCGTACATTTATCGTGACTCCGCCCACTGTACCCATAGAGTCCAGTAGAGGGCGGAGCCTGTGAGAGATATAACGTTGGGTTACGTATTGTAACCCTTATTATATTAACACAGGCGGAGCCCTCTACTCGGGGCACTGTCTGTCCTATTCCGCTCGCTGAAGAGAGGGTAGGATGACAGTCAGGAGGCGAGGCCTCCTTTTATAGGGTGTGATGCGCGCGCATTCAGGTAGGCCCGCCCTTGGCCGGCCACGTCTATAAGAGTTTTCAGTGGGAGAATGCTCGCAGGATAAGGTAGTACCCATAGAGTCCAGTAGAGGGCTCCGCCTGTGTTAATATAACAAGGGTTACAATACGTAACCCAACGTTTCTCTGCGCTTCCTTCACCCTCGAGACCCCCGAGAACACAGCTGTTTCTCTCTCTGAAGCATTTTCTGTTTGTAACATTACCGCGCCATTTTTATTAAAGTACCCATTTGAATCTTATTCGAGAGACTCCATTAGTCAAATTTTTCCTAAGCTTCTCTCCTGGACGTGAGAATAACGAACAAAGCTAACAATTGGTGACCAGTTGACGAGATCCCGCTAAACCAGGAGGGACTAACCAGCTGGTCGCCGGAGACGCTGGCATCCGTTCGACACACAAAGAGCTCAAATCCATGTGGTAAGAAGAAGCCTGTTATATCGAATTCTTCAATAGTTATCTAGGACATGTTAGATTTGTGTGTTTGACGGCGGTCAGCGGATCCTGAAAATAGCTGTGCATTTAATGTTAAAACAACCAAAATGTATAAACATAAGACATCCTATACCTCGTGGCGTTGCTTTGTTGCAAGCAGGGTGAGTTCCAATTTCTTTTGTTCTTCTATTAACTAGGGATGCACGATATTGGTTTTTTGAAACCGATACCGATACCGATAACTTCCTGCTTCTCAAGACCGATACCGATACCGATAACCGATAATAATATTATATATATATATATTAAATGTACCTGTAGTTTTTGCACACCTGGTGGTAAAAAAAGACTAGTAGTGATCAAATGACATGAGCAATACTACTATGAACAAAACAAAGCCAAGAACAGTTTTGACTCTTCAAAGTGACCATATTTATTTTCCCAAATAAACATAATTGAGTCAATCAGTCAATGTTTGTAGTCTTTGTCCAGCCACTGCGCCGTCAGACCTAGCATGCTAACGGGGCTAACATCACTGGTCCATATGTCCGTGGTGAAACGTATGTCCCGTATATCGTTATCGATCAGAGTATGAAGGAGTGTGCATTGCATTTGTTAATAAAAATAGCAAGCGAACTATCTAACTCTGAATTGAAGTGAGTGTTTGTCTACCAACAGTTCAAGGCTGTTCTAAAAAAGTCCTTTCAGTGTAATAGGCCTGAATAAAGTTTAAGGCTTTATCAGTGTTTATTCTGTTCTGTTTACAACCAGACATTGCGTGTGGATTACGACGAGAAATGCGACATTCGTGCGTTGGATAGACGATATTCTCCTGATTGTGTTTGGATAGCGTCTTAATTTGTCCCATTATAGCGTGTTTAAATAGCAACAGATAAAACATAGTGACTCTAAGTCAAATATTACGTAATGTGGTTTAAGGCCTATAATGTAAAGGGTAGAAGGCCCATTTTTCATTGTAAAATACATAGAAATGTTATTATTTTAAACTACAGTGTTGGTTTGTGTTCTAGATTACAACATACCTCACTAGGGGTTCCTTTTGTTACAGTTCATCTAAAGATCACCCCACCATTATTTAAACTCCCCTGTGAGAGCCACGTGGTGTATTGGAAAAGCAGTTGCCATCTTGTTTTCACCACATATTGACAAACAAACACAGGGCAGTCGCCATTTTGTGAAATGCAAATTCAAAGCACTCCTTTGTTTGTTCTTATGCAGCTGGTTTCACTCCAATGAGGCATTTTTCTGACCTCCATCTTGTGAAGAACGAATCATACTTCTTGTCACAGTTGGAACTAGAGGGCTAAATCAGGTTTTGGATATTGAAGGGAAGGATTGTTGTATTTTCTAAAACTCCAACCTGAGTTTTGAAGTAATTCTGCTGGCAAATGTGTTTTGGCGGTTTTTGAAGTATTCCTGTTTGCAAATGTGTTTTGGCGGTTTTGTGCTGTATTGTTTAACCATATACTAATTTTCTTCCCATTTTTAAGATATTTTTAAGGGAAATAAGCTAGTTCTTGTTAAATAGAGGTCAGTTTTATTTACAGCTATCCCTAGTGGATTGAGCTGGAAATTACAACAGCGCACTCTGCTGGTAGCACATAATTATTACACGGATAGAGGAGCAGAATTATAAATAAAACACATTTTAGGGAAAGATACAATAATATTCTGAAGTTTAATTTTAAGTGTTATAAATGAACACATGTGGTTTCTACTTTTAAGATAAGAAATCTTACATAATAGTCTTTCAAACTAGACTGTAGAATATTTAAACACAAATGTATTGAAGCTAACACAAGTTATGACATTTGCATAATTCCATACACTTCAGTATACACAGTAAACACCAGATTCAGATTTTCACAATATTTCTTTTTCATATTTCAAAGTCAAAGCATACACTGTACACATTTAATTTTTTTCTTTTCTAAATTTACTTTTTATCTTTAAAAAAAACAAACAAAAAAAATGTTTACTTTAAAAACCTTTAACTTCTAGAAACAATTTAAAATAATTTAAAACATTCTGATGACATAGGATATTTTTATAAGGAATACAAATGTACTAGTCAGAGGATTAGTGCTTCATCTTTGGTAACTTAATAATTTCATTCAAATAGTTATAGAACATGTCACCGAAAGAAACTAAGTTGAGACCAGACGCAGAGCCAGGCTCAACTGCAGATATCAAGGAAAGGGTAAAAATCAGATCAGATGCTACAACAGTTCCAAATCTTAGACAGAAGACATGGAACCAAATGGAGAAACTGTTGAAACAGTGGCAAACGAGAGGGCTGATTCCAGCGGATGATCAACCGGCACCAACAAAAGCCCATAGAAAAGCTGTAATTGACTATGAGAATGGAGAATACCTGCGAGAGCAACAAGCATGGATCAAAGCCGGACAACCCTCTTCGTATGGATCTGCAAAGATTGCTATGAACAAAGCGGAGATAAGAAAAACACAGGTTACAGCTCTGATACTCCATTTAAAGTATTCTGTTAGTGGGACGGCAAACATCCACGCCATTCAAGAAGCAAATTCGCTAGCGAAGGAAGACACAATGGAAAAAATGGAAGAGGCTCCAGTAATCCAAACTCCAAAGCTCTATCCAAACCTGCCTGAGAAACCTCCTCCTTACATGACAAAAGCAGACCATGGTCACTAATCTGGGCGTCAAAATCGACAAAGCTGTTAAATTGGATAAACAGATAAACTCTGTGGTTGAGTCCAGTTTTTATCACTTGAGGCTCCCGTCCAAAATTAAACCGGTTTTATCCTTTTTAGACTTTGAGTGTGTAATTCATGCCTTTGTTTCGACTCGTTTAGATTATTGTAATGCACTGTATGCCGGCCTAAACAAGACCTCGCTGGCACGCCTGCAGCTGTTACAAAACGCTGCGGTTCGGCTGCTTACGGGAACCCGCAAGTATGAACACATCACCCCAATTCTGGCTTCCCTCCACTGGCTTCCTGTCCATTTTAGAGTTCATTTTAAGATTTTATTGTTTGTTTTTAAATCTCTTAATGGGCTGGCCCCTCAGTACATCTCCGAGCTCCTACAGGTGTACACCCCCTCAAGGGCTTTGAGGTCGGCTGATCAGCTGGTAGTCCCAAAAACTAGGAAAAAGACCAGGGGAGACCGAGCCTTCCCAGCGGTAGCCCCCAGGCTCTGGAACGACCTGCCCCCCCATGTCAAATTGTCGCCCACCCTTCAAACTTTTAAGTCCCGCCTCTTTTCCCTCGCTTTCGAGTGAGTTTGAGCTGTTTTATCGATTTTTATGCTTTTATTTGTCTGTCCATAGCCCTTATGTGCCTTTTATCTATTCTTATGTGTGCCTTTTATCTATTATTGTAATATTATATTTTATTATAATGTTATGTGACTGTGAAGCACTTTGGTAAACCCTCTGTTTTTAATATGTGCGATATAATTAAAGTGGATTGGATTGGATTGGACAAAAGAAGCAGAAATCATCTTCCAACCTGCTTCGGCCCAACTGGCAGAAGTAGTGGCACTCACCAAAGCCTTGGAACATGCAGAGGGAAAACGAGTCAACATCTACACAGATTCAGCATATGCCTATGGAGCAGTGCATATAGACGGACCACAGTAGATCAGAAGAGGGTTCCTAACATCTGCTAAGACACCAGTAAAACATGCTGAAGCGCTAAAACTCCTGCTAACATCTTTACTGTTGCCATCACAAGTGGCAGTAATGAAATGCAAAGGACATCAAACATTGAACAATGCAATATCCAGAGGAAACGATGCAGCAGACAAGGCAGCAAAGAAAGCAGGAGGGTACAGCAAGCAAATTATATGTACAAAGGCCAATACTCAAGAAGAGTTAACCACCGAACACATCAAAGACATGCAGAAATATGCTGGAGTGTATGAACAGAATCAATGGAGTCAGAAGTGGCAAAGAAAGGTGGGGGCTACGCGCATGCAATTTTGCACGAGAGTGAACTTATCTCTCGCTCTGACATCTGGAAATGGAAAAGCAGATTTATTGTTTATGGATTATCAGAAATCCTTTCAAAGTGACACAGACACATCGGATGAACCTATGGATTAACCTTCATCAGCGTTTTTATCGTTGTA
>CALSBZ010032018.1:8808-34139 GCA_943591055.1 Gobionotothen gibberifrons
GAATGCACGTTCGTAATCCTACGTCACTCAAGTCAATACACACGGTCAGGGGGGTGGGGGGGCAGACAGCAGAGCTGTTTGGGGGGGGGGGATCGTCCACAAAAACTATCAATTAAATCCAATCTGATCGTTCTAGGTCGGAAAAACATCCAAACAATTGTCGCGCGCTGTCAGCCTGTCGCTGTGGGCCGTTGACAGTTTACGTGGGCTGGGCTGGGTGCAGTGGCGGACTGGCCATCGGGACGAATCCCGATGGGCCGGTCCCGAAGTGGGCCAGTCGGATAAGTCACTAGCACATCCCCCACTCCCCCCGTTGACAATTTACTAGCGGTACCGAAGTGGGCCGGTTGAGAGTGAGTCCCGGGATGATTTTTAGTCCCAGTCCACCACTGGCTACATGACCGTATTATCGCCCATATTGACGCACCTAATTCCTAAACTTCTAACAGATACAACATAAGCCGATCCTTCAGCCTCATATGAGCTCTCAGACACGTTCAAAATTAAACTGTCATCGCTGTCTGAGCTTGCTGCTGTGTGCGCCATCGTGCGTTTGCATGCAGATGCTGGGATCCTGAACGGTGCAGCTGGAGCACTGTGCCTGCAATGACGTCACACATAATTTGCCGGGACTTGAAGGATCCCCGAGAGGATCCAGAAAATGGTCACATTGAAGGGCAGATTAATGGTTATCAAAGTACAAATATCCATCAGTTCAGTAACGGTTTTCAAGGGGACAATATTTACTCAAATTGATGGGTTTGGATGATGGGGAAAACTCGTGTCACAGGCTCTTTAATGGCCTAGAACAAAACGTGATTTATCTCTTCAATTTGTGTCTTACACAGACCTTATTTCCAGCTATTTTCCAAAACCCTATGGAGAAAATGTATTGCTTTTTGTCGAAGGAACCGGAAGTGGTAAAAATTCTAACTTACTTCCGGGTTTTAGGACGCGTCACTGCGGTTCTCTATTAATGCGCTGCTCTCACAAGCTGTTGCTAAGGAACAAATGACTGCACAGACTGTGACTTTTTTCCACCACCCCTGAGCGCAAGTCCACCTTTGGTGTTCTGTAGCCTATGCTGTGTGCTCGCGAAGAGAGAGTCAGAGAGAGTGAGAGAGTTACTCATTATTAATATTTTTGGATGGTTGCTCTGTGTTCACTTAAATGAAATAAATAAATAAGTTCATTTTGTGCTTTTCTAGCATATCGCTCAGCCGAATTCACAAAAATGTGCAATTGTGTAAATTGTCACTGTTAGAAACCTATGATTATTCATGTAGGCCTATACCGTTTTAATCTGTTTAATCTCTGTTAACTCTGCACCTGTTATTGTTATACAATCCGGTGCACAGTGCGCGCTATAAAGTTCAAGTGCGTTGTTATTGCTACCCGGCTGCGTCAATCAACAATAAATCGTCTTCTGATTAGAAAAAAACCTGCTGCATTTCGTGTTTGAAATCCCCCCCAACCCCAGCTCTGACTGACTTCCCGCGTCCCTGGCTGTATTGAACAAATAAACTAACTGTATCACTATAACATGATGATGATGGTGATAAAGGGGGCCATCACGTGGTTTCCGAGTGACACGAGTAGATTTTAGCCGAGACCGGCGGAAAGTTTGTCTCAAAACTCTGTGTGTGTAAAAAGACGATCCACGAGCAGAGATTTGAGATCCGCACGCGCATTTTTGGTTGACAAATACAAAACTGATTCACAAATGCCTGATCGAAAGTTGTAAATGTTAAAGAGATATTCACAGATCTATTTTTTTATTTGTGAAAATATTTAGCATATTTGCAGATCCGTTTTACATTTGCCAAATTATTTGTGAGTTTGCAAATCTTTTAAATGCATTTGTAGATGGTGTTTTACATTTGAAAAATCACATATTTTCACACAAATAATTATGAGACAAATCTATGCCCATACTAGCAGCAGCCGTTTCATTTAAAGCAGAATCAGCCTGTTTGGAACAGGGCTGCAAAAGAGGGGTTTGAGCAGTATGAGGCATGGCTATAATGGGTGATCTATTTGGTATTTTATGCAAAGAACTTCACAGACATGTTTCGTATAGGTATGGCCCTACAATATATTTTGTAAATATAGCATAACGGTCCCTACACACGGCGGCGTGCGTTGGCGGTGGGCGTGTCTTGAGCTTGGGGGAGTTTACGCCAGCAACGCGACCAACAACCAATCACATGAATGCCCCGCCCCGGACATAGTAAACAAAAAAATCGCGGTTCTTCTATCCACTCTAGCCAAAATGGATGCCGGTTTGGTAGCAAGGGTGGCATTGGTATATGCATTGTATCTCGGGAGGCGACGTCGTGAGCGTCGCTGTTGGGTACATCCGATACTCCGAAAACGTCTGCAACGGGGAGAATACCACGTTTTGGTCCAAGAGCTCTGTCTGGATGATGAACTGTTTCAGCAGTATTTCAGGATGAGCAAAGACCATTTCAACGAGTTGCTCTGCAAAGTGGGTCCAATGATTACAAAGGCGGACACCAGCATGCGTTTGTCAATCGGACCCGCCGAGCGACTCGCCATCCGTCTACGGTATGTTTTGTGTATTTCTACTTCTTCTACTCTGTATAGAAAGAGAGAGAATGCATGCCATGGATGAATGATGAATGAAGTCTGTGATTTAGTTCAGATGGATAACATTAATTAAGATAGCTAGGTAAACACAGTATTGCTCCCCTGTGTGTGTGTGTGTGTGTGTGTGTGTGTGTGGTCTGTGGGGTCTTTGTGTGTGTGTGTGTGTGTGTGTCTGTGGGGTCTGTGTGTGTGTGAGAAAGGCAGAGAGGGGTGCGGCAGCAGTACTGTGGCACACAGAGCAGGTGTGTGTGTGTGTGTGATCTGAAATTGTTTTTAAAATTGTTTTACTTTTTAAATCATGTATATTACTTTTTTCGAAGGTACCTGGCAACCGGTGACTCGTACAGGACCATAGCATTCAGCTATAGGGTCGGTTATATAACAGTGGCTGTCATCGTCAGGGAGGTTGCGGGTGCCATCTGGACCGCCCTGGTTGAGGAGACCATGCCGGTACCAGCCCGGAGGTAACAGAGTTGTGTGTGAAGGCCGTCTGTGTGTTGCACAACTTCCTCCGCAGGAAGACAATAGGAAGGAAATCACGCACACCTGTCGAGGAGTCCACGGATGAAGCTCCAGATACTGGAGAGGCTACTACTACTCCAACCCTGTGTGATGTACCAAGGATGGGCTCCAACAATGCCACACGCAGATCGCTCCAACTGCGGGAGAACTTCTGCTCCTATTTCAATGAGGAGGGTGCAGTGCCATGGCAGCAGAATGTGGTGTAGGGTCACCATTGTCTCCAAACCAAAAGCTCTTTTAAGAGCTACCCATATTTTTCTTTAAAAAGCAAATATTCCAAATGAGCCATTTAAAAATAAAACACTCCTAATAAACATGTTTCTTGAATTGATATTATGATATTGCTAACAACCTTTTTCCTGATAAACCACTCATAACTTCTACATGTTTTCACATGAACAATTATACAGAAGACAGCACATTATATATCAACATACATGAAGCTTCTGGTATGTTGCAACTGACAAACCACATGAACAAGTGAAGACACAGTATAGCCCAGGGGTCTGCAACCTTTTTGACCAAAAGAGCCATTTTGCTCCTTTTTCCCAAAATATTTTTTGTCTGGAGCCGCAAAACATATTTCATAGCTTGATAGCTTATAAAGTTGTATTTATTGTTATATCAGACAAAAACTACAGTCTTTTGCATTTATTAGGCTATTTATTACATTATATAAAACTGTTAACCTCTAATAAGAAACAAAGAACTCCTATAAGGAGAATTACAAATAATACACAGGCCTACTTTACAGCACTTGGGGAGTCCTCTGCACATTTGAAGGAAAACATATATAATTAAAATGGGCCCACTTTGAAATAAATAAAAGATATAGCTGCACCCTAAAAAGAGTTAAAGGTAGGGTAGGTAAGAATGGAGAAACCAGCTCGAGTGCGCTTGAATTTGAAAATACACAACCGGAAGAAATCTGCCCCTTCCTTCAGACTTCCTTACGGCCCGTCCACACTACAGCTTCGACAGCTTCAAAAACGCGTCTGCCCATTCACTTTGACAGCTCAAGCCCTAGCCAATCAAACCGCGTCTAAGCTGGGAGAGATATCCCGCCGTTCATTTCTATATTTCAAAAAAAGATGGAGGAGAAACTAATAATCATAGCGAATCACCCGGTTTTGTATGACCAGTCCCTATTAACTTACCGGGATACAACCGGAGGAACCAGGCATGGAGGGAGGTGGCAGAGGCAGTGGGTGAAACTGGTAGGCTTTCGCCTGTTTGGGGATTTTATATCCAGTTTACTTCGTTTTAACATTGCTATTGCTTTGAATGTCGGGGGCGGGAGATTCATGTGATAGGTTGTTGGTTGCGGTGCTCGAATAAAATCCCCAAGCTTCAGACACGCCCAGCTCCAAGCTTTTTTCGAAGCTGTAGTGTGGACGGGCCGTTACAGAGCCCCTCCTCCAACACACACGAACGCGCACATGACCAATGAGGGCACGAGATAAGTTTGTGCACAGATGGAAGGCTGACAGGCAGGTAGGCCATCCAGTCATTTTAGCCGGGCCGGCTCAGATGATTGGTCGTGCTTTTTACTGCGCTCCGGCTTCCACAGATGAGATGTTTGTATGTATTTATTGTCAAAGCATTTAATGTATTCATTGCTATAGAGAGGCGAAGTCCCTCCCCTTCCGAGGGAGCCCATGGGACCCCGGAAGCGGAAAAATGTACATTGAAGTCAATGGTGAGAGAAACGTTATCTTTTGATCCCGTTTGAATTGTGCCACGAATTACACATATGATGTTTGTCAATTTAAAAGAACATTTTGCAAGTCAAAAAAATTAAATTGTGTCGTAAAACTGTGAAGTTACACATTTTTTTGTGTGAAACTGCTCAGTGAACTACAGGTCTCTGGTCTCGCACAATACGCATCACCATCACACAGATTGCCGTCACGTTAGCAAATTTCACCTGTTTCTTTCAGAATGAGGCGAAAAGTATAAAACGAGGTGAAAATCACTACAAGTCTGGGCATGTTGAGAGCTGTACATAGACGAAAGGGGAGTTAGTCGGTTCTGTGAGAGCCAGCATGCGGGACTGGCTTTACAAGGTTTCGGTGAGTAATATGAGTGCAATGTTTAACGTTAATGTCAGCTAGCTAACATTAGCTAACAAGGTACACTAACGTGTTTTTGTTTTAGCAACTTGTTTTCTCCTTAAGAACTTTGTGGTCTCTGTGTATGCTGTGGATAACATTAGTGTTCACAAGAACAAGATACACTCCCGTGTTTTGTTTTAGATGCTCTTCAGATTGAAGCGGCCAGTTTTATATCGACTATACTGTATGTGTGATCTCCTTTTACATCTCGTTGTGTCATTTGAGTTTATTTGCTGTGTGTAGATACAAGGATTTTGGTTATCTTGTCAATTTGTTTGGTTATCTAGGCACAGCTGTGTGTGACTCCCTCTGGTACACTGGTATGTGTTTTCCTAATGTAGAGAGCATTGATTAATTAATAAACTACACACTGAGTCTAGATCCTGACCAAATCCTTTTTTTTTGTTGATCAAATGTTTTTCAAAAATGTATTCATACACATTTAGAAAAATACAACACAAATTACAAAAAATACAGAAAAAACAAACAATAACAACAATCAGACAAGAGGACAAAACTATGGAAAAATAAACCCTCCAACCCCCAGATCCGGAGCATCCTTGTATTATTGCTCATTCAATCTATTATAGCATGCTAACAAATGGTACTTACTTCATTTGTACAGATCTGCATGGGAGACGATGGCGCGATGCAGAGTGCTGTCTGTGATTGTGCACGGGGGATGTACAAATGCAGCCACGCTGCAGCATTGGCAATATTTGCCATGTGGCAGATCAGCTCCACAGATGTTGAGTGCCAGTGGAGGAAGCCTGGCACTTCAAAAGTAGTCCAGCCGGTGTCTCAAATGTACCAACAGCGAGAGGAGACATACAACCCACTGGCCAGAGACATCGCCACTGTCTGAGGATGTAGACTGGTTCAGGTCTGTACTGAGGGGCACACAGTGTGGCATGGCATGGCTTTTGTCACCTGAGCCAGAGCCGCGGCCTCAACATCAGGCCATTGTCACCGTACCGGAGCTGGTGAAGGAGCATGGGGGTCGGGGGCTTGAGGCAATTCTTGCCTCAATGCGACTGAGCAGAGACCAGCAAGCTGCCATCCAGACAGCCACCGTAGGACAGCGGACAAATCCTCAGTGGCAGTTACACAGACAGGGCAGGTTGACAGCCAGCAATTTTGGTGCTGTGCTGCGGTCGGGACTTTCATCCACTCCATGCGCGTCCCTCATGAAGAGGGTGCTTGGACGGTACAACTTGGACGGAGTCATGGCTGTCAACTGGGGGGTTGTAAACGAGGCTGAAGGGGTGAAGGCTTTTGTGCAGGCCTATCGGGTGACAGTGTTAGAGTCTGGTCTCTTTGTGAGTGAGTCGGGTGTTTTGGGAGCATCACCCGATGGACTTGTGCAGCCATCTGCCCTGCTGGAGGTGAAGTGTCCACACAGCCAGAGGAACATGACCATCGCGGAGGCAGTCCAGTCAGGGCTCGCAGTTAACGATGTCCCGATGTCCCGGGGACCATACAAATTCCTACTGGGACACAAATCTATTTTGTCTGGGACTATTTCGGGACAGTGAAAAAAAAATTAAAAGTAAACTTCAAAATGGGTGTTATTTGCAAAGTCATTGGGCTGTCAAATCATAGAATGCATTCTACGTCATCCACTCTGCTGCTGACTGCTGCTATACTCGCGCCAATGCAACGGTCACGACAGTTAAAAAAAGAAGAAAGAAATGCTGAGGTGGTTGAATAAACAGCCCCCTGATGCAAGCCCCAATTCTGTAGACTCCCGAAACGAAAACATCCCAAGTCCTGGTCATGATGCATCGTCTTCCACTGTGGTAAGTTAGTTGTCTTAAGTGTCAATGTTAGCTAGCGCTAACTAACGCTAGCGGTAACTAGCGCTAGCTAACGCTAGCAACTGAAGTGTGCCTAGGGCTGCGTTTCACTTCGGTTAAATGGATTCCTTGCGTCCCTCACTTGCGTCGTTTCCCTGTGACTAGTCCCTCCAACCACGAGAAGCAGGGAAATGAGTTTTAAGAGCAATGGGACGTCCTTTCCTCCATAAAATGATTTTTGACCACTTTGTGGTTCAGATATATCACATATTTGTAACTTTAATTAAATTAAATTTAAACAAAACACTGTATAAACTGAGGAGTGACTCCCGTGAGGTTCATGTATTTTCTTCACTCCGCTTGAATGAGTGAGAGCAAGATGATTGACATTCATGAATGAAGATAGAAGATCAATTTATATTCCTATAGTACTACTGACTTGTGAGGATAACTTGTAATTAGAACTGAAAACAGATACATTTATTAAACTGTATTATGGAACTTCTGTTTTTTTATTATCATTCATACCACTTTTATTGCCAGATGGAGGGTTCCGATCATAAAACACAGAGACCATACAGCCATACCATATTGAATTGAAAAATACAAATCAGAATTATTCAATGTTGACATGACAATGATAAATTAGTCTGGATATTGAGAAACAATAGAAACATGTCTTAAAACAACTCTCTTCCCTTCTACTCTAGGAGAGGCAACAGATCAGACTAATATTCATATGTTTAAAAGAATAAGTATTTTAAACTTACATGGCGGACCAGAGTCTATGGTGTGATGATTAAGTGACAAAAAAGTATCAAATTATATGTATTCTGCATAATTGGGGTGGGCGATGATACACATTTAAATTTGGGACACTGCTGGTTATATCCGGGACAATACAAAGTAGAATTCGGGACAGTTGTGGGACACTGAGGAAAAAAGTTAATTTCGAGCCCTGAGTCCAGTTACCATCCTTCTGTCTCCGTGAGGAGTGTGGGTCTTATGTTCTCAAGGAGAATCACCCATACTGGCACCAGGTCCAAGGGCAGCTGCACATCACAGACCGGAGTCTCTGCTACTTTGTTGTGTGGACCACGAAGGAGGCGATCATCATCCCCATCCTCAAAGACCCTGCATGGCATGGAAATCTCCTCCTCCTGGAAAAATTACACCCACTCTCTACTGTGTTGGCCAGTAGAGAGGAGGACATTTAAATAAACATACTCTTAACACCCTCGGACTCTGCGTTGTGCTTCGTATGTGTGATGGGGTGTTATGCAGAGGGGAGGAAAACAGGACACAGCAGATTGGGATTGTGGTTGAGATGCTGAGCAGTTATTTAATTGTTGCATGTAATTATTATTATACTGCATGCTTCTTAGTTATTCCATCTTTTGCTGTAACATGGATCTGTATGTAACTCTATATGTACTTGTTATCTACCACACTTCCTTCTACATCATACACCATCATTATACATGATGGTGTATATAGGATATATATATTTGTATACATATCTGTAAATTGTATAATTTAATTTTTCGTATTTTGCAGTTGAAGGCAGAATGAATTTATTATTGACTCAGAATGAAGCACAACTTCATGTCATACAATACATTGACTTTATTTGTAATTGTGTAAAAGAATATGAGCATTGATTTACAAGCAGGACCTGCAGGAACAGAGAATGGTGATGGATGGAGCTGGGAAGAGAGAAGAATAAAGGAAACAGATCAACTTTATTATCGGATATTAAAAATTCTATTTCAAAACAAGTTGCCGCTCCTACAGTTTTCTAGTATGTAAAGATGATTTCACATGACCTATGCAAAATATCACACTCAATACATGTGTGTCTCTGGGGGGTGCATTGTGCCTTTGATGTATATAAATAATATACCATAACCAAATACTATTACGTACAGTGGAAATCAGGTTGCCAGAGCAGGTCAGTCCAGTGTGCATGTTCCTCAGGGTCTCAGCAGTTACAGGTGAGGTAAAGAAAATAAAAGAGAAAAAGGGCAGTAACAACACTTTAAAGTAACAACACTTTGAATAATTATCTCTTTGAATACTTTTCTCTCAGTAATCACTCAACTACTGTCTTTCCAACAAACAGATTGACTCACCCTCAACTACTGTCTTTCCAACAAACAGATTGACTCACCCTCACTATCATCACAATGAAACATGTCCAGAAGAATGTCATGCAAAGCTGCCTGCCTGCTTGCCTTCGACTCTCCCTGAACTGCCTGATCTTTTAATGTTCAATGTTAACCATTTATGCAGATAGCATTAAGTAGAAAAGATTGCCGATGCTAATGTGGCGTTAGCCTACCTCCCGCCCCCTTAGCACCTGGTGGAGGGGGCAATAGGCTACTCTTCAAATGTTTCACAAAATACTTACCATCATGACTACTCTTACTGTTTAACATTTTGATTTACTTCATGTTAAGGCTAATACAAATGACAAGGCTAAGTAATGTAATGTAATGCTAACTAACGTGCTCGCTACTAGCTAGGTAGCTAACTTGACTATGTTCCATGCAAAACATGTATATTACCTGATATGTTTGGTCCAACGACTCCTGGTCCTTTTATCAGACGGGAAGCGATATCATCACTTTTGTGATTACCACCTGGTGCAAAGCACACAGGCATCTTGTAAAAGTGAATGTATTGGAGCAATCTCTTATATTTATTGGAGGGAATAAATCAGTGAGATCTTCTTCTTCTGCTTTGCTTTAATTGCGAGTCGCAACCAGTCTTGGAGCATTATCGCCTATGACATCACTTACGCGACCCAGAATGGGATTTGTAGTCTTTCTAGTTGCGTATTTTTCATAGTCTTATATTTCAACAGTTTTACGACAAACTGTGACTTTTTTTACATGGAAAGGATTGTTTAAGATTGACAAACATCATATGTGTAATTCGTGGCACAATTCAAACGGGATCAAAAGATAACGTTTATCTCTCCATTGACTTCAATGTATATTTTTCTGCTTCCGGGGTCCCATGGGCTCCCTCGGAGGGGGAGGGACTTCGCCTCTCTATCGGGACGTTAAGAGCATTCCATGGAATATAACAAAAAGTGTTTTCTGAAATAAATTACATACCCCATTGAATTATGACTGAAGATCGTCAGCTGTCTTCCTCTCCCGTGTTGTTCCCTGGTTGTTCCTCGATAGGTAAAGGCTGCAGCACCTTTGACAACTTCTCTCTACATATCAAACATACCGGTAAGCCAGCATCGTTTGCTGTGAAAGCAGATAACTCTGTCCACGCAGAATTAAATCCTGTGTTCCTCTGGTACTTTTCTTTGATTTATCCATAGTTTGCTCATCGAGCCGGGGGTCAGGTTATTCGCCTGCAAGAAAAGGCGCTAGCGCGGGACCGTAGCAGGATGTGGATGTGACGCATATTTTAGTTGACCTAATTAAAACCGTTTTGTTTTTTATTTATGTGTCACAGTATCACCTCAAAATACAAGATACGAAATATTTTCAACCATGCAAGAAAATATAAATAGTCCTACAAATACTTTTATTTTATTTTTGTCTAAGCTCAAGGGAGCCAGAGCAGAGGGCTTAAAGGGGCCGCGGGTTGCCGATCCCTGGTATAGCCATAACATACTTTTAAAATAACTTTTATTTATGTAAGTGTGTGATGAGTGGATACGTGTAAAACATGTAGTGTGGTGTAGTGTAGTATGAGTGTGAATAAAACAAAAAAATCAGTTCTCTTCCACCTCCTGCTCTGCCTCAACATTTTTGTGGAATTGAAACCGCACTCTTGCCCTCTTTGACATTGACATTCTTCGGATGGCAGGCAAGAGGCTCCTTAAAAATAACTTGTCCTCATCCTCCACCACTACTGGTGGGGGTGGTGGAGGATGAGGACGAGGTGGTGGCGTGAGCAGAGGACTGATGGCTGACATCAAGCCTTTTTCAAAGGAGGACATCTCCCTTCCCCTTCTCCTTTTTCCCCGGTCCTGGTCCTCAACAATCGCCACCTCCTCCTGTCCTGTCTCCCCTGCCTGGGCTGGCTGACTGTCGGCTGGCTGGCTGACTGTTGTCTGTCTTTCTTGCTGGCTCTCTGCCTCTGGCACCAGGTTGGATGGAGGCAGGGTTTGCCGGGGGACATTGCTGGACGTCTCACGGTCAATGAGAAATGGGGTTAAAAAA
The DNA here is from genome assembly GCA_943591055.1 of Gobionotothen gibberifrons. Classification (NCBI taxonomy): domain Eukaryota; kingdom Metazoa; phylum Chordata; class Actinopteri; order Perciformes; family Nototheniidae; genus Gobionotothen; species Gobionotothen gibberifrons. Next base: position 20,041 of record CALSBZ010032018.1, read on the forward strand.
CCATCACTGCCGTGAAACGCCAGGGCTTATATCCCCCGGATGATCCTGCCCCGCTTCTCTTTGCCTCTTTCTCCCTTGCCTTCTCCTTTTGGAACCTGTCCCTCAGTGACTTCCACTTTGTCCTGCATACTTCCTCTAATGAAATTAAATGAAATAATAAAGTTAATTTCTTGAATTTACTAAATTGTTCCTCCATTAATGAAAACCAAATCCCTTTATCACTGTCAATTGCATAAAAGGTTTGACATGTCACACTTTATATGATGAACATTTATGACATTAATGTCTGGTGCTGTTTTATGCAACATTCCATGCTGGCTAAATATACTGTCTATGCCTGCTAGCTGTCCATTCAAACGAAGTAAACTGGATATAAAATCCCCAAACAGGCGAAAACCTACCAGTTTCACCCACTGCCTCTGCCACCTCCCTCCATGCCTGGCTCCTCCGGTTTAGATCCCGGTAGGTGAACAGGGACTGATTGTATAGGACCGGGTGATTCCCTACCGCCACGATAATTTTCTCCTCCATTTTTTGGATGAAGAAATGAACTGCGGTCATACACACGGTTTGATTGGCTAGCGCTTATACTGGCAGATTTGCATAAACGTGATTTGATTGGCTGATGCCTCCGTCGAGGCGTAAAAAGTAGAACATTGCTCTACTTTTGCAGCGAGCACCGCGAGAAAAGCTACGCTTTGCTCCCACAATGCAGTTCGGCGAATCGTGACGTCACCCCATTCAAAGTGAATGGACAGAAGTCACAAGTCACAAGATTCAGAACAATGAACTCTGGCTCTGGTTGCTCTGCGCCGGAGGTCGTCTCTGGCTGCTCAGCGGGCTGTTCTTCCATGAGGGTCTGTGATTGTTCTGCTGGGGGAGTGTCAGGTACAGACACCAGTATTATTTATTAAATAAAAACTGGTAGGCACACAAAAGTGGGGTCAAAAATACTCTTACCCTTAGTTAAAATAATTTCATACGCCCTCCGCATCTTATCCAAAATGTGTTTTGAAGCCCAGAGCCTCAAGTTTCCGCACCTGAATTGAAAAAAAAACAGTTGCAACACATTAGTTCAAACCATTAGATTTTTCAACACATTAGTACTGTAGAAAGCTATTTAATTTCAAGGACAGCTAATTTAATATGATGTTAGATATTTAGCAACAAATTGTTTGATTTCGATAAACCATAGAAACAACAACATTTGATCTTGCATTGTATAAGACCAATGGTCATTTTCATGTAAGGGAATAGGTGCCTCTGCTGTTCCTGCCATCGCCATCCTAAGGACTCAGGATTATTATTTGATAGGAAACACTGACTATTGTTGCTCTTTAACATAATACATAGGTAGAGATGGCTTCTGCCTGGGGCTGGACTTTTGACCAAAAACCCTGATATCAATAATGTAGGAGCCGAAATGCTTAGACGGAGTTCATTATTTAAATAATATGTATTTGATCAAATATGTGTCAATTGTCTCTTAGGTGTGTTGTATTGGCATGGCTTGTTTGGTTTTCATCACCTGTTGCAAGTCTGTTTTGTGGATGATGAAAATTAGACTGTGTTTTTATTTAAATGCCTGGTCATATTGTCTTGTGATATGTTACAAATAAAGCTTAACTTCACTTAGCAGACATTAATGAGCTATAAGCGTTTTGACTGCAATACGAGCAGAATCGATGATACGGTTAACATTCCAATTTTGAACCACTCCTTGTCCCCATTGGCCATCCAGGGTCGTTGCCTTTTCTATAAATGTCTTCTTTGTTGACAGGGTCCCGTAAGAGACAGTGCACGTTTTGCTGCTTGCCTTATTAAGAGTCTGGCAAGTACGGCACGGCCGTAACTTCGGTCGAGTCATAACTCCAAGACAGACAGACAGTAACATATACAAAAACAGAAAAGCAAAAGTGGACAAAGAGATGGAAAGATTAGACAAAACAAGTAAGCACAGATAGCGAGAGAGAGTATGCAAAAGTGAGAGAGAGAGAGATACACAGACAGCAACACAGGTAAGGACAAGGCACACTGAAAAGGACGGTTTAACAAAACAAATATGGCTCTTAAAAGTGCCTTTGGGAGGGTGATTGAATCGCAGATCACAGGGGTATATATAAATGGGAACTTCGAAAGACCTGTGTGGAAAGAAGATAAACACTATTTAGAATTAGCCAAGGTATCTTTTACACGACTGTTATCTTTTGTGTTCCACCTGGATGTGTAGTTTCATAAATTGTCTTTTTTTTTTGTTATCTTAAATGTATGCATGCCTCTTAATTACAGTTTTGCTATTTACTTTTGCTGTAACAATGTAAATGTCCCCTCTGTGGGACAAGTAAAGGTAAAGTATGATTATATTTGACAAATGAAAGTAACACTATATTTGAGGGGCTGTGCATAAGATACACATCTGTCATAAACATGTAAGAATAATAATTTGGAGTCACTTGAGGAACACACAGGGAATGGCAGCAGCTTAGATTTGCTCCATACCCCCGCCGATAATTAACTAAACTACAATAACTCTCCGTATATTTTTGGTGGTTGTCCCTATTAGCTAAAATACAGTCCAGCCTCAAGGTTAATGGAGAAAATATAATGAAAAGGGGAAGAAAAGCGTGCAAACTCGTCTGAAAACCACTGCCACGATGGAAGCTAACCCCGTTAGCCCCACTAGCCCCGTGTCAATCCAAAAGAACGATATCAACGAACTTTTTTGCGGAAATTACCAAGATTGGCACTACTTTGAAGACGGTGGCAAGTGATGTGTCAATAATTAAATCGGACACACCAGAGTTAAAGAACGCAGTCAATGCTATACGGAGAGGACTGGAAGAGGCCGAGGATAGCACGGCTAACATGGCTAATGAAAGCAAGGGACTGGCAAGGCGAGTTGAACAACTATGGAACCGTGTTGAGGATCAGGAAAATCGTGGTAGAAGGAATAATATCAAGTTGATTGGACTGAAAGAGGGAAAGGAGCACAATAAATGACTACGTCAAGAAAATACCGATTGACGGCTTGGGGCTACAGGGGGCTGAGTATGAGATCGAGAGAAGCCACAGGAGCGGGGGGCCAAGACCTGATGACAACCAGCCGCCACGGATGATCTTGGTGAAATGTCTACGCTACACAGCCCAGCAGAAAGTTCTGACAGCCGCAAAGAAAAATAGAGGAGTACGGTGGGAGGATTGCTCCCTCTCCATCTACGAGGATCTTACCAAATAGCGCTCCGACCTGCGGAGACGTCTCTCCCCGACAGTGTTCATTTTGGCAGCTGTTTTTGATTTAGTCTTAGTCTTTAGACGAAAATGGTATTAGTTTTGGTCACATTTTAGTAATTTCTATCCTTCATAGTTTTAGTCTAGTTTTAGTCGACGAAAACTCAAAACGTTCTAGTCTAGTTTTAGTCGACGAAAACTCAAAAGGTTTTAGTCTACTTTTAGTCGATGAAAAATTACATTTTAGTCAACTTTTAGTCCAAATGTTTTCTCTCTTTAAACCAATTCAGTTAGGCAAATACAGGTTTCTGACATTGGAATCAATGTGACAGCATCAAGTGTTGAAATTCGTAAAGCAACATTTCACTCTCTTAACACTTTACCTGTGTAATATCTAGGGATGGGTATTGTTACCCCTAGATTCCACCGGGTCCGTCTGCGGCGCGTTACGGCCACATTACGGCGTCCGCAAGGATAGCGGCCACTCTAGTCAATGGGTGCTATTCCACCACACGCGCCGCATTACGGCTCAGACGCGTCCCAGACGCGGCTGAGCGCAGGTCTCCTCTAAAATTAGGATGAATCCTATTTTTGTCGCGGCGCAGCCGTAAGGTAATGTCAGGCAGGCAGGAAGTGGAACGTTCAGAGCATATATAGCATATTTAAATATATATATACACCTACACAAACTCATTTTGCAGACCCTATCCCTCCGTAGTCGTTCAAGTAGGAGGAGAAATGCCAGCGTTCTCCTCCGGGTTTACAGGCACTGTGTAAATTATATATATAGAATAATTATGATGATTTTACCACTAAAATACAGCAACACATCTTTGATTCATGTCGTTTATAACTGGGATATTATAATTATTATTAACTTTGTCTGTACAAAGTAGCCTGTCCAGGAAATATGCCCAAATCAACAAAAACTGCGAGCAAACAGGCAAGACGCTCCGCTTCCGTAATGCTTCTGAAACGCGCCCGGTAGGGTATGACGCCGGAGGAGGCCGGACCAAAACTGCGACGCAGCCGTTACGCGACGCAGACGGACCCGGTGGAATCGAGGGGTTAAGGTTTTCTACGGTACTACTAGTCTTATCGATACTGCTTAACGATCCAGTACTTTAACAGTATTCTTGTATTTATTTTTTAAAGGGAAAAACTAACAAATTGTTAACCGAATTAATTGCTTTATTTAAATGTGAAATAAATGAAATATATATAATTATGTTAACATATTGTACTGTACTTGAGTAAAATGTCGAGGTACTTGTACTTTACTGGAGTATTTAAATGTTTTGCTACTGTGTACTTCTACTCCACTACAGTTCATAGGTAAATGGTGTACTTTTCCTCCACTACATGTATTTAATACCTTTAGTTACTTCACAGATGTGGATGAATGATGTGAAATATAATCAAGTGTTGAATCAGACTTTAGTTCCACCTGGAGTAAATTCACAAGCTACCCTGCAGTATACAAAGTCATTCAAACTAGCTGCACCTTTACCAGCTTTGAGAACACTTTAATGATCAATCATTATAAAACATATCATATATATTATTCTGAAATGGACCAATCTGCACAATGACTACTTTTACTGTCGCTACATTCACTATATTTTGATGATCATACTTTTACTTGAGGAACTCTTCCTACACTATAGTATTGTTTTACTTAACTACAAGAGTACTTCTCCCACCTCTGCGCACCTGATGTGATAACGTTACTCGTAATGGGGGCAACAGAGCTACGAGTTAAGGAAGTAAAAAATGGTGCATTTCTCCGACTGAATATGACGCCTTTTGGCCGGCTGTTTGGACAGACTACTTTACTCGTGTCAACGCGCTAACGCGCTAACGCGAAAACAAGCTTTGTCCACATCGAGCCTTGTAGAGTGTCTCTATACTTCTGAACACTCCGTCCCCGGCAGATCTCTGTGTGCCGCTGCAGGGTGTCTGTTAGGCCCCGCCCCCCACACACAGAGAGATCGCTCTTCTGGAGTGAAGAGAGCGGAAATAATGATATTGCAAGTTAGCAACGTAAAATGCATTTTGACAGACAAGACGGACAATTGGGGGAAAATACCCTGGATTTTGAATGTCCAATAGTCCACCATTAACACCTTAGTCCCGTCTCGTCAACGACAACTAAATATACATTTCGTCAAAGTTTTCGTTATCAATAATCTATTTTTAGCTCGCCATCGTCTCGTCTTAGTCATGTAAAAAAGGTCATTGACGAACATTTTTCGTCATAGTTTTCATTGACGAAATGAACATTGCTCCCGACCATGAAAACGTTATGGCAGCATCAGGTGAAACCAAGCGGCAAACTCTGGGGAAGAGCCGGGACGCCAATACGGAAGTGCCACACACTGCAGTTCATATATTGGCCGATAGAGACTGACTGCAGAAAGGAGCAATTTCCATAGACCCCCATGTTAAAATGCCCAACTTTACAGCAGAAAAAAACATGTTTCTACCCATGGATGCAATACATTTTATTATGAATATAGTTAGATTCCACCTTCATGATTATGAATCTGTGAGTGAATTGTTTTCTAACACGATCCTTTTATTTATATTAGGTCTTAAAGTTTTTGCATAAATTAGGGCGTGGTCACATAGAGTGACGGCTCTGTCAAGTGACTGCTGCTGTTAGCGTCCTGTCTCTCTGCTAGCTGCTCCGTGAAGCTACAGGGACTCTGCCTGCTCGGCTCATCCAGGGAACACAACTTGACCCCGGCCGTGTTTGTTCGTTCTTCATGCTTATATATCGGACTATTGTGACTCGCTCTGCGGTTGAAACAGACAGTGCATGAATGCGGTTCTGCGGTAAGATTCGAGTACTTATGTATGTGTTAATGATTTTAATCAGCTACGTAATTGATGTTAAGGCTTGGGTTAGCGTGTCGAGTGGTAGCTACGTCGGTGCTAACGATGCTAATCGTAGCCTCCAAGTTAAAATCATAGACTGTATATATAAAGGTTCAAACGAAATAGACAAGTGTTAAGCGTTAAGTGGGATAATACTGTAGAACAAACGGCTTCTGTTTGAGCTTGATAAAATAAGGTCATCCTTGTAACTTAGAGAGATATGTTATTATGTGGGCCTAGGTAGGAACTGTATGCATCGCTAAGGTTCATTTAAATTGGCTATGCTCAAGTATGTAGACAAGCTAATGTCGAAGTAGTGTATGTGAAATCAACCTCACAATAAGATGTGTGTATATTACAATTATTAATGTCATATTTCAAGATGATTACGTTAACGTCACAGTCATCTGAAGAACGAACCGAAACCTTGTTGTTTTTATTAATTGCATTACCAAATTGGTATCAAATAAACAGTAAGCATTGGTAACACAACTTCCAAAGTTACAGTAAAATAAAAAGGACCCTGACTCGGACAATACACAATCCAACATGTTCAACAGAAGAGAATCAGTTATATTGTTTGTACACATGGTACTTTACATATATATCTGTTAGTTTAAAGTGTCCAGGTGATGCAGACAGGCTGGACCACAGAGTGAGAGACAGAACTGGACTCCTCACAGCAGTGAACTTCAGCACAGGTACAAAGACTCTTTTTTTTCATACTGTAACGTTCACAGATGGAGTCGGAGACAGGCTTCCAGTTATTAGGCTTTAATAACTCTTACTTGGATAAAGATGATCACAGGTCACGTACAGTTCATGGGTTCAACCTCACACTGACTCTAACTCCCCATCCAGCCCCTAAGTATAGCAGAGACTACGTCACCACTCCCCGCCCTCCCCCGTCTGCTCCACCAACCACAGGACCGCACCTCAACCAGCATCACGGTGCAGCCCTGTGATAGGCAGAGAAACGGGGGATGCCTGAGTGACACCCTCAGCATCCTATCCGGGTCGCTACAATACTTTACAAAGAATCAAGAAAAATATTGGTTTAAATAAATGAAGTATTGACTTGAATACACTGATATACATTCCATTAAACAATACTAAATACTAGATCACCTACACATCAGTTAAGTTGAGGGTTTTTTCCATGCAAAAAGTTACATTTAGATGTTAACAAGCAATATGATGTTGTCAGCTTTCTAATTTAATGTATTGAAGGCAAAGATATTTAACACATAGTGAGAACTGCTACTATTTATCTCTCAATATTGTCTGTAAAAAATGTGGTAAAAGTTATTCTTTCAGTGAGACAACAGAGCAAGCTTCTACAGTTGCACTACATTTTGATAACAGTTAAATAGTATGTTGATAATAAGATATATTTCAATGTTGATGAGCTTCATACTGTTCATTCATAATCTGATTGTCTTTGTAGCTCACTGTTGAAATAAAAACATTACAATTACAAAATAATTATTTTTACAGCCCCTAAACACACAAACACACCGCTTCATGAATAACACACTTGTTCTGCAATAATATGTTTTATGTTTCCTGTCATTTCTGTTAGGAAAGGACATGCCTGAAAGACACGACTCAACATTTTCTCCTTCTCTGAGGGTCAAGAAGAACATCCAAGAGGAACATTAAAAGCTGATGTTATGAGATTTTAAGACCAGTACAGGACATTCACTAAGAAACTACTTTTATTGTGAAAACACAGTCAGCTGATCGAATGCAGCTATTTCCACATCTACACTCCATCAGCTGATTATTTCTATTTGCCTCACTTTATGAGCTTCACATCACTTGTGCCTTGTACCGCAGAGTTTGCAACGTCACAAATAAATCGAGCCAATCTTCAGTCAGATGTGAATGTGTAATCTAACATTTTCAGTACGAATAATGGACAAAAGGAGTGCAAATACAAATACAATTTATTGAAATGTGAACCAAAAGTTAATCAAACATGTTTAAATAAAAAGCACATATGGACAGAAGGTGTAAACCTTTTAAATGTATAAGTAAACACATTTAGTCAAATAAAGTGACAGACTAGGCCTGTGCAGTTGGTATCAGCTTTGCCCACCATGGGCTCCTCCATCAGGCCTGGTCCTCCTCGCTGAGGAAAGACCCTCAGTCCTCTCCAAACCAACAGACAGGACGTCCATCACACGGAGGTTTCTCCCTGAAGTCTCTGCAGCTCTCTGGACACCACGCTGTCTCAATCCGTCCACACTGAATATGAGAGGGGAAAAATGAAAATAATAAATGCTTTAGACAATAAGAAATATAAAGTTGACTGTTGAGTTGCTCAGTTTTTTTAGATTGTCAATACTATTACTGTATAACTAATATATCAGGTTAAGAGGCACATTCAAATAAAGATTGATCTTTAAATACATTTTGTCTTTTTAATTGTTTGTCAAGGATCTAGAACTGGTACTTAGTTTTAATGATACAGTCTGGTTATAATGCTGTTTGGAGGAGGCCTCACAGGTAAGAGCACTAACTAGCTACCATCACATGTACCTTAGCTTGACTTAAATGTATTAAACGTATAGTTAGTGATATCAAAATATAAATAACTAATGTCATGCAAACATATTAATATTTGCTTGATTCCAGTGTTGAATTTAACACAATTGCAAACAAACGTTAAGGGATTTTAAGATTCTGAAGTATTATGCTAACAACTCAATAACTTAGATTATTATTTATAGTTTTGCGAATAGTTTCATGTCCGCTTACCTTAGAAACGTAAAATGTGACGGCAGTGTGCAGATGGGGAGCATGTTAGCTTAGCTTGGTAGCTTCAGCTAGCTCTTGAACTTTCAGCTCGGAGGCAGCAGGTCCCGCCTCGGCTCCGCCTCTTTACCCTTATTTGGAGCAGGCGGGAGTTGAACTCTGACGTCGCTGTCGAGCTGTTCGTGGCCGACTCCGCCTACTAAGGGCTTCTCGGCAACTCTGCAGAATCCTATGGGTGACGTCACGGACCCTACGTCCATTTATATATACAGTCTATGGGTGAAACACACGCTGGCACATCCAGCCAACCTAAGGTTCAGATGGAAGGGGAAGAGATGGAGCTTTACTGATGCCAAAAAGGCGGAGGAGTTTGTTGGAAAAAATATTCACACCACGGAGCATGAATGACGTTACGATATACTACATTAAGGAGAGCGGAGTTTGATTTTCAGAGGTAAGGCGGGGATGGGAACTTTCAGTTGCTGTTACGACCGGACAGCTGGGGCGGTGTGTGGAGACTAGGGATGGGTATCGTTTGAAATGTATCGATTCCGATTCCGGTTCTGCTTATCGATTCCCCGTTTCGATTCCAAAATTGTAAAAGAAAGAGGGCAAACGTTTAGATAACAAAAATATCTTTATTCGTTTAAGCTTTAACTGACATTTTTACAAATAAATAAATATACATGCAATACAAATGTATTGCACAATAGCTGTGCTTTATTTTAACTGAGCTATGCCTGTGGCAAGCTATTAACACTGTGCCTTTTTAGTGTAGTGGAGCCTCACTTCAGAGCGTTTACCGCGATCCAGCAGCACCGAAATTGTGTATTTTGTATGGGTACTCGGTACCCGGCATTTTCTTATCGGTTCTCATCTGGAACCGAGTTTCGGTTCCTAACCCTAGTTGAGACGGCTGTCTATGGGAACCACACAGACCGGAATTGGACTGACCGAGCTAGTGAAGCTCATTACACTGCTATGTTCACTTTAAAAGCAGTGTGTTTTGGGCTAATGTCATTATTATGTATTGTTGAAGATGTATCTCTTCTTAGATAGAAGAAACAAAGATGAAGCTCTGAAAATGAAACGTGACTGGGTTGGGAAGGTCTTCCATAACTCGATATCTAGTAAAAGCTGTGGAGTTGTTATTCTAATAAACAAGAAACTTCATTTTGTACTGTTAAAACAATTTGCAGATACTGGTGGGCGCATTATAGGCGTAGAGACACTTATTAACGGAGTTAAAGTTGTATTGTGTAACATATATGCCACAAACACGGAAAGCCCAACCTTCTTTCAGGAAGTCAACAAATGATTAGGAAATATGGATGGTCATATTATATTAGGGGGGGATTTTAATCAAACTCTGCTGTTCCGTAGCGCTGCTCCCCCTCCCTCCGGCTGAAATTATGAATATATGGCGTATAGTAATCATAGATAACACGGCAGGGTCCGTTAGTTTGTTTTCATCTGATTTCAAATAAACAAAGTCTTAGCTTTCAGAATATTAAACTTGTTTCGGCAAATTCAGATGATAAATACAACTTTGAAGCTTCGGCATAATTACAAGCGGAGAACGGAGTAACTTTACTTCACAGCAGGCATAACAACAGCCGGTGTTTCTCGTGAGTGTTTTCCTCGGGAAACAAACACAATACACACAAACGTATACACACACACACGTATACACTCACACACTCGCGGGCTTCCCCCAGACCAGTACAAACGAAAATATGTTTCCTCCGTTAGAAAGCTAGGAATATCCTCTTTCCAGCAGTGTATATAATTCAAAATGTGTCTTCGGGTCAATGCGACTGATTTCGATGGAGCAAGTTTAGGCACGAAAAATACTACCAGTAGAAATACATTACTTTTTAAATCATTCTGTGTGACATGAAACACCACAGGATGGCGACTGTTGCACATACTGACATAGGTACGCTCCTCTGAAATGATTGTCACCTGCATAAGCAATTATCCCACATTGAGTTCGCTAACGTTACTAGCTTAAACAAACGTAACATGCAACGTTAGCCTAAGCCAAAATGCTCTACTACGGCTTACCTTTCATGTGGCTCGTCAGCGCAGACTCTCATCGAGAACAACTGAATTTCTTTTTGGCAACCTTTGCAGGAGGCTATTCTATAAAAAAACACTTGCAGCTCGCGCGCATAGCGTGGGAAGGCCGGAGCGGGGCTGTTTTATGTAGAAGCGAGGCAAATTTTTTCTAATCTAAAAAGCGAACTATTCAGTCAGACAGCAATTTATTGTAAAAGTAAAGCATTTACATTTTCAAGCACTTTATCTCAATTTCAAGCACCATTCCCAAAATTCAAGCACTTTCCCAACCTTGAAAACATCACGTCAAATTTCAAGCATTTTCAAGGATTTCAAGCACCCGTACAAACCCTGTCTGTTTCCCCGTTATGGGCGGCCCTTTAAGAAATAAGTAAAACATTATTTTATTTAATTAGGAATATAAAATAATACAATTACAAAACACAAATTATACAACCGGGTCCGCTGTCATTGTCTCTCCCCTCGTACACACAAAGACAACTCGCTAGTACACACAGATAACACGTAACAAGCAGCTCAAGTGGAGCTATTTATGACTGTATCAGCTTATAATAAATAATAATAATACATTTATTTTGGGGGGCGCCTTTCATAACACCCAAGGACACCTTAGTGGGCAATATAGGGAACAGTTAAAACAGTGGATTTTGTGAAGTGAAATATCGGCCGGGGTAAGACAAGACAAACAACAGGAAATGGACTACAGAAGGACACAGGGTACAGGTTATACAGAAAATGCCAGCCTGAACAGGTGGGTTTTGAGTTGGGCCTTGAATGTTGTTATGGAATCAGACTGTCGGATGTGTAGTGGCAGGGAGTTCCAGAGTCTGGGAGCCGAGCAGCTGAAAGCTTGAGCACCCATGGTTTTGAGGCAGGGGGTAGGGACGGTGAGAAGTCCTACGGACGAAGAGCGGAGGGTGCACTCCTGAAGGAGGTCGGTGATGTAGATGGGGGCAAGGTTATGGAGAGCTTTATATGTGAGTAGGAGGTTTTTGTAGTCAATACGGTAGCGTACAGGAAGCCAGTGTAGCTGAGTGAGAATGGGGGTGATGTGGTCGGATGGGTTGGTGCGGGTGATGATCCGGGCAGCAGAGTTCTGGATTATTTGCAGTCTATTGAGGAGTTTGATGGGAAGGCCAGTCAGAAGTGCATTGCAGTAATCAATCCGGGATGTGACGAATGAGTGGACCAGGATTTCAGTGCTGGGTTGGGACAGAGATGAGCGGAGTCTGGAGATGTTCCGAAGATGAAAGAAGGCGGTGCGGGTGATGTTTCTTATGTGTGGTGCGAATGAGAGGGAGCCGTCCAGAATGACACAGTTTATGACAGACATATCGTTTTTTACAGTCCTGTGACAGCCACAGATACCGGATTATCTTTTTTTGTCAGAGCATTTGATTTATTGATTGCTGTTGAGATGTAATGAGAATTTAAACTAATATAACACAATGTTTCTAAAATCTGTTACAACCCTGCCTTTATAAACTGGTATGTGACAAAGCAACAGAAATGAAGGCATTTTAATGTATTGTAGTGAGGACATGTAGAAATGTGTGCATGACGTGTGGGTATTTCAGTATTTACCCATTTTTGCTTTCATTATTCAATTTTGTTCTCATCTCATTTGTCACATCCTTGAAGGATAAGTCTGAATGCTTGTCCTGCACATATTCTGTGGGGAACAGAATAGAAAACGTTGTAGAATTTTGCAAACACGTCTATAATACAGGCATATTCAGCTACTGGGTGACAAGGAAAAGGTCTACTCACTGGCAATCGCCGCAACGATGTTGGGCTCCAGCTGCTTTTTAGCATCCAAACTCCCCCATGCATTGGTCTGCTTCCCCGAGAGAGAAGAGGACGCCATCAATTGTCTTGTAAAAGAGACAGACATCAGTTCTGTGACCTTTTTGTTTGGGTCCTTGCTCAGCCGGGCAAGGACATTTCTTTTAATAGTTACTCCTTCAGCCAACTCCACCTAGTAGAAATCAGACACATTGGTAGGGGTGTGAGTGACAATACTCTCACCTTACAATTTCATATGACCGTATCACAAACTTGAATGGAGAAAATCTATGAATCTATTTTATATACATTATATTTTATACTTGCAGTCAATAATGGGTTTGACTTTTGAGCACTATTTAGGCTAGCATGAAAAGCATATAAATGTATTAATGATTGAATTATGCATGCAAAGTTTCACCCAACATGGCTGGCAAGGAAATTAATGTAAGTGGAGTTATTGAACATGATCATACCATGTCACCAGCTCCCTGGTGCTCAGTTTTCCTGACTTCACTGGAGGTTCTAGCTTTCTCTTCATAGTTATTTCATTTAATTAAGTCAATTAGAAATGCTTCAATGCCATTAATATTGTAATGTAATGTATTGTCAGTTTTACAAGATCTGCAAAGCATACCCATAGTTGCATTGTCCTGGCTCCCGTCCTGAATGTTACGGGGTTGGTGTGCCTTGTCCTTCAACTTCCTCACCTCATCCAAAATACTTGGCAGCTCTGAGCATACATTGCAGAAAACAAAATTGTTTCAGTATCATTCAGCTGCATCCTTCAAACACCAACCAGTGACATAGGCATATTGGTTAATGGTAAATGGATTTATATAGCGCCTTTCTAGTCATCCGGCCACTCAAAGCGCTTTACACTACATGCATGCCAACATTCATCCATTCTCACACACACAATCATACACTGAAGGCATTGGCTACCATGCAAGGTGCCACCTGCTCATCATGATCTAAATTCTCAGTCACACACCGGTGGCAAAGCTTTCGGGAGCAATTTGGGGTTCAGTGTCTTGCCCAAGAAACTTCAGGTTCATATTCAGGTGTATTCCGACAAAAAGGGAGGAACTGACCTTGAAAAAGGGAGAGGGACTTTCTTAACATTGAGTTCTCCCTTTTTAACTCCTTGTTTTTGAAGTTGGCGATGTCCAGTTGACTCTGCTACTCAGATTTGGAGAGAGTCTGGTCCAGCTCGCTTTCAGAGTCAGTAAGAGGCATGGCCTGAAAAGACAAACATTCACAAGAAAAACCAGACACAATGTTTATGCTTGAAATGCTATCAGGCTCATTATTATTATTAGTTCTACAAAATGTTCTGGCTAGCTTAAAGGTGGGGTAGGTAA
>CALSBZ010032036.1:0-10632 GCA_943591055.1 Gobionotothen gibberifrons
CACACGGCTCAGATGTTAAAGAAAATATTGTTTAATTAAAAATCTTAATGGCTTAGGCATGAAAACATGGCAACACAACGAATGCTGAGGATATTAAAAAGACAATAAATAAAATCATATTTACAACAACAAAGCATCAGGACGACTTTTAGTAGGCAAGTTGAGAAGGCGAGTGACCGTTATTAATATATCACAAATACATCATTAAAGACCAGCTGAGACATCAGTGAGGGAGTGTGTGTGTGTGAGTGTGTGTGTGTGTGTGTGTGTGTGTGTGTGTGTGTGTGTGTGTGTGTTGGGGGCATACAGTACTTATTGTATTTTCAATAGCAAGGAGACGGCCCTGAATCAAATTAAAATCTGCAGTCTTAAAGATATCTAAACTGAGGGCGGGAGATACGGAAATATTTGTCAATTATACTCATATTTGTTAAAAGATAATAATGTACTATCATATGAATAATATTAAGACATATGTTTTGATTTATAAAAGGTATTATAGCCAATTTCTATTTAATATTCCTTGTTAGTGAGAATAACAAGTGATGTAAACAATGCAAATATTACAGCACTTAATTTAGTATTTTAATTTATTCGTAACATCCTATAAATGCAAAGATTAGTTTTCTAAATATTTAATTATTTGCCACATTATTTTCATATCCACCCACCCTTATCATCGTTAAATCCTGCAGTACGTTGCATAAAGCATTCACTGGATAAACATATGACAGTATTTATGAGAATGAGTACCTCATAATTAGAAGAGAGTTCAATCATATAAGCATTTTTTTATTTGACTTTAAAACCATTTGTAATCGTGTCGCATGGGTTCGTCCACTAGGGGGCGCCAACATGCATTTTTTTTACACAATGCTCGTAACTATTACATTTGTCTCCGCCTGTAGGGACTGGGTTTGATGCAGTTATACTTTCGCAGTGTGCAAGACTCTGTGTACAAAATAAAGAGGGTTTGATATTTATTTTGACTTTTTCTTAAATAAATCTAGTTTTAATGTGGCTCTTATATATATATATATATTTCCTCTGATGCTTTGCCTGCAAACTCCAGCTCCTTCAAAGTGTATATCTGCAGGAATAACGTAAGTAAAACGGGAGAAACAGAAAGTGTGTATGTTTAATTTAAGCAGTAAATGTGTCGTGTTTTGGTTTGTCGACAGAAGGCACATTTACACGTTACTGCAGAAATCCAAAGTGACGATTTTAAGGGGATTTTGGGAAAGAAAAAGGGAGGAAATTGCACTCAATGCTAGACGGGACACTTCCTGTTTTTAAACGCGAAATTGGAAATGTGACGCTCGTTATTGGTCCACTGAAAAAACTGAGAAAAATACACAAAATATTCAGTTTGACTTCTGTGTGAAGTACATTTACTCGAGTTGAGTTTTTAAGTACACATGTGACATACTTGTACTTGTGTATTTTCTTTACTCCCACTTCTCTACAATTACATTAAACTGGCCAACAGTTCATAAACAGTCGAGGGATGATTAAAATGGCATCTTTTAAAAAATCATTGAATTTTCCATCCATTAAAAAAAAAATGTATTTAAAGTTTTTGGATTTTTTTTTAAATGTATTTTTATGATTTTTCACAATTGGATACTTTAATACTTTACCTACATTTTGAGTATACTAACCTTTACTTCAGTAAGATTTTCAATGCAATACTTTTACTTATATCATATTTAATAAACTCTCAAAATCGGCAGGAGAGCTATAATTAACATTAGCTATTAGCTGCTAGCCATTAGCGGCTAGCCGTTAGCAGCGTGAACAAACTTGAATTAATGAAGTTGTTTTGAAGGAGATGTTTTCACAGAAATATTTAATAGATATATCAGAGAGGGGACCTGTTTAACTTCTTAACAATGAGTGTAGAATGAAGTACATTACATTTAATGTTTTTTTGTTTAGCTTAGCTGCTAGCTGCTAGCTGCCAACAGCTTGAACACAAGTTGTTTTTAAGATGTATTCACAGTCATATAAAATGGATATTGGAGAAGGAACCTGTTTACATTCCTAACAAGAAAGTATGTAAAGTGTAAGAAAGGAGTGTATAATGCAGTTTTATTGGATATATTTTATATTTTTAGCCGTTAACTCCCAATGGCTAAATAACAAAGCTAACAAACTGTTTTACCGTGGCGTCGAGAGGATTGTGGAATTTCCTTTGTATCAGCGAGTAACAAGAAGCGGGGAAATCTAATCTTAGGAATGTTTTTGTCATTAGCTCGTGCTCTATACCATGTGTCCTTTAGCACATGTTCCTCTCTTTACATTCAAACCTAGCTGTGAAGCAGTACCTGAGTCCACATGAAGACCTTCTGCTCTTATACTTTAATGTAAATCCCTTCAACCTGATTCCTCAGCTGGGTACAAATGTGACGCGGAGCTAAAAAAAAATCACATGAAGCCGTGAGAGGAGATCCAGCAGCACATGTCCTTTTTCTGCTTATTAGTAGAAACCAGAAGCTTTGAGTTAAATGAGGAAATGAACTTCCAGCCATTGTTAGTACTACACACAGCACAACAAGTTACTTAAACATCTGTTATTTCATTAGAGATCCATCATCAAGAGGAAATATGGAGACATGAAGCCCTGCGATTCTGCACATTCATCAGCATACAAACACCACTTGTTTTCTCGCCGCCGCTAAATTATTCTTACGCCACAAATTTAGCTAAGAAGCGTGTTTTTTTTGTTTTTTTTAAAAGCACCAAACTGAACGGCAGTGGAATTCAGAGACGAATTTCCCTCGAGAGGAAACACGACCGGGGTCAAAAATCATCGGCTTAAGAACGGTAAAGGCTTCAGGCGTGCTGCGTTCAGGTCATATCGAGTGTACGGTGGCCCTGAAGGTCAAAACGCAACGAAAACACAGTTCAAATGTTGGTTGTGTTTTTTTTTTAAATGTTTGAGCTATTTGTCAAATGGTTTTGATAATTGTTGTCAGGGTTTTCTTTAACAGTAAAGGCTTCACGTGTGCTGCGTTCAGGTCATATCCGACTGTACGGTGGCCCTGAAGGTCAAAACAAGACATTTTCCCAAAAACCTGACATTATTTTTGCGTTTGGGGAAATGTTTTTGTAAACTGTTGTGAGGTTTACTTGTGTTGTGTTTTGACCTTCCGGGCCACCATAGGCTTCTCTGTCAACGTTTTTTTGCCAACCTACAAACGGTAGCTTAAGAACAAAACCCCTCAATGTTCAAGTTGCGACAACGAGATAGCGATGAAGCTTCAAGGAGGCCGAACACTTGGCATCGGTTCAACAAACTCATATATTATTTTCACAATAAAACTCATCTCCTGAACGCAGCATTTCTGTTCAGCCTTTTTTTGGCCTTGAGTGGCCCTGCAGGAAAAGTGCTCGGTAAATGCTTTTTCCGTGATAATGGCACAGAGTGGAGAGACACAGCAGGTGACGAAGAGGAGGAGGAGGAGGAGGAGGAGGAGGAGGAGAAGGAGTGACTATGTGGCGATGTGAGCAGCCGATGGGATGGAAACAAACTCCCGCAGGATGTTTTTGGCCGTCTCCAGGTTGTTTTGCGCGATCATCAGCGCTTTATGGATGTCCTGTAAGGAGTATCCCTGCGACACCAGGCACTCGATCTCTCCGTTCAGGGACTGGTTCCCCGGGTGAGTGGTGGGAGGAGGGAGAGGAAGAGGGAGAGGGAGAGGGAGAGGAGGAGGGAGAGGGAGAGGAAGAGGGAGAGGGAGAGGGAGAGGGAGAGGAGGAGGGGGAGTAGGGGAGGAAGAGGTGGAGGAAGAGGTTGAAGGGAGTTCTGGTAACGGAGCGGGTAATTCACGGTTTGCGGGACGTGGTCTTCGGTCGGAGTTTGCTCGTCGAGGGAGGGGCTTGGGGGGGCGCTCAGGCTCCACTGCTGCTGAGAACATACCTGGAAAACACAAAGGTACAAGTCAGAAAAGATTGTGTTGCGTTAGGGGTGGGCGATATTGAAAAATATAATATCACGATATTTTTCAAGCAGTATCACGATAGACGATATTTATCACGATATTTTTCAAGTTACTTAACAGTACAACCACCTACAAGGTAACACAAACTAAAATAAAAAGGAGTAACAGACCAAAATACCATTTCAAGCTGGTTTTAATTCTGCAATGAATCCCTGAATGAACAATTCAACAGGACTTTTGATATGGCTTCCTCAGTGTTCAAGTAGGTAGGCCTACACCCTACAACACACGTTAACACTGGTTTCTTCACCAAGTAAAGTGCACTCTCTTGCTAAATAAAATAAAATATTCAAGGCACAGTTTCTCAGTATAAAAATTCACTTTCTGTTTTAGGTAGCACTAGCAGTGATGTAACATCAATACACATGAAAAGGAGAGTAAAACATAACTAAGTAAAACATCAATGAGGAAAAGTCAGTGCCAAACAATTAAAATGCAAACTTTAGACTTGAAGTGCAATCAAAGACTTTAGCATAACTGAACATCTGTTTCAAAAGGGAAAAACAATATAAATACCTTATTGATCAAATAAAATATAAGCCAACAGAATCAACCAAGACAATAAATGAAGTGCAATACTGTCTGAATCCTGACTAGACAGCTTGGTGTTTACTAACCGTTATCAGTGTGTAGTTACTTTAGTTAGTTTAGTTTGAAACGTGTATTACAATTAAATCACGGTCAAATCGGTTAATTTGGTCGTAGTTGGTTTCCACCACAGTATTTACATGGATATAAGCCCCGCCCCCTCTCCAGCGCGTCCTGTTTGAGTGACAGGAGTAAACACAGCTGACTGCCGCGGTGAAACTCCAGCAGTTAGAGCGATGAGAATATTCGCTTTGCGTCCGTTGTGAACGTAGCATAACGCAGTTCAGAAACCACTGTTCTGACTCTTTGAAAGCAACTTCGAGATGTTAACAGTATCAGGGGCACGCAGGCCATCGTGGCCGGAGGACCTACAATTATTTTCGGGGCTTCACGGCCAGACCGGCCGTCATGGCCGCCGTGAAAATCCTACCCTGGTGCACTGTCACGATAGATATGATATCTCTGAAAAGGCATGTCGTGGAGACCTAATATCGTCTCGACGATATATATCGTCATATCGCCCACCCCTATGTTGCGTTCAAGTACCTGATAGTATGCTGTTCGGGTTGTAAATCCCCTGGAGACAGATGTGTACTTTGTGGTGTTTATAAATAAAATGTGATGATTTATTGATTTACTGAGGTCGTGAATCAAGTGAGAAGTCGGGAATTGCACTCGAAGATCCCGAGGTCCACAACTGATGTGTCAAAAAAAAGAAATCAATAATTTATTAATTTAAAAAATATTAAAATGTAATTAAAAATCAAGATGAGGATTAAAATCTAAATTTAAATTAGATCAAACTTAATTAATTCTTTAAACGTGGTGCCGACTGACCTCTGTTCTCTACGCTTGGTCTTAATGGTTACCCTAGTCTACAGGGAAAGCACTTTAGTGCATATTCCTGTTTCTCACTTCTTTTTCCAATTATTTTAGGAGAGTGCATGTACGTAGTCACGTTGTGCCTCTTCACTTTTACACTCTTGGGGTCAAAAGGTCATATGGTGAGGGATTCCATTGGCGGTATGCGCCGGCCCGTGCCTTCACCTTGGACTTCTAATAGAACTGCTCGGGTCTTGATAGATTGAGTGGGGAAGTTCATGAGATATTTCTTTCTTAGACTTCTACACAATCAAACTGTTTAGAGAATGTATATAGTAGAGTTTAAAATACAAGTAGAGTCAAAAGTACAATACATGTATTTGAGATGGAGTACACTAGTAGTATAAAGAGAGACAGTTTATAGATTTGCTATCTTCACGATATCTATCATCTCTCTCTAATGCTGGTTTATTTCTATTTCTATTTTGAGATATTGGATATTTTAGAATTGTTTATTTCTACTCTATTAATCCCAGTTCTTGAACACATGTTGTTACAGCAGCAGCTTAAACCAAAACAAGGCACATTATAACAAATACAAAAAGTGCATCTTATCGTATATACGACCCATCTCTTCAGGTCTGCTTTAATCTGAAAACCTATGAATATAATACGCATCTCTTAACACATCCCACAAGTGTGTTAGCTGCGTGGTTTGTCAACATGTTTGTCTATAACTGTACGGGCTGTACTGTCCACATACATTTTGAATTTGATAGTTTCATTGACTTCCTCCTCCTTCCCGCTACCGTTTGGCCAGAAAAAGATTGTGTGTCAGTTTAGGGAAACGGACCTTCTTTTAGCAACTGCAGCAAATCTAATTTAGCAAGCAGCGAAAATATGCAGTTTTCTCATTTCTGCCACGTTTGACTTAAAGGTGGGGTAGGTAAGAATGGAGAAACCAGCTCGAGTGCGCTAGAATTTGAAAATACTCAACCGGAAGAAATCTGCCACTTCCTCACAGAGCCCCTCCTCCAACACACACGAACGCACACATGACCAATGAGGGCACGAGATAAGTTTGTGCACAGATGGAAGGCTGACAGGCAGGTAGGCCATCCAGTTACTTTAGCCGGGCCGGCTCAGATGATTGGTCGTGCTTTTTACAGCGCCACGGCTTCCACAGATGACGTTTTTTAATGTATTTATTGTCAAAGCATTTAAGATATTCATTGCTATCGGGATGTTAAGAACATTCCATGGAATATAACAAAGTGTTTCTGAAGTGAATTACCTACCCCACCTTTAAGTGTGTTGTTTTAATGATTTTTTTACTCTGTGAAGTGTCTTTGAGTTTCTAGAAAAGCGCTCTACAAATAAAAGGCATTATTATTATTACCTTATGACAGGGAATACTCAAGTTTTAATGCAGCAGCTCAGAGTTGAAAATATTTAATCCGTGACGTCGCTGTAGTAGAAATGGGATGAAAAGCTTGTGTTTGGCCGTGTCTGTCGGAGCAGATCGGCCGGTCGGACACCGGGTGTTCCTGCCGGTGAGTGAGAGACTGTTATCCTCCAGCTACGGCTGTCAGGCTGAGCGGAGATAAGCTGAACAAGTGCAGGGAGCACAAGCTTTTATTGATTTACTGAGGCAATAAATCAAGTGAGAAGTCGGGGAATTTTCTCCTAGACTTGGAGCAGATCCTTTGTTATTAGATGTTAGATCCAAAGAGACTTACATACTCAATACTGTGGACAATCCCCACTTCACTTCTCAGGGACACAACGTCATGCTGACTGCAGAGGGGTTTGAACCTGTGCTCCGAACACCAACGCACTAATCCACTGCGCCACACGCCTCCCCATCATGTTGTACTCTGATATTGGAACATTCACTATGTCCCCAACAGTTACGTACCGGCTTCGACGGCGCTGTCGATGCTGAGCGTGCTGAAGGAGGCCGCTGATGGACCCCCGATGTCGGACAGCGTCCTGCGGGTGGGGGCGGGGGCGGGGGGGACGATGGGTCTCGGACAGTCGTACTCGTAGATCTCCTCCTCGGCCGAGTCCTCCACCTTCTCCTGAGGAACCACCGCTGGGAGGGGAGGGGGCTCTGGAGGAGAAAAACACTTCAATCAATACACATGTATACACTAAGTCAATATAATACACACGTTCACATCTGGTGCAGGGTGGGGGTGGGGGAATGTGTCGGCCATCAGTGATGTGTGCAAAGCAGGTTGTTTTTAAGTTATATTTGTCACATCTCCTCTTGTAACTTGTACATTATGTGTGAATAATGTTTTAATATTTTAATTCAACTTTTTACATTTGATTGTATTTCCTAAAGTGTATTTGAACACCTGAAAAAGTGCTTAGAAATGGTATGTTCTTATCATATTATTATTATTGTACGGTGTAATTTTTGCTCATTTGAAAAGTTCTGTATATGCTGAGAATGCACCTGTAATTACTGTCAAACAACACTTCACATTCCCTCTTGTTTTCTCAACATTATGCCAAAAGAACAAAGTCAAAGTGACACCTGCTCGATGTGTGATCAGGACATAGAGTGTAGTTAGGATCATTACCGGGGTCCGAGGCCTCGGAGGAAGCAGCCTGGATGTTAAACATGGACTCGTAGACTTGAGGATCTTCAGAGTCGCTGTCGACCAGCTCACTGAAACACACAGGAAACATCATTTAGACGAAATCATTAGACTTTCCTCAGGATTGTGAAACCCAGCTTCTTTTTCCCCTTGAACGCCATGTAAAGGTTTCAGGTACCTACTTACTGTATATTGTGTATGTCTTTGCTTTATTGTAACTAAAAGAACAATTGTAAATAAAGTATTACAAATTTTTAAAAAAGAGACTTAATATTCTAATGACTGCTCTTAAAGGAGCAGTAGGTAAGTTTGAGAAACCGGCTCGAGTGCACAAAAATTCCAAAGTACACAAACCGAAAAGAATCCGCCCCTTCCTTCAGACTTCCTACAGAGCACCTCCTCCAACACACATGAACGCGCACAAGATCATGATAATGAATGTAAAACAAATGTATAACACAGTTATTGTCAGTGCTTATATTTTTGAAGCTAGCATGTTTGTTTTGTGTAAATGTATTACAAATGTTACGTCTAGCTGACGAGAGCAGGCTGCGCCGGTAACGTTACATATCAGCTCGGTGTGCTCCGTAAATAGTCGCCATAGTTGAAAACCAACTCCGATATTGACTCTGGTTTGACTTCTCCTAGTTTCCACTTTCTTTTTCTTCATAATTTGCTCCATTACAGTTTTTCTTTTGCGACCGGTAGACGATGTTCAAGCAAACTCTGCCATGGTGAACGCGTCCTCCTGTAGAGCTCAGCTCCGCTGCAGGAGGACTGACCGAGGAGCTCACGGGAAACACGCCCAATAACGGCGCGCAATGACTGCACGAGTGTGTGTGTGTGTGTGTGTGTGTGCACGAGATTAAAGGCTGACAGACAGGTCGGCCAACCAGTTATTTTAGCCGGCCCGGCTAAAATAATTGGTGGTAGTTTTTACAGTATTACGGCTTCCACAGATGAAATATTTTTATGGATTTTTTTTCAAAGCACTTAGAATATTCATTGCTATCAGGATATTAAGAGCATTCCATGGAATATAACAAAAAGTGTATCTCGAGCCGGTTTCTCAAACTTACCTACCCCTCCTTTAACATACATCTAGTCTTTAAAAAGGTATAAATATATTTATATTAATGCTGTAAAAATTATCGCAATTAACGCAATTAATGCATGAATGGCCCGCCCCATACATCCCACCAGTGGCAGCGCCAGGGTATGGCAGGGGTAGGCTACAGCCATACCAAGAAATGGCTTAGCCCCACCTTAGCTCCACCTCAGCCCCACCTTAGCTCCACCTTAGCTCCACCTTAGCAATAATCATGCTGTCTAATCAGCATCTTGATATGCCACAGGCTACAATAGGCTGGCCACAATAAAAGGCCACTCTGAAACGTGCATTTTTGCTTTATTGGGGGGGTCTGGGGGGGTCCGAAAACCAGTTCGCACTTCGCACAGCCATTGAAGAGGAGTGGACCAACATTCCACAGGCCACAATCAACAACCTGATCAACTCTATGCGAAGGAGATGTGTTGCACTGCGTGAGGCAAATGGTGGTCACACCAGATACTGACTGGTTTTCGGACCCCCCCAGACCCCCCCAATAAAGCAAAGATGCACGTTTCAGAGTGGCCTTTTATTGTGGCCAGCCTAAGGCACACCTGTGCAATAATCATGCTGTCTAATCAGCATCTTGATATGCCACACCTGTGAGGTGGGATGGATTATAATTATTATTATTAAGTGCTCACTATCACAGATTCTTTCAGATTTGTGAACAATATTTGAGAGAAATGGTTATTTTGTGTTTATAGAAAATGTTTTAGATCTTTGAGTTCATCTCATGAAAAATGGGAGCAAAAACAAAAGTGTTTATATTTTTGTTCAGTGTAGATATTACATCAATTGAAAAACATCAATTGTTTTTTTTCATGCACAAAGATGAAAAAATCCTTAGTTTGTTGTAATTCATGAAGGAGTTAATAAATCACACACTGAGGGAACATCACTATATTGTAATGATGTATATCGGCTTTTTCTGTCAAAAATGTTCGGGGTCGGTCAGGGGGTACTCGGCTGAGAAATGTTTTCAAAGGGGGTACATTGCTTCTCTTACATTTGAGAAGCTCTGCTCTAAGGTACATTTAGAACAGATACAAAATGTATTTGCGACTAATCGCGATTACATATTTGAATCGACTGACAGCTCTAATATGTTCGACTTGTTTAATGCCATTTCATTTATATTTTTTGAGATGTTGACATTTTTTATTGTTTATTTCTAATCTTTTAATTTCTCTAATGCCTTGTCTTTTCATGCTGCTACAATGCAAAGAAATGCATACATTGGGATCAATAAAGCACTTCTTATCTTATCCAAGTAAAGTTCTGTGGTTATAACATTTCTTTGTTTGGAAACCGCTCAACACAGGTCTGAATTTATTACCTATGAGAAAAGGACATTTTCAGCACTTCTTGAACAGTACACATGTATTGAATAAAACCATTTGCATGTAGTATAAAGGACAAACAAACCCGAGGCTCCAGCGCCCCCTGCTGGACAGATTCAATACTGTTCCTCATGCATTACTGCTCAATTAAATCTCTT
>CALSBZ010032044.1:1545-19088 GCA_943591055.1 Gobionotothen gibberifrons
TGTGTGTGTGTGTGTGTGTGTGTGTGTGTGTGTGTGTGTGTGTTTTCAGGGTGGTTACGCTGCCTACAGATATGCCCAGCCTACTGCTGCCACAGCTGCTGCATACAGTGACAGGTAAGATTTAAACTCAATGACACATCAAAATGTAAATGATTACCATTATCATTATATTTAAAGGTTAAGATCAGATATCATGACCCACAGACCGGACTATCATCATGGTATCATGGTATCACAGAGGCGACACTGACTTAGTAACCCTAACCCTCACACTGAAAATCCTTTGTAATTCATGCATGCTTTTTAACAGAAATGTACAGAAATGAAGAAAAAAAAAAATTCACTGCCGGACCGGACCATGGCTGTAAAGGAAGAGGGGTGTCTAGTTCCCCCTCGACACATAAACTGATTTTTTTTGTGTCCATGTCTGATTGGCTTAAACCTTTCGCGACTGCAAACATTTTTAAACAAACCAACATTGACCATACCGTTCACCAGCCCCCACCCCCCTCTGAGTGACAAGCTGAGATGTCAACGTATACTGTGTGAACCAAGGCCTAAACAAAGACCAAAGGTTGAGCAGTGATGGACGCTGCCACAATGGAACTCATATGAAATAAACAGCTGATTCCTCACACACACAGTAGCCTGTTGTTTATATGCATAAAATAGTGAGAAACATGTCTCTGATTAATAATTATACTACTTTTTCTCCATAAAAGCTGGTGGGTTTAAAGCAATACGGGAGGTGAAAATAACTATATTGTAGAATACAGAAGAATTGTGATGCCGTGGCTTTATCTGAAAACTGACAGTATAATTACATTTATGGCCCGGGACACACATATTTATTTAGAAATGTTGTGTGTGTTTTTTTTGCTCTGCCAGGTACAACAAGTGGGATTTATATTTTATTACTATACTGTAGCATATCGTTTTGTATTCCCACTGTCACGGATATAATCATATTCTGCATTGAATAAGATACATTTAATCATTTAAAAAAAAATACATATTTCCTTTCTATTTAATTAAATAAATGTGGCTTAATCCACGTGAGTTTACGTGGATTTTTATTTTATTTTACCAGATAAAAGCATTGAGATAAAATCTCATTTTCAATGCTGACCTGGCCAAGAAGGCAGCAATGTTACACATAACACATTTACACAAACATATAAAATAAAGAGAACATAACTAAGAAAACAAAAGACGAAAAGCTGTCACTACATTGTGCACATTAGGACAGTAAGAAAGGTACACTACTTATTACTGCAAGAGCAGCTGGTAGTAAGTACTTCTGACAACTTCAATTTAAAACATGCTATTGGGACAAGTGCCCTCAGTTTTAGGCTTGATTGAAGGTCATTCCAAGACCAAGGACCATAATAAAAAAGACTCATTTTTCCACTCCCAGTCCCAGCAGGAACCTGGACCCGTATCCAGGCACTGGATCTGAGGTTGTAAGAGTCACAAACTGGAGCAAATCTGGCACATATATACAGTGGAAGCTGACCTAAAATGGCTTTACACATGAATAAAAACCAATGCTGCATCCTACGCATAGTAAGTGAGGACCATCCAGTTAGGCTATACCGTTTGCAATGATAGGGTGCATTTGATATATAACGCAGTGCAGCATGGTAGAGTGGGTCAAGTTTGGCCAAAACAGTGGGACAGGCAAATCTATAAATGGTATCACCGTAGTCCAGCTGGGACAGGAATAAGCCAGAGACCAACCTATTACGGGATGAAATTGAAAAACAACATTTAAGTCTGAAAAGGAAGCCAAGAGTGAATTTCAATTTCTTTGTTAGAACTTCCATATGGTGTTTGAAGTTCAGATTACTGTCCAACCAAAAGCCAATATATTTGTATGTATCGACAAACTCAACAGAGACGCCATCAAGGGTGTCAATGGAGAGGCAAGAGGATGCTGAGTTGGGAGCAAAAAGCATTGCTTTGGTTTTCTTACTGTTCAATAGCAGTTTGGAATCAAGAAGTGCATGCTGCAGCGTGATAAAATCAGATTTTTAATTGGAAACGGCCATATCCAGAGAAGGAGCACATGAGCATACAATAGTGTCATCAGCATACATATGATAGGTAGAAAATTGCATCTGATTACAAATATTGTTTACATATAATAAAAAGAGCAAGGGCCCCAAAATAGAGCCCTGTGGAACTCCCTTCTCCAAGGTGACAGGGTCAGAGACAGTACTACGTTACCTGACGCATTGAGTACGGTCGGTTGGATAACTCTGAAACCAGCAAATGGCATTATGACCGAAACGAGACACCAACATAACATTAGACATAATGTGGTGATCTACAGTGTCAAATGCTTTGGCTAGGTCAAACCAGCTTTCAAGAGGGGCGATACCAGAGCTTGCTTCCATACAGCTGGCAGTGTGTGAGTGGACAGGGAGAGATTAAAAATATCAGTTACTGGTTGTGCTATAATCTGAGCTGCAGTTTTTTAAAAGAACGGGTCGAGGCCGTCAGGCCCGGCAGACTTTTTAGGATCAATTGAGTGCAAACCCTGTAAGACTTCAGAGACCGAGAAATAAGCTAAATCAAAAACAGGGGAGTTCATCTCTTGACTAGGGCTGTGAGTACGACCATTTATAGAGTCATGACTTTGCTCATCAAAAATGTGACCAGCCTTTTTTGAAGTGAGCATTGAAAGCATTAGACATACCATCTGAATCTGAAATAAAAGAATCACTGACCTTCAGTTTTTGTGGGAAACTAGAAACCTTCTTGTTCTGAAGTGATTTAATTGTTTTCCAGAACTTAGAATGGTCATTAAAACAATCACTGGTTAAGTTCAGATAGTAATCAACTTTAGCTTTTTTAATAAGGGCTGAACATTTATTTCTGAGGACACGAAAAATAAGCCAGTCATCACTAGTGTTAGACTTTCTAGCTAAAGACCATTGCTTATTGCGATCATGAATTAGATCAGATAGTTCTCTAGTAAACCATGGAGCGTTCCTATTCTTAACTCTGAATTTTCTAAGGGGGGCATGTCTATTAATAATCGATAAAAAGTGATCAATACAAAATTGGACGGCAACATCGACAGATGGAATTAACGCTATGAAGTGCCATTTAACCTCTGCCAGATCGTGTAGGAAAGCCTGCTCAGAGAAGTGTTTGAAGCAGCGCCTGAGCACAATAAGGCCCTTGGCTTTGGGAACGCAAGCAATAGTGCAATGGTCACTGATAGCATTAGGAAAAACACCAACATACACGTACTTATGAGCTGCATTTGTTAGAATGACATCTATAAGGGTATCATTATTGGGTTTGGCAGGGTTTATTCTAGTGGGACTATCAATAAGCTGAGTTAAATTCAAAGAATCACAAACCTGCTTAAACTGTGAAGATTTATCACTCAACCAGTCCCAATTTAAATCACCCAATAATATGATTTCAGAAGAAAACGTAGACAACAATTCAGTAAGGCTAGTAGTTGCATCCATGATGGCCGATGGAGGCCTATAACAGCCAATAACAGTGAGAGGATCATTTGCTATAGTTAGTTGGACTGCTAGCAACTCAAATTGCCTTGGAATTGAAATGTAGTGAAGGACTGAGCACTGTAGTTTCTCAGCAGTGTAAGAGTCGGGAGTGCTGATAATTTATTCCGGGAAATTACTCAGACCTACTAATTGACCAAACCGAAGTTATTGTGTCTATGCAAGTTTACTGCTTGGCTCAGATCCACCAACGTCAGCAAGATCTCACCTCTATTAACTCCCTGAAGAACCAGGTTCAATTAACTGCTGTTTCAATTCAGACAACTCTCTTAAATCTGATTAAGCGATCCCGAAGGATTTTGATATCAGTAAATGAGGTGTGGCCCTACCTAAGTGTGAGTGTGGCAGTGTGCAATCTTACCTTTGAAGCAGGAGAGGAGAGCGCAGACTGTCTTTTAAGTTGTCCCAATTCAAAAGGTGGGATCAGTTTATTTGAAGAAAAATAGGTCCAAACGTATACAGGGTTTTTACCTTCTCTCTTTTTTTTTACAACATTATAATAGCTTTTCCGGTTATTACCCGTCCCCTTGTGTGTTATGAAGGTTTTTATGCATGTAAACAGTGTGCAGTGTCAAAACCCTCAAAGTACACCCTGTAGTGAGTACAACTCTAAAACAGAAAATACCTCCCCAAAACGCCTCGTTGGAGATACGTCATTGTCCATTGTTTACTTCCTGAGTACTGTGTCGTAGGAATACCCAGTAGCCACGGCCAGAACTATGACGCGATACGGTGATGCGGTACCCGGAACCAAATGGGCCAATCCGTGGAGCCGCTACGTTACGTCCGCAGAGCCGTTACGTTAAGCCCCCGCTGATTGGTCCAAATTGACCAATCCACGGACTTCCTCACACACACACTCAGTGCAGGCAGCTCTGCTGATTTCTCCTCCCTGGCTGCAGGCTGATAACAGACAGTTGGGCTCGCGGCGAAATTCTCTCTGCAGACCCATTCTCACAGCGTTTATCAACCTATAAACCTTTTTCTTACTCAATATCAAGCCACACTTATTGTTTTTACTTCGGTTGTGACTTTGTGTGTGCTCAGGATGAGTTTGGCTGTGTTTGGCTGTGTATCGCTAAACAAGGAAATCACACCTCCACGGAGCTCAGCGCGATTCACAACGTCCCGACCAATTGGAGCACACTGGGCTCACAGGGAGGGGGGGGCAAGAGCTGCAACTATCCCTTTAGTGGAGAGAGTGAATACTGCTGAATACACATACTTTACAGAGATGCTGTATGCGAAACCAATGTGCGTTTGGAAAATTGCACAGTATAAATCTATTTTAGTATACCTCAACAATGGAATTATGATCAGTGGAAATGGCCATGACATGGGAGCTTTAACAACTAATTGAATACATTTACAGTAGGGGAGAGTGGGGTAAGATGAGCGGGTTATAGTTCAGTTGCTGAATATGCATCCATACCCTAACCCTTCTCTAACCCTAACCCTTTGCTTACCTTAACCAAGCTTTTTAGTTGCCTAACTTCAATTTTTTAAATATTTCCATATAGACCTACTGTACAGATGAAGCACTTACTTTAGGACTCCAGCTTAGGGGTTCCTGCCTACTACCTGCCAACTCCCAGTTTGGAGGAAGGTCAAGCCCTCCCACTATTTTCCAAGAGGGCGTTGCCAGATTTTCAATTTCAGGTTTTAACCAGGAGATGGCGCTTCATTCACAAATACAGAAATGATGTCGTACACAGTGGCTGCTTGAATGAAGAGCATTTAAACATATACAGTAGTCTTTATATATTAAATAATCATAATAATAATGTAAATGTTTTCATTACATTAAACCATGCATTTTGTAATGTCAGCATTTCATTTAGAAGAAAAGTAGTTAGTTAGTTATTTTCATGTCGATGGACACTGAATAATATTTTTGAATAGAGGATTCATAATATTGTACAGCATTTTAAATTCTAAATATCCCTGCAAATATAGCAATGACATTTCTGCTTCTATCTTTGCAAAACGAGTAAACAGTCACATTTGATCTTGATACGGGATCAATGTGTGTAGTCTTTAATATTAAACATGATCGCTGGTAGACAGCCACAGAAGTCGTATCACAGTTTAATCTGAGCGGATCACTGTTTATCACAGCTCTCCACGCTGCTTTCAAACTGTCAGTAAACAACGTGGTGTGTTTTAGTCGTATCTTGGCTCTCTGTTCGGTCAAATATTAAAGCTACATGTGCGCGTGCGTTTCGGAGAGTTTGTGTGTGTGTTCCTGCCAGTAATTAGTCGCGTCTCAGCTCGCTGTACGGCTAAATATAGAAGCTAAATTAGGAACTACATGTTAGCAACTACATGTCCCACAATGCATTTCGTTCTGTGACTTGCGCACTGTCTTAATCTCAGCCGTATTTTAACCGCCGGCCGGCAGGGGGCGAAAGAGACGAGTGAGCGATACAGGGAGAGAAACACAGAAGAAGAGATGAGAGCGCAGCAGAGAGAAGCAGAGACGATATCTGTATAGTTCAATGTTCATTGACAATACATATTGAATTGTACTTTCTTTATTTGATTGGCAGTCAGTTGTTGATTACATGCAGACGTTGATAACGTGCATTCATTTCTTATGGCTCTATCTGCAGCTTTTCTTATGATTACATTTTCCCACAGGCCAACAACAGCTTCAACAAAACTATTCCCCTCAAAGAGAAAACCAAACATGCCCTGTTGTCGTGAGAGAGAAAGTGCAGAAGGAAACATCCATTAAACTCAGTATGCTGCTCTGTGATGCGTGAGCTGTATGCTCGAGTCTTCCTGCCTGTCGGCCTGTCAGATCTTGTAAAAGTAGAAGTACTCAGATCTTGTACTTGAGTAAAAGTAGAAGTACTCAGATCTTGTTCTTGAGTAAAAGTAGAAATACTCAGATCTTGTACTTGAGTAAAAGTAGAAGTACCAGAGTGTAGGAATACTCTGTTACAGTAAAAGTCCTGCATTCAAAATGTTCCTCAAGTAAAAGTATTCTCATCAAAATATAGTGAAAGTAGCGACAGTAAAAGTAGTCATTGTGCAGATTGGTCCATTTCAGAATAATAGCCTATATATGATATGTTTTATAATGATTGATCATGAAAGTGTTCTCAAAGCTGGTAACGGTGCAGAAGAAAAGTAGTGATAGAGTATAAATATCAAATAGCCTATTCCAACAGATTAAACCATTTTCCCATGCTGCATATGTGCATGATCCGTGGCACACTCATAACGCGCATGGCACGAGGGATTTTTGCTATTGGGACTCGGGTTTGAGTCCAGCATGAACAGAATAGAATAGAGGATTCATAATATTGTTTGTCGAGAACAAAATTAACGATCAAGCAGCATTTTAAATTCTAAATATCCCTGCAAATATAGCAATGACATTTCTGACAACAGCAGCGTCCAGCAATACAATGAGGAATGTGGAGCATCTTGTGAAGCAGTACTTTAGTTTAGGCTTCTCAAATAACGAAATAGTTGATCTTTTGGCACATCAGCATCAGATTATCATAAGTATTAGAACTTTGAATAGATTGTGCAAGAAACTATGTCTATTTTATTTCGAAGAAAGAACCAAACGGATTTGGAGGAGATTGTCTCCTTTCAGCTAACCAGGAAGTGTTTTAGCACACCACGTGACGGATCTGAGCGAATCACGTTCGACAACAGAAATGTTGTCGAACCCTTGTTCACAGGTCTCACTCATGGTCTCACTGCTTTCACACCGATTTGCATACTGTGTACTGAGTGAGCAATTAGTTTATTCCCTCAGACGCAATTCAGGGGGGGAGGGGGGGAGAAAGTGTTCTCAAAGCTGGTAAAGGAGCAGCTAGTTTGAATGACTTTGTATACTGCAGGGTAGCTTGTGAATTTACTCCAGGTGGAACTAAAGTCTGATTTAACACTTGGTTATATTTCACATCATTCATCCACATCTGTGAAGTAACTAAAGGTATTAAATACCATTTACCTCTGAACTGTAGAGGAGTACAATAACAAAGTAGCAAAACATTGAAATACTTAAAGTAAAGTCAAAACATCTCTTTTTATCACTCCATAAATCAGAAAACACTGTCAACAGTATGATTTGCCTAATGTGGGACAGTCCTAAAAAGGGGCATGGATTGTGCAAGAGCAATGGTTATTTACAGGGCTTTAGTCTTCTAATGCATTATTTTAGATATTTAAGGTGAAGGGTAAATTATATTAAATAATTGGGGGTATCTGGGGCGTAATTGGGGGGCTCTGTAAAAATGGTATGACAAAGTCAGGGATAATGTTAGGGATACATGTCTGAGTTTAAAAAATGGCAATTAATTTAAGCCCAAATATTCATAGTAATTTAATAAATCCTTCCAACACACGTTGTAAAAAATAGCCTACATTAAGAAATCATTCCAATAGGTCAGTAAAAAAATAAAAGTGATTAGTCGAATATGCATAAATCTGTTCTTATTATACATCCATGGTTAGAACGACTCCATTTCCGCATTCCAGCTGTCCACATTACTGGATTTACGTCTTTCTCTTCCGACATTCCAGGCCTTCCAGCCAGGCCTTGGGGGACACACGCTGTAGTACATATGCCGGGCCTGTAACTGGCGCTGTAACTCCCTCCACAAAAGCAGCGAAGAAGCATAGTTGTCATGGTTGCACCTTCTGTTTATTCTCCACGTTGGGGGCAGAGGGACTAGTTTTTCACCAGTCAATGTGTATTAAAGTTGAAATCTTCCGGACAAAATTATAAAAGTGCCGGTCAAAGGTCTTCTTTGTTATTTATTGAGCTTTAAAACAAATGAATAACGACTCTATAGGCCTATAATATATACAATACACGGAGCCTCTCTTTTTCCTCCCTCTCTTCGGGCAGCTGTCTCATGCAGCAGCTTATCCAGTAATGAGTGACCCGGCCGACAGTACAAATAAACATATTTATAACTAGTTTAGGTAGTGAATATGAGAAGAGAGAGGCGTGTGGATATAAGCAATTAATGTAACAAGTCGAAATCTGTTTTACGCGATGTCATAACGGACTATTTTTCTTAGCGGATGCATGTCAATTTATATCAATACATACAACTATTTTTTAAATCAATAAAAACATTTTCTAAATCCATAAAAGCATTTCAATTAATATTGGGAGTCATGTCGTTACTTTGTTGAGAATTTGGCCATGTAATAAACGGGATAATTTGCAGCGACTTGTTCCTTATGGGGAACACCGTTAATTCTGAGCAAGATCCCTCCGCTACACCGTCGAGGCTCCATTAAAATATAAATATTTGTAGTGAGTTACTGACGTTCATATTGAGTTTAAGATGATGATTAATTTAGGATTAAAAATCGAGAGCCGGGCTGCATTTCCTCCCGTTCGTTTTTTCCGACTACAGTACATTAAGTTCCGCTGACCGCTGTACATCCAGCGTACTGTACAGTATCAGACTTTATTTCACATGAGCACCAGTGTGGAACCCCACTGCACCCCCTGGTGGATCAATGATCCATTGCAGCTGGCTTCATTATAATTACATTTATTTAAAACGGGGGCGGTCTCAAGTCAAGCTGGAGGCTTTCCCTTGAGCGAGGGCAGACCACTTACCAATCACTGCCCTCGCGTTTCAAACTGTCCTAAAGTAAGTGCTTCATCTGTATACTGTAGGAGCCATGTGCAGACTATGCATCATTTCAACTTGTTTCCTAGAAATGGGGCTGGGTGCACTAACTGAAGGAAAACCCATCCATACTCATTGTATTGACCCCCCCTTCATACATTTGATATACAGTAACAGTAGGCCTAGTGTCGTATGCACCACAAAGAGCCAATCAATCAATAGGTTACGGCTATAGTAGGCCTAGGGCCTTTTAGTCGCTCAGAAATAGTAGATCACTGTTCTTTATATACTATGGATGCTGGCAACAGTCACATAGTCCAAAGTGAAGGTGATGTTTGACCAGTAATGGTCGAGGCGGGATTTGAGACAGTTAACAGTCTTGGATTTGACAACGCTTTCTGGCAGATCATTCCACAAGTCAACCACACGCAGGCTGAAAAAGTTGTAGCAGATAGCCAGTCTTGAGTACTGTTTCTTCAACTTGAAGTGTCCACGAGTCCTGGTGTTATAATCCCGTTGTAGTGGGCATGATGTTTTGTAGATGTTGTGGAGATATTTGAAAACTTCAATCATTTCTCCCCTCGCCCTTCTATAATACATACTCGGGATCTTAAGACTTTTCAGTCATTCTTGATATGGTAGGTCCTTTAGTTCTGGAACCAGCTTTGTTGCCCTTCTCTGTATTTTCTCGATGAGCTCAGCATCCTTTTTATACATAGGGGACCAGGCGACATTCCCATACTCGATGAGTGGCCGTACAAGAGAGGTGTATAAACTACGTACAGATGTAGCACTCCAGATAGGACTCCACCCAGCGGATTCCAACCAAAAACCCAGCGGATCCCAGTGGCTGGGGGCGTTGCCAAATTGCTAGAAGGCGTTGCCAAATTTCCCCATTTCTTCAATTACAGGATTTTACCATGAGATGGCATTCATTCCCAAATACACAAAGACAACTGGGTGTTGTAGAACTTAGTCTGTTTGTAGCTCTGCAGTTGTGTTTGCTGAGTACTGTAGCATTTAGTCACTTATTTGTTATGGTTTTCACAGGCTACTATAACGAAAAAACATCAATATTTTAGATCAAATAAAGTACATCTAATCTTATTATCTTAATTGTAATTCAATAATATATAGTCTTTATATATTAAATAATCATAATAATGTAAATGTTTACACTTCTTTATTTTCTATGCTCATACTTTTACAATAGTTTGCTTTAATATGCAGTATATGTTCTCATTCATAACACTCCGTTCGATGTCTCACTATGGGATGCGCCTCAACGCGTAGCATCAGAAGCATCAATCTCATTACGCCAATCCTGATTGGCTGGTGATCTTGACGTCTACGTCAGGGAATCCACCCACCCTTTAAGTAGCTTGTGCTACGTCGCAGCGTCATTCAAACACCTCTTCTCACTTCGGAGCACATCTCTAAATTATTTGTAGCCTGGCTAGCTTAACTGTCCATAGACTGAACCACTCTAAGCTAACTTTCGGTCGCCGGACGCTTGCCGGCTACACTTGCTTCGCATAGATTCGAAGATTAACACGCCAGTTAATACTCAATTCTGCCCCGCCGTTTTTTCAACGGTAAGGGTTTTGAATATTGAACATTAACATACCAGTTATTGTTGCTTCGCATAGATTCGAATATTAACACACCAGTTAATACTCGATTCTGCCCTGCCATTTTTTAACGGTAAGGGTTTTGATTATTGAACAGTAACAATACCAGTTATTGTTGCTACACATAGATTCGAATATTAACACACCAGTTAATACTCGATTCTGCCCCGCCATTTTTTTAACGGTAAGGGTTTTGATTATTGAACAGTAACATACCAGTTGTTGTTCCGTCCCTCCAAGTCGGCACTCCGGCTATCCAGGATGGACCCTTCTCTTCCTCACACCAGAGGAGACGGAGGCTCTGAGGCTCGACTTTGCGGCTGCGGGTATAAAATATCGAGCACAGACTCACACCAGGTCTGCTCGTCCTGCCTTGGGCTGGAACATGCCCGGAAAGCTATCGACGCCCCGGGTTCGTGCGGACATTGTGCCCGCTTCACCGTCAAGAGCCTCCGCGGACGGCTAGCGCGCCAAGCTAGCGCGCCAAGCTAGCGTGCCAAGCTAGCGCGCCAAGCTAGCCTGTCGGGAGGTGATCCTCTCATGTCTAACGATGTGCCGGCCGGCAACCGAGACATGGAGGTAGCTGCCGCGGAGGCTGAGCCTTGCGCTGAGGCTAGCTGGGGCTCCCAGCTTCGCCCCGTCTCAGCATGGACTTGCAAGCCGTGTGCCAACGCGCTGCGTCCATGCTGGACATCCCCTGGCCTGAAGTAGCAAAGGAGACCAACAGATCTCGCTACCAAGGGAAGAATTTGCCCCAGGCTGCGAGGATGACAAGACAACTTCTCCCAGTTTTTTCCGGAGCTGTTGGACGAGGTGTTTGTCTCGTGGAGAGACCACCCGTTCATCAGTAAGTCCCAGATCCAAGGAGCTTCCTCTCTGGATTTTGAGGGCATGGAGAAACTCGGCTTGCTTCGCATGCCTCCCATGGAGCCGCTAGTTGCAGCCCACCTCCAACTGTCAGGGCGCTCAACGTCTCGTCAATGCTGACTGCTTACCTAGCAGAGCTGTGCAAATAAACCTGAGCCTGCCGTGTGGGACGAGATTACCCTGATCACGGACATTTGCCTCCGCGTGTAGCGCTGTGCGGTCCAAGCCACGGGTAAATCACTTGGGATGATGGTAGTGCAGCAGAGAGCCAGGTGGCTTAACCTGACGAACCTACCAGACAGGGGGAAAGAGGACATTTTTGACATGCCTATTGCCCCCGAAGGCATATTCGGCACCGCTCTGGCTTCAATGCAGCAGCGGTGTGAGGCACAAAAAAAAAGAGAGAAGACGAGGCTCTCCAGCTCTGTCTTCCCCGGACGGCCCCGAGACAGACCTTCGCTCAGGCTGCCTCGTGACCCTCCCAATTTAAGATCCCGAAACGGCCAAGGACACATCCCGCCCCGGTTCAAACCCCGCCCAGCATTGAGGCGAGGACGAACTGGCCAAGGAAGTCCCCAGCCCTGACAGCAGGTGCACCGGCACAGCCGGCCCAGACTTTTGGTCATCAAGTGAGGGACTGTACTTCCGGAGGCCATCCATGCCCCCGACTCCCCTCGTGATGTCCAAACGACATCCGGTTCGCGCCATGGGGAAGGTGGACTTTATGTTGGAGACAGCAGATTCTGCTACCCGTTTAAGTCACACGAGCACATGTCCACGTTCTTTAATAAAGCATTTTTCACTGTCGTTTCCTGGCTTGAAGCCAAGGGCGCAGTCAGAAATACTAACAAGAAAAATAATAAGCAGTCAGGTGACTGTGCCGCTTCTGGGGGGGGCTGTCGCCTCTCTCAACAAGCGGACGGTAACCGAGTCTGTCAATGCACTATCACCTTGCGCATGCTCAGTGTCGGCCGAGGTTGTCAGTCAGGGGTACTATCGTGTTCAGACACTAGAGGGCCCTATAACACAACTAATAAAGGCACAGAGAGCCGACAGCAGGGCAGAGGCTACTTCGCCTCTCACTCTCATGAGCGAGAGGTGGAGAGCGGGGCTCCAGACTCCAATTCGCTGTCACCCCCCCTCACTTCTCGGGCATTGTGCATTCATAAGCCCGGGGAGAGTCGGCCCGTATTCTAGAGCAGGAGATTTTCTCGCTGTTAAAAAAAAAAGGCTATAAATAGTGCCCCCCGAACAGAGTCAGAGCGGCTTTTATTCCAGGTATTTCCTCGTCCCCAAACGGGGAGGGAATGGAATTGGCCCTATCCTGGATTTAAGGGCTCTGAACAAATGCCTCAGAAAATACAAGTTCAGGATGCTCACTCACGCATCTCTGCTGCATCTCGTGTGTCAGGGCGATTGATTCACATCAATCGACCTGAAAGATGCGTATTTTCACATCCCAATATATTATCCACAACAGGAAATATCTGAGGTTCGCTTTTCAGGGTGTCTGTTACGAGTACAGAGTACTTCCCTTCGGTCTGTCTCTCAGCCCACGGGTGTTTGTACGATGTACGGAGGCAGCAATAGCCCCGTTAAGGCAACAGGGCATTTGCCTGGCAACCTATTTAGACGAC
Source organism: Gobionotothen gibberifrons (assembly GCA_943591055.1). Taxonomy (NCBI): domain Eukaryota; kingdom Metazoa; phylum Chordata; class Actinopteri; order Perciformes; family Nototheniidae; genus Gobionotothen; species Gobionotothen gibberifrons. Next base: position 14,841 of record CALSBZ010032044.1, read on the forward strand.
TGGCTCCTTCTTGCACAGTCGGAGCAGGAGGCTATTACGCAGACGAATGTCCTCGTGAAACACCTGCTCGACCTGGGTTTCGTAATAAACACAGAAAAGAGCATGTTGTCCCTAGCCCAGACTGTACTCTTCCTGGGCTTACGTCTAAATTCGGTGCCCTTTACAGCCCGCCTGTCAGCAGAGAGAGTGAAAACCTTCAGGGCTTGCCTCGCTCATTTCCAGCCACGCAAATATGTTCTCTTCAGATCATGTCTGCGGTTACTGGGGCTCATGGCATCAGCCATCCTGGTGGTACGACTGGGCCGCTTACACATGAGGGAGTTTCAGCGCTGGGTAGCTGCCCTCAGACTGGACCCTGTGCGTCATGGCGCGCGGAGAGTGATGGTCACTGTGGAATGCGTAATGGCACTGCGCCACTGGCTGCACCCGACTTTTCTAGTACGGGGCGTACCTATGGGTGCTGTCCTATCGCGGAAAGTGGTCACCACAGACGCATGTCTGACGGGCTGGGGGGGTATATACGAAGGTCGACCTGTGAGGGGTCTCTGGAGCAGAGATCTCCAACGGTCACACATAAATTATCTGGAGCTTTTAGCGGTGTTTCTCACCCTGAAACGCTTTCTGCTTTTTCTCAAAGGACATCATGTCCTCGTGAGGACAGACAACACGACCACAATATCGTATATAAACCGTCAAGGGGGTTTGCGTTCTCTCCAGTTACACATGCTGGCACGCAAACTGATTTTATGGAGCTGCGGACGTCTCCTCTCTCTGAGAGCAACGCACGTACCGGGAGTGATAAACCTCGGGGCAGATCTGCTGTCCAGAGGTGCACCACTATATGCAGACTGAACTCTACATCCAACAATTGTCAGCTGTGGGTGCGTTACGACCGGGCTGCGGTAGATCTGTTCGCGTCAAAAGAAAATGCTCAATGTCAGCTGTTCTTTTCAATGCGCGATCTAAACGCACCGTTAGGCGTGGACGCGCTCGCACACGTTTGGCCTCCGGTCCTTCTGTACGCGTTCCCACCCCTGGCTCTAATACCCCCAACTCTGGCCAGAGTGAGAAAACATCGCCACACTCCTAACAGCTCCGCACTGGCCTGCAATGTACTGGCTGGCGGAGATATATCAGCTGGTGTGCGGGCAGCCGTGGCAGCTCCCGTTACGCAGGGACAGGGGCGCCGTAAGGGGGTGAAAAGTTAGGATGATTCTAAGGGCCCGTGACTGACAGGGGCCCCAAAATGTTTAGAACATTACGAAAACATTATGTAAGTAACCTTTCATCAATCCTCAATAATTAACATTAATAGAATGTTATATTGATAAAGTACTCACTAAACTTACGATTCATTTAACTTATTTTCTTCCAAAAGTTAATTATCCAAAGCCTCTGTACACCCCCTTCTATTGACATGTAATGGTTTGGTCCTGCCTCCAAACGCGTGCGGCACCGGCACTTGCAGAGAGTGAAAGCATGTGAGGAGGGATGCTAGTACTTAGCCACGTAAGTGTGTTGTACCATGTCTCAACGGCTCAAAAAGTCAGGCTCTAAGAAAAGAAGAAAAAGGAGAGAAAGACAAGATAGAGGGACTAAAGGGCGACAGTATGTCACCCAGTTTTTCACAAGAAAAGGTGGGTGTGGTCCATGAGTGGTGGAAATTAGTCTGTTAGCTAATGTTTTTTTTTTACTAACCTGACATTAAAAGTGGGGTAGGTAAGTTTGAGAAACCGGCCTGAGATACACTTTTTGTTATATTCCATGGAATGCTCTTAACATCCCGATAGCAATGAATATCTTAAGTGCTTTGACAAAAAATCCATACAAAAATGTCATCTGTGGAAGCCGTGGTACTGTAAAAAGCACGACCAATCATCTGAGCCGGCCCGGCTAAAATAACTGGATGGCCTACCTGCCTGTCAGCCTTCCATCTGTGCACAAACTTATCTCGTGCCCTCATTGGTCATGTGCGCGTTCGTGTGTGTTGGAGGAGCGGCTCTGTAAGGAAGTCTGAAGGAAGGGACAGATTTTTTTTGGTTGTGTACTTTCAAATTCTCGCACACTCAAGCTGGTTTCTCCATTCTTACCTACCTACCTTCAATAAATGCAGGCACATTTTTAGCGCCTATTCATACTAAATCAGTTGTCCCTCCCCCTGGTGCCAGGATCAACAGATCCATACTGTAGACTCAGCAGCCCTGTCCCCCCATAATGCTGAACCTGAACCAGCTTTTCTCCCAACTGAAGGAGGTGAGCAGCATTGTGTTGAATGAAGGGAGACTGGAATGCAATATATATATATATATATATATATATATATATATTAGGGCCGGGACTCGATTAAAAAAATTAATCTAATTAATTAGAGGCTTTGTAATTAATTAATCGAAATTAATCGCATTTTTTATCGCATATAAATATTTGACCTGAGAACAGTGAGAAGCAATTTTTTTCACATGAATTTTAGTATACCATTGAATAATGACTGAATACATAAGCTTAAGCAACAAAACATTGTTTATTTTTTTTCAAGGTGGTACTTAACCAAGACCAACAGAAAAGTGCAATTTTTGCCATAAAGTGTAGCAATAGCATATTTAGGAATATAGTACATTTCAGAGATTCAGGTAGCCTATAGGTAGGTAGACCTTCTGTAAACTATAACACTTTGTTTTTAAGTAAAACACAATACTTTCAAGTACATTCAGAACATTGGAAACCCTGACTATTAGAAAACATCTCTCCGTTGCTTCAGAGGCCATAACAGACTTTGTTGATTTACCAACAGTTTTTTGCAGCCCCATATCTTCTACCACTCCAAGTGGTCTACAGTCGAGTGCAATCCAGTGAGCCAGGGAGTTGGTTATTTGTTCAGACGTGGACTTAGTTATCCTGGCCCTGAAACCAGTCATCTGGTTGAGTGTGGGTTGGGTGTACTGTGGGTCCTTGTACTCGGAGTCGGGCTAACGTCCACGCTAGCTTCCACGCTAGCTGCTATATATTTAGCATTGAGGTGATACTTGAGGCTTGATGTGCTGCGGTGATATGCGAATTCCTTTTTGCATAATTTGCACACCACCGTGCTCTTATCGACGCTTCCATCCGTCGGTTTTTTAAAACAACATTTCCCATCCACGGGGCCAACCAACGCGGTCTCATCAGCTTCTTCGTTGTTTTGTGGCTTCAGTGCTGGGCCCCGTGTTGGGACAGGGTTCTACCTGTTAAGTACTGTTTGTTTTGGTGATTTTCGAGATAAGCATGTCTAGCAATACGGGAGTCTCAATATCCCATAGTGAGACATCGAACTGAGTGTTATGAATGAGAACTATAGGTTACTAACGTAACCCCAGTTCTCAGAGTAACATGAAGTGAGATGTCTCACCAGACGGCCCTTCTTGCTGAGGCGAAGCGAGAAGAGGTGCTTATTTTGAATGACGCTGCGACGTAGCGCAAGCTACTTAAAGGGTGGGTGGATTCCCTGACGTAGACGTCAAGATCACCAGCCAATCAGGATTGGCGTAATGAGATTGATGCTTCTGATGCTACGCGTTGAGGCGCATCCCATAGTGAGACATCTCACTTCATGTTACTCTGAGAACTGGGGTTACGTTAGTAACCTATAGTTTTGTAATATTGTTGTGGTTGTTGGAGCGCCACCTAGTGGAGTGGTTGAAGGTTCTACTCTGCTCCGCGCCGTCCGTTGATGAGTGGTCTGCTATAAGAAGAAGGACTCAGACACCGAGATATCAGATAAGCAATAAGCTGAGTTTACTTGGTAAAAAACAACAATACAGAAATACATCTTAAATACAATACCAAAATACAAAGTACCCGTACAGTACTCCGGACTCCATTCTACCGCTATCACGACAGCCGGTCAGAATAAGAGCACCGAATATTGAAATCAAACAGTTTACATACAATTTCAGTAGGAGATGCTCCTCCCTTCCTATCTTCTAATTGGTTGTTCATTCCTGGGCCAATGAGTTAGCATGAGTCAGCAGAGTCAGCAGTTGTTGACTCCAACTGATCCCTCCCCTCTCCTTACAGTGTGTGTGTGTGTATTTAACTTTATCATCATCCTAATAAAATAAACCAAAAATCATCTCATCAAAACAAAAAGGAAAGTATTTGTGTCAGATATATATATACTATATATTTATATCTTGTTCCGTTATACCAAACACAAAAGACACCGATTCCAAAAGGATTCTGTGTGTGTGTGTGTGTGTGTCTGTGTGTGTG
>CALSBZ010032051.1:6489-17952 GCA_943591055.1 Gobionotothen gibberifrons
TCTCTCTCTCTCTCTCTCTCTCTCTCTCTCTCTCTCTCTCTCTCTCTTCACATGTCATGAAACAGATGCTCACCTCAGGATTTATCTTTAGGCCCGAGACGTTTGATCGTAACATTTTAAACAAAAATAACAGTGTGTTTTTCAATGTGTTTGGATTAGTTTTGGTAAACTTACAACAAACAAATAGTGACTTTATTACATCTGAAATATTCAGCCGGACACTTTAGTGCAGAGCGCTGTAACTCATTTTCACAGGAACGTGCGGATAGTTTGTGACGAATGGAGAAAAACAAACGATTTTGAACGTTTTTTGGGGACATTTGAAGCTTTTATCAGCTAGGTGAGGATAGAGAGATGAGGGATGATAGGAAACAAGAAGGGTCCTTGACTGCAGTGGTACCAAACATGGGGTCAGGGGACCTAGTTGGGGTCACAAAAGTCTACTTGATAGGGGTGGAAGAATGCTTTAAAAAACATACATTTGAACTCTATCTCACAGTTTGTGTGAAGAAAGGCGAAAGAGTAAGAGTTTGGATTATTATATTATTACAAGGTGCACATTTTTTTTTATCTCACGGGATAAAGCCCTGGTTAACCAGAAATATGCTGCAACGCTGTTTCAATAGTTTAAGAGGTGATACAAATGTTTATATAAACGTTAGAAGTTCAATACAAAAATTCCAATAAAAGCTCAAATTAAATAAAATAAAAATATGAATATAAACCTAAGAAGTTAAATATAAGAACTCAAATTAAAAGATCAAATAAAATATAATAGAAATATGAATATAATAAATATAAGAAGGTAAATAAACAGAGGCTATATTAAGTATGTAGTTTCAGTTGTGCTTTAGTATTAACAAAATAATAACAATGCAATAACCAGATCTGTTCTGAGTCATTTAAGATTAAAGCTGCTTTAATCAAAAGTACTTTTTGTGCTCACTGTACTGTACACACTACAGAGAAAGAAAAAAGTGAGGGAGATAAGGGGGAGAGAAGAGAGAAACATCTACCTGTAAACCACAGTTTTCTGCCGGAGCTGTGGTCTCTCTTCTCTCTGTCTTCGAGCGACGAGAGATCCGTCTTTCGTGGAACAGGAGAGGAAGAGAGAGGGTGGGGGAGGCAGAGGGGGAGGATCGGGATAACAATCTCCACTCAAATCAAGGCCTCATCCGCGTCTCCTCTCATCTAAAAACCCACCACAGGCCGCCTACTCTCGACTCCTATCTCCTCAAATCTCTCCAAATCTGAGACCACCACAAACCCCTCGCTGCTTCCTGCTCTCTCTGCAGCACGGATGCGTTTTTTCTTTTGTAAATCTTTTTTTATTATAATTGTTTTTTGTATCTTTAATACTTTTTTGTATGCATGCTGCTTAGGCAAGGCAAGTTTATTTCAAACCAGTCTCACAAAAAACGCTAAATTGGTCGACAGGGCAAAACGTATATAATCACAAATAGCCCTCTCAAGACGTGACACAATAATTGTAAAAAAAAAACATGGAGCTCAAATAATCTTCGTAATATCTATCAAACTATAGATCCTACACATCCACTGGACGTATATTTTAAAAGTACAATATACACTCCTCGCTAGAAATGTAATCAAAAAGCATTTTAACGGCCAAACTGTCTCAACTCAAAACACTCAAAATAAATCGGGTGTCCGCCATGTTTTTTTTTCTCCTACAGGGAAAGTTTGCAATCACGTGACATGGACACCGGTCATTAGAAATGAATAGGGACACATATTGTATCTCTCTGTCACGTCTTGAGAGGGTTATTTGTGAATATACGTTTGGCCCTGTCGACCAAACGTTTTTTTGTGAGCCTTTCAACACAAGGCAATTCAAAGTGCGTTACAAAAATGAAAGACAGCAAGAAAATGGCATTTAAAATCAGTCATTAAAAAGCAAAGATAATAAAATAGACATTAAAAGAAAACATACATGAATGAAAAGTTACAGTGCAGTGTGAGATGTGAATAGTTCAATTAAAAGCAGCGGCAAAAAGAAAGTCTTCAGCCTGGATTTAAAAGTAGTCAGAGTCGCAGCGGACCGGCAGGTTTCTGGGAGTTTGATCCAGATGTTTGGAGCATAATAACTGAACGCTGCTCCTCCATTTTGTATTCTGACTCTGGGGACATTAAGCTGTCTCTGGCTCTTTTCTGCTGTAACAATGTAAATGTCCCCTCTGTGAGACTGCATTACATGTTACTTGTTAGACGCTTTTATCCAAAGCGACTAACAACATACTCAATACTGTGGGCATATTGTATTTAAAGTATTTAATTCCCAAAAATCGATGTTCAAACTTAAAACAGATTTATTTTCCTGTGCATACATTAAACCTGTTAAGTCTTTACGATCAGTTTTCATTGAATACATGTCAGAGTCCACAGTTATGATTTTATTAAACATTGGATTGTGTCTGGAGTATTACACTTTGCAAGAGTAACGTTTTTATTAATATTAAACGAGACAAAGCAGAGGTTATTACAGCTGTTTGGCTTTAAAGCTCCTGAAGAACCAGTTCAATCGAGAGGGGAAAAACCTCTCAAATCAAAACTTCAGAAAATTCCATGACCCAATTTCTAACCTCAGAAATAAAGTCAGATCACATATGTAAATACAGTATTTAATATTGTTATATATGAACTGTTTTTCAGACGTGTGACTGACATGAATATCTTCATCCTCCTCCTCCTCGCTGTGCTCACCTCAACTACAGGTAAGAATTCAATTAAATTAAATCCAGGGGATAATTATGTTTTCTTTGGGGACTGGTTGATGTTGAGCAGTGCTGAAATGGTAACATACATGGTAACATATTCACCATCAACTAGTTGTTAATTAACATGCATATTAGCAGTATATTGGCTCTTTGTTAGTCATTATAAAACACTTATTCTACATCACCATATTCTACACGTAATAAGCCATTAGTTTTTCCTAAATAACCCTCTAATTAGTGCTTATTTATTGTAAGTAAGGACGTTGTTGTCCATGAGTTTTGGTCTTAATATGCTCAATATGGGCCTAATAAGGCAGCAGTACCACAAGAATAGTAATTCTCCCATAATAACACCTAACAGATATGATCTATTCTTGTGTAACAAGACATGAAGCTACAAGTTTTAATAGTGTCAAAATAACCCAAAATGAGGTATTTCTAACTCAGAATATGTTCCCTATTTTAAAGTGAAGTCTTGTTCATAACCAATGACTCTACTATGTTAATGAACAACTAGTTGATGGTGAATATGTGTACCTTAATGTGGGGGAAACTTCTGTAGCAATTGGAGTCAGGACTCAAAGAGACACGAGGAGAGCTGGAGCTTTGATGGCAAACACTGACGGTTTATTTGGAGCTTCGGCCGGAGAATTCACGTCACGGGCCACGAGTTGACCACACGGTTGAGATGCCACAATAAATTCTGAAGACCCCTCCTGTCGCTCCAGGTTCTAACTAGTTCAGAGTGTAATAATCAACATTCTTCAATAGAGAGACTAAACAGCTGAGGGACACTGGATCACAGTTGTTGTCGCTTATGGCTCGGGGTCATCTACACCCCGAGAAGGATGTGTTCCAGGTGTCCCACAACAATAACTATCTCTGACGGAGAGTTGCCCGGTCACAAACTGGTAGCAACAACAATATGCTAGGGCAGCCCCTCCTTAAGGGAGATAACGGCTGCTCAAGGCTGGTCAGCTCAGGGTGAAGGAGGGCATGCAGGGCAAATTATTCCCCAACACTTAATATGAAGTGTTAGCGCTGGAATAAGTACATTAACTCCAGTACTGTACTTAAATACAAAATGAAGACACTTGTCCTTTGAGTTTTTCCATTTTCAGCCATTTTACTGTATACCTCCATCAGAGGGACATATTGTCCAAGACTATTGACACTTGTTTAAAAAACCAACATCATGTGTTTTATATGGTATAAATAATATATATGAACCTTCAGGGTGTTGCCCCACCTTTATCAATTGCAACATTAAAAATAACTATTATGTGTCTTCATTATTTTAGTGATTAACCTGACGTGTTCGTTTACCTTCAGATTAGACACAAAAACAAACACATGTAAAACACAATATTTACGAATAATGAAAGTAGTAAATGTGTCAGATTTGACGATAGGAGGATTAAGAAATAAGTTATATTCAATACAAATATAATACTTTTAAAATTGAGCCATTCTTATTTTCCTTATTCTGCATAATTAGATTCTTTAAAGGGGACCTATCGTGCAAAATGCACTTTTTGATGTCTTTTATAAATATGCGTCCCCGGTGTGTCAGGGAACTCACGCAGCGTCAGAAAATAAAACCCTCTCTCTTTTCCTCCGTACCCAAATCTCTAAAAACGGGGGAACAACGGAGCTGATCCAGATTTGCGTCCGATATGACGTAATATCTGAAATGTGGACCCACGGCCCAATCAGAAACGTTGCTATCAGAAACAATGCCCGACTGTTTTGGACGTAATATGGTCGGTGTTTACATTAGCATCGCTAACACTCAGAGCTAACCTGTACTGGAGAGAGCATGTGTGTGAAGAAGCAGGAAGTAAAAAGGAACTCACCTTGTGGTATAACCGGCAAGAGAGAAAGCCTTTGAGCTCCATACTGTTTCAGAAATAATCCTTGATAATCCATGATATGGCGTTTCATCACGGCAGTATTTAGTTTAGACAGTAGCTGCCGGGTCCCGCATGAGCTCAGCCCCCTCCTTTTTTATTAAGCTTTTTCCCAAAATCAGCACTTTAGAAACAGGAAGTGGAATAGAGGGATATGAGGCATGGCTAGAATGGGTGATCTGTTTGGTATTTTGAGCAAAACACTTCATAGACATGTTTTTTATATATTTTTATATATCTGAGACATATGCTATTGCCTAAAAATAGCATGATAGGTGACCTTTAAGTTACCTGATTATACATCTGTATTTTAACTTAAGAAACATTTACAACTCAGGACTTTTCTTTGTAAATAAGTACTTTTTACTTTCTAAAAATGTTAACTCTTTAACTTACTTAAAGTACATTTTCCTGACATCTGTATTTTAACAAACATTTGAAGTCCAGGACCTTTACTTGAAGTGTTGTTTGCGTAACATTTTGAACTCTTTGATGGACTTTACTTACTTAAAGTCGATTTTCCTGATAATATGTGTGCATTAACCGATGTTTCTCTGTCTCTCAGGGGCAGCGGAGGTGGTTTATGCTCAGATCGGGGGCACGGTGACCCTGAAGCCTCGGGCCCCGAACGATTTAAAGAACCATTATATGTACTGGAAGAAAGATAAAGATAGCTCTGACCACCTTGCCTGGTTAAATCCAATGGGCAACAATTGGAAAATTCAAGGTGAACATAGCATTGAGATGTTTGCAGATTATATTCACGTTTAACCATCAGTCGATTTAACAAATTGAAACATTTCTGACAATAATTGCCTTGCAGATGAAGCCTGGAAAAACATCTCGTCGTGGTTTCCCCTGATCATCAAGAACATCCAGCAGGAACACTTCAGGACTTTCTTCCTTAAAGTAATGTTGTCTAGTGACCCGACCTTCTATGAGTTTCAAATACGCAAACTAACAGGTAGGACAATATCATTTGATGATAAACACTAGAAGTCAAACTAAATGTAAAATAATACAAGATGAAGTAAAACAAAAATTATAAATGTGTACAAACATCATTTAACAGTATATTTAAACTATAATAATGTCCACTCTGTCTTCAGTGAGTGTGGACCCCTCCTCTCTTGTGTTACCGGGGGAAAAGGTGACTCTGTCCTGCAGCGCTGAGACCCCCCTGGGTAAAAAGATTCAATGGGTGAACCCCCGAGGAGAGAGAAACCACCTAAATCCCCTCACCTTCAGCGCCTCGATGCCGGACAACGGGCCGTGGAGCTGCATGGTGACGGACGGTCAGAGCAAGAGCCAGGTCAACGTCTCTGTTACAGTTCTGGGTGAGTTTCAGGGGATGCTGTCATTTATAATCATATATATTTATTAATTCTGTCAAAATTATCGCGTTAACGGCGGTAATTATTTTTTGAATTAATTGCGTTAAAATATTTAACGCATTTAACGCATGCGCAGAATGGCCCGCCCCATACATCCCACCAGTGGCAGCGCCAGGGTATGGCTGGGGTAGGCTACAGCAAGCCATACCAAGAAATTGCTGCCCCACCTTAGCCCCACCTCAGCCCCACCTTAGCCCCACCTCAGCCCCACCTTAGCCCCACCTTAGCCCCACCTCAGCCCCACCATGAAAAATGATGTTAAAGTAAACAAAATAAAGTCCGCCAACTCGCGCGGAGTAAATTGCACAGACAGCAGTTAGTAAGATTGATTTCAGTAGCCACTTGTCTGGAAATACCGAAGACTAGAAACGGTTTTGAAAAAACTTGTCACGTAGTGATCGTCTTCTCAATAGAACATCTTTGATAATGTCTTCTGGCCAATCAGAATCAAGATAACGGCGTGGTGTTGTTGCAGGAAGTCCCAACGGAGAATACTTTTGCTGTAGTACATCTCTATATACATCGATACAACATTACGTGTTGATAGAAATCAACACGTAATGAAATAAGACCCCACGGTTTGATGATTGATAGGTGTGTGGGCTGTCTTTCATTTTGACACACAGAACAATGTTATAATAAACATACATATGTTAAATGGATATATCCGCCTTCTTTCATTTATCTTTCCATTCCCACAACAATATACATAAAGAAATGGCATATTTTGGACATAGTTCGAATGGTGATTAATCATGATTAATTAATTTTGAAGCTGTGATTAATCTGATTAAAAATTGTAATCGTTTGACAGCCCTAATATTTATACTATGTCTTATACTCTGATTGCCTTTCACTCTGTTGAATTGTTCTTTTAGTCTTATATGTGTTTAACAGAGACATGTGTTTAGGTTTGACGTAAAAGTTGGATTTGCAAATGCTTAAGGACTCGGGGCTTTTATGGTTTAATGGTGGGAATGTTTAGATACTGTCTAAGAGGATTTATGGGTAGGATTAGTAGACTGTTTTTCTTTCTCGTATATAGTGTGACTGTGAGCTGTGTTCAGGGTGCAGAACCTCTTCATCCTCTGAGGGTGAAGTTCCTCTGTTCCTGCATTTGAGATTGATTTAAATTGAAACTGACTTTCTTTATTACTTTATTCAACATAACAAAAGACAAACAAGTTTATGAATCATTTATTTGAATCTCCACCACAGATGCTTGTAAACAAGTTTGTACTTACGAATTAATCACAATAACAAACATCTTGTGACACCTTTGTCTCATCCCTTTCTCCATGCTGAGATTTCTGCACATTTTTGCAGATTTCATCACAAAGCTACCTGCATAGCTCTCCCACTTTTAAAATGAACCTGAAAATGAACTCAATAGGGCCCCTTTAAATTCTGATATACTGCATACACTTGTTCTCACATTCATTTGTCATTACATTACACTGAATTCAATTTCATTTAGTTGATGCTATTTTCCAAAACATCTTTCAATAAGTGCAGTCAACATGAGGAACATTAGCTTCAATTTAGCCACATCCTTTTAGAAATCAGAATCAGAAACAGGTTTATTGCCAGGTAGGTTCGCACATACTAGGAATTTGACTTGATGTCATGGTGCATACATAAAATATAAAAAACAAGAAATCTAATATAAAACAAAAAATCGTTTACACCGTAATAAAATATAGTTAAATAGCAATACAAATAAAGCAGTAATTTACATGGAAATAGAATGCTATGAATGCATTTTAGAATATAAACTATGAAATGTGAAATAAGAATATGTGCAGAAAGGAGTATGAACATTGTGTGCATTAATGTAATGCATATAGTCTATGATGTGGCAGAGGTAAAGTGTTTAAAGGGGACCTATCATGCAAAATGCACTTTTGTACGTCTTTTATACATGAATATGTGTCCCCGGTGTGTCAGGGAACTCACCAAGTGTCAGAAACACAACCCTCTCTCTTTTCCTCCATACCCAAATCTCTAAAAACGGATCGGATACAGACTGATCCAAATTTGAAATATCTCTGACGTCAGTGACGAGGAGCTCCGCCTATATGGGCAACTCTCCACCAATCAGGGGAATGAGAGGTTGCCGTGGCATGGTAACAGCATGGTAACGGCATGGTAACGGCATGGTAACGGCATGGTAACGGCATGGTAACAGTATGGTAACAGCATGGTAACAGCATGGTAACAGCATGGTAACAGCATTGTAACAGCATGGTAACAGCATGGTAACAGCATGGTAACATGACGCTCGTAACTCGGCCCCCTCCTTTGCAGGGGGGCGTGGTCAGCTGCAGCGCATGCAAAGACAGGCTGGAGGAGAGGAAAATAGAGCCAAATGAGGCATGGCTAAAATGCATGATCTGTTTGGTATTTTGAAAAAGAAAACGTATAAATATACCTTATAGGTATGGCCCTACAATATATTATTCAAATATAGCATGATAGGTCTCCTTTAAGAGGCCGGTAGCGGAGGGGAAGAAACTGTTCAGGTGGCGAGAGGTATTGGTCATGATGGAGGGGAGGGGGTTTAGGTTCTCAAAACAGAAACAGAAATGATTTTATTGTAAATTGTTTAGTTTTTGTTGGACAAAGTGCAGCAGTTCTCTGATTGTGGTACTCCTATTACTCAAGGTTTAAGGTGTCTATGAAAGCCTTATAGGTTAGTGATACTTCAGAATAAGAAGGGTTAGGGTCAAATAACCCCAAGTTCAACAAACAGAAATGAAACATGTTTTATTTTGTTTAGTTTTTTAGATTCTTTTGGCCGAGGTGCAGCAAGACTCTGATAGTATTTCCATTTGTATCCATTTGATATATATTGTATTTGCATCATATTTTTTGCAGTTTGCTTGAATTTACTCTTATTTTACAACCTATTTCCTCTCACTCTGTTATTGTATGCACCATTATCCACCAAAACTATTCCTTTTATGTGTAAACCAACTTGTCAATAACCCTGATTCTGATCTTCAAAATAACCTCACCATTATTTATCTTTCTTCAGACCTCTCCCCAGCCCTCTCTCGCCCTCAGTATACGTCTACATCCAGGGATCTCACAGTGCCCTGCTCCCTTCTTCCTCACATCTCCTGGGAACAAATCAAAGCTAAAGGCTTCAGGGAACTTCACTGGAGTTTCATCCCCACAACAGTCTCTGTTCCTCAGAGGCTTTTCTCCCTCTCTGCGGAGGGTCTACTCACCTGGAAGCCAGACCAAAACAAAGGACTGCTGCAGCCCGGAACCAACCTGAAGAAAGGAGATCTGTCTCTGAGAAGAAACCGAGGGATAGAGGAAGACGCTGGAGAATATATTTGTGCCCTGGAGTTTGAAAATGGAGTGACTCTGAAGAGGAGTGTGCACGTAGAGCTGCTGCAAAGTAAGTCTAAACAAATCCGTCAAATGAAATCCAGTTTTCTGTGTCCCTGTTCATCTTCTTGACGTCCAGTTAGAGAACCGCAGTGACGCGTCCTAAAACCCGGAAGTAAACACCTTCCGGCTCCTTCGTCAAAAACGCAATGCAATTTCTCCATAGGGTTTTGGAAAACAGCTCGAAATAAGGTCTGTGGTTGAAACACATTTAAGAGACGGATCACGTTTTGTTCAGCCGGATAATATCCACATGTCTACCCTACTTTTATAATTTTCTAATCATAAATCTAGTCGCAAGAAGCAACATGCTAACGTTATGCTATAAACGAACTACAGCAGGGTCGCTGCTTCAACGTCACGCCAACTTAAGATCCATATTCAAACATACAGATTCTAAATTGTACAAGTTGAAGCATTTGTTTGCAGGAGGCAGGTACTTGCTTTCAAGCAGAACAGGGCAAACAAACTTAGCGGGAGTGTTTACGTGTTCGGTGTAATGACGTACAACGGCCTGGACAACTTCTGTAGTCCTATTCAGCCACTTGGTAACAACCATCGTTTTCCAGACACGTAAACTCTTCAGAAATCACCAGTGGGGTCACTGCTGATGGATTTAATGTCGTAGAACAAAACGTGATCTGTCTCTTCAATTTGTGTCGAACACAGACCTTATTTGGAGCTATTTTCCAAAATCCTATGGAGAAATTGCATTGCTTTTTATCGAAGGAACCGGACGTGGTAAAAATGCTAACTTACTTGCGGGTTTTAGGACGCGTCACTGCGGTTCTCTATTGAAATTCATAACAAGATGTCCTTTAAACAACACATGTTTTCTAATCTTAATACATTTTGGGAGTGTTTTTATGTTCGCTTGGTGAAAATGCACAGCCAAATAGAAGTCAAAATAATTAATTATGTACAGTTCTTGATGTCCTGTCTCTTTTCCGTCCTTCCTAATTGAAATTCATAGCAAGATGTCCTTTCTTCTCTTAATTGTTTTATTATAATAACATTTTAATCTAATTACCGTGGGTTTAACTGACAAGCTCAACATTTTGGTTATTCATAAACCAGTAGACAAACTCATAAAACATAGCGGTTGAATTAAACAACACATGTTTTCTAATCTTAATACATTTTGGGAGTATGTTCAATAATTAATTATGTACAGTTGTTCACAAGATTTATCGTATTATTCTTTTTTTTCTGTGTCCCTGTTTATCTTCTTGACGTCCTTCTTTATTGAAATTCATAACAAGATGTCCTCTCTCCTCTGAAGTGTTCTCATCTCTCTGCGGCAGAGTTTATTTCCAAGTGTCCCCGGTGTGGTCTAATTCAGTGACGAATACACGTGTGTGGCTCCACTTGTTTTAAGGATAACGAGCTTTTCCTCCAGCAGAAGAGTGTGATAACAGGACGGATGTTAATTGGACTGTTTTTAATTGAGCTTATGGTGGATTTATGGTGTAAAAGTAAGATTTAGCATTTGTATCTGTGCTTTTTAACCAGGAACATTGAAAAGACACATGTTTGTCAATCTGATGTACTCAAGAAAGGGGGATTATCTTGCAAATCTCTTAATTGTTTTATTATAATAATGTTTTAACCTAATTACCGTGGGTTTAACTGTCAAGCTCAACATTTTGGTTCTTCAAAAACCAGTAGACAAACTCATAAAACATAGCGGTTAAAGTAAACAACACTTTTGGGAGTGTTTAAATGTTCACTTGGTGAAAATGTACAGCCAAATAGAAGTCAAAATAATGAATAAAAGTAGTAGTATTCGTTTATTTGGAATGGAAAATGAGATGCAGCACATCAAAAGGCATTTAAAAAAAATAAAACGTACGTCACTGACAACAACATAGACACAGATTAAACTTTTTTTAAAACAGTGCCAGACGAAAGACAGCCTAGATCTGTACTTTTTAAACAGAGGGCCACGATATCTCCGCCCGGATGGCAACAGTTGCTGCAACAAGGTCTCACAGTCTGCGTACAAATGACACGACTTTGCAAAGG
>CALSBZ010032053.1:4926-24618 GCA_943591055.1 Gobionotothen gibberifrons
AAAAAAGAAGCTTTGTGTTAAGTGTAGGGCAGTTAGCTGAGTTAATCTGATGTGTTTTGACACGGGTAGGTGAAAAGGCCAAGCCGCATAATAGATTTATAGCATTTTTTAACACTAAAAAAAAAAATAGTATAAAATCAAAAGGTAGGTTTTTTGAAAAAAAAAGCTTTGTGTTATATAGGCAGGCCTTGTATTAACACATCGAAGTTGGTTTGACAACAATTCGTCCATCGAAGCCAGTGTTAAATAGATTTTTCGAATGTGTCGAATATCCAACGTCCAATATAAAACCAAATTTACCACGGTACCACACCATCCTGTATATAGGCCTATGCTAAGGTCCCGCTGCTGACAGCAGTCATTTCGTGCACATATGTGTAATTAAACCCATGATATCAAAATCTCACTCCAGCCAGATACCCAAAGTTGGCAACCCTGGTAAAGTGTTAATTAAGGGTAAAGGGAACAGACCTGCTCTGTGTATCCGAAGCTGAGGCTGTAAAACAGCGTCCAGTAGTTTCTGGAGTCTCTTGTTCTCCTCTTTGGAAAGAAACAGCTCCTCCTCGAGCTCTGCTATTGTTTGTTCAAACAGAGAAAATATCTCTTCATTAGCAGCAGTGAGTCGCTGCTTCTTCAACGACAGCAGCATTTGGACTTTACTCATGTTTCCTAGATCACCTTTTCCTGCAGACTCCGTTAAACACACCGTTTCTCTCTCCGTCAAACTCTCAATCTGACTAGTGTTGCTAACGTGTTTCCAGCTAGCATGCTAAGCTAGCTCCTATAGTCCGAGGTAAACGGTCCAGATAAAAAGAGCACAGAGTCCATTCGGAGGTTTATCCAGACACACAGATGATGGATCAGTAGTGCTGGAGCTCACACACACTTTCTCAGGAACACAGAGAGAGAGAACCGTAGCAACGAGACAATTCTCGATGATGATTCTTCTTCTTTTTCTCTCGGTTTTTCTTCTTCTTCTTCTTTAGTGTTTATTGGCGGTTGGCAAACCAACTTGTAGGCGCATTACCGCCACCAACTGGACTGGAGTGTGAACAAGAGACTATGGAGGAAACAATAAACAAAAGAAATAAAATAAACAAAGAACCAAAACTCTAGATTATTTTAAATCTATCAATTTCTTTTAGAAACGTAATAATCTCACAATACATATTGCCTGATGTTTTCGCTAACAGCCCTGATAGCGACACGTCATGGAATGTTGCTTTCTATATCGTATAAGGCTTCGCCCTCTAAGGCTATCGCTATTGGGTAATCCCACTGCACGTGTGCAGCACTGACAGACTTAATCCACGCCCACCTATGACGTGGGCCCCACCGTCGGGCTCACTTCCGTATAAATAGGAAGTAGGCCCCACAATCTACTCCCACTTTTCTTCAGCACTCCGTTGCAGAAGCACTGTCAGGCACAAGCTCTTTTCAGAGCTGTTTACTAGAAAGCAAAGCATTCCTAGTGGTTCCCCTGGGCCCAGCCTCCCTCTCCTCCGGACGGGGGAGACAGGGCGGGGGCCCGGTGTCAACCCGACATATGAGTTACGACCAGAGCTCACGGTGAGCCCTGCCGGGGATTGGAGCACGCAAGCGCGGCTCTCACTCCCCAGGTGTTGTGCACTCATTGTGTCCGTCTCCCTCTGGCCCACAGACAGCGGAGAACGGACGCTCTCGCTGCTGCGGCCGAGGAGGATTGGCTAGTCCAGGAGTCTTACTCTGTGGACCAAGCCCTTTATTTATGATCCGAGTGGCGGGCAGCAGTCAGGCGACTCCTTCCCCTCCATTCACGGATCACCATGTGGTTCCCACGGCCCCATCCTCCCTCTCCTCCGAACGGGGGAGACAGGGCGGGGTCCTGGTGTCAGCCTGGCAGCCCGGCAGCCTTTCTCTGAGTACTATATTTCCTGCAAAGCAGTAAAACATGCTCAACAGTTTCTGGCTGGCTACAGTGTATACACTTTCCGGTTGGATGCTTTCCTATTATACTTAAAGTATGATTGAGACCTGTATGACCTATTCTCATCCGAGAAATGACATTTTCCTCCCTTCTTTTAAACTCCACCTTCCTTCCACCCCCCACATACCTTTGAATGTTATAAAGATGTCTTCCTGTTCTTGCCATGTTGTTTGTGCATATTTCTGTATGAATGTTTTAGCCTCTGCTTTGCTAAGTGGAACTTCTATGTCTGTGTTCATAATTCTGAGTGTTTGTTTGGCCAGAATATCCACCTGTTCATTACCCTCCACACCAACATGAGCAGGAACCCAGATGAAACGAGTTGCTATGCCTTTGATTTGCATTTGATATAAAATCAGAAATATTTCATTTATTATGTCCATTCTAAATGAAGATCTACCTGATCGTATACTCGATAATGCTGAAAAGCTGTCAGATGCAATTACACTATTATGTATTTATTTCTCCTCTATCCATTTCAATGACAACACCAATGCCAACAACTCTGTGGTGTATACTGCAACCCGGTATCACGGCAAGACGTGAACATGTGACGATTTACCATGCTGGGAGACGTGAATATGTCACGGTTTCGTCCCTTCAAACGTGACAGTTACACAGTATTGTTAACATGGTCCAACCAGTGGAGAAATACCCGGAAGTGCCAAGGAAAGGCTCTACCGCGCCTATTGATCGTTTTTTATTGTCAAAATTAGATGTTCACCTTTCCCTGAATTTTACTCAGTTGTAACTAAAGCCTGATTTAAGGGTTGTTTATATTTCACATCAGAATCTGCAAAGTAACTAAAATAAATGCAGTGGAGTAAAAATACCAGGTTAACCTCTGAATTGTAGTGGAGTAGAATTGCTGTTTTGTTTAGTAATGGATTGAATATGGAATAAAGGTTTTGACAAGACCTGGTGTAACAATAATCAAAAAGGACATTAAAAGAGCTCCAGATGTTAATGATCTAAACAAAACAGCACACCTGAAATGTATATTTAAATACTTTATTAAGGGCGGTGAATTCGTTTTTCTATATGTTTTTCAAATCAGTGTTATAGGCTACAGTAAGTGTCATAGACAGTGTTACATTGCTATTATTATCCTTAAAATATATGTAAAACAAAACCACTTATGATCTTTTTATTTGAGTGGTTTACTAATGACAGTTAATTCTGTTTTTGCTATTGATGGTTTCATTTTTGTGAAAAATAATAAAATAATAAAATTCAATAACGTGCTTTGACCACTAGATGTGCCATTCTATCAGCTGTGCACCGTTATGGTGTAAATACAGCCTATCAATCAATTGGATCAAATATAAAAGTCAGCTGAATTAGTATTGATACTGCAAGGAGACGTATTGTGTGAAAATAAATGTAAGATGTTGTTTAATTGCGGAGATATTTATGATCCACGTCACATTCAGTTTTGGCGGCAGTGCTTCCTGTTTGTCCAGAAGTCTTCTCAGCAGGGCTCTATAAATACAGAACTACGGCAAATATGTAATATGTAATGCAGCCGAACTGTGTATCCAAAGAGAAAAGCAAGCAAACTCGGAATAAAGAAGTATTTTATTTAAAAAAAATGTTTTCGGATTTCACATCAACAGGAGTCCGGTTAACAAAAATGTCCGTGCGGAACAATACCCCCCCAACCCATAGATCCGTGGGTGAATAATGTCAATCTCACCACATTACACACATCCCTTCACATTTACATTTGAAAGTATTTCGTGAGGCCTTCTAAACATGTTTTAAAATATAATTAGGGTTGTAGTTGAAGAGTTTGTAAATTATTTTATTTTTTTTAAATGTTTTCGGATTTCACCATGGATTTCACATCAACAGGAGTCCGGTTAACTAAAATGTCCGTGCGGAACAATACCCCCCAACCAGGGCCAGCCCTAGACTTTTGGGGGCCCTAAGCGAGCTTTTGCTTGGGGGCCCCCCTCACTCTAGCGCGTTCTCACTACACAGAACCAACTTTTGTCTTATGATGTTAGCACACATATTGTATAAATAAGCATGTAAACACTGTGGACCTAACATCCTCTAGGGGGGGTCCTCATCTCCGCTAGGGGGGTCCGGGGGCGTGCTCCCCCGGGAAGATTTCTTTTAAAATAATGAAGTTAAAAGCATCAATCTGGTGCACTTTGAGAGCAAAATTAAGAGATCTATGAATACATCTCTCAACACCCATATGAAACAATTTTATTTTTCATATATTTTACAAATCACTCCCCTTTTAAACTGTATTTTGTCATACAGTATTTCACAACTGTTTTTCATGTATTCTCTCTGGCTGTCCATCTCATAATGTTCACATAGAAACTAGCTGTCAATAGGAATATCATTCAGAAGAATTACAATTTCATGTAAAAATCTGTCACAAAAAGAGGTTGCACATTTAAATTCAGGTGTTGTTATGGCAACGTCAGTGGCCAAACAGCCACATTTACTGCTGCAAATACGTTCAAACATGCTGTCGACACGTAAAGCAGTGGCATGCCACCATTTCCGCTGACCTTTTCTCAGAAACACTGTCACATAACATAATTTCATTGCTAGGTTGATGCTTAGCTAAGCTAACTATGAAACACTTTAACTGACAGGACTCCGGATCAACTGTGTACTGTAGCTTCTAGCTTCATGTCGAACAGTAAGTCAACATTTTCCAGAGAGCTTTCTTTGAAATCACCAGGTAACGCTATTTTTTTTTTACTAGCTATAGCTACTTGCTAACGGTTTAGCTTACCCCTGTGATTCAAAGTAACGTCAACGTAGCTGTAATTTATGCTTTGCTTACATGTTCGCATATCTTGGAAGTTTACTGACATTTACATACCATTTACCTGGCTCAAGTGGTGGCTCTGGGGTTTTTGTGTGAGCCAACACTTGAGAATTGTCGTCTTTTTTAAGAAAATATGTTCTTAGGTCCATATTCAAAAACTCCATATTCAAAAACTCTGAGTCCGACTGACATTTTATTTTAAACATTGCCACAGCTTACAGGATAGGTACCTGTCAGCCAATAAGACAGATGTTTATTTCCATTCAACTCTCTGGTTGGTCTGGTGTCTTGCCTCTGTTGCATTCACTGAACACGGGAAATTACAATTCTGCCGTCCTCTCTAGTGTCATGATGAGGTTCAGGTAAAGCACGGTGGATGTATTATATGATTGACTCAATAATATAATACATGACTTTGAGAGTAGGCAATATAGGCATATTAACACATACTTATCACGGCGACGGTGTACTGAGATTATTATTTAAAAAAGAAAAATTCATCTTTTTTTTTTTTGCTAGGGGGCCCCTAGTGGCTGTGGGGCCCTAAGCGGCCGCTTATGTCGCTTAATGGGTCGGGACGGCCCTGCCCCCAACCCATAGATCCGTGGGTGAATAATGTCAATCTCTCTGCGATTGCCTGGCAACGCAATCGCATAACGTCACGTCCGTTAATTCCACATCCACACAGTCTCTGATCCACACCTTATATATACAGTCTATGATCCACACACATGGATTAACATCGATTTAATACATTAATGTAGCCTTTGTTTCTGCTAAAAGAGGTGTCGACCAGCTAGGGCAACAAGAAAATCGGCGAAATCGAGTGTGAGGATTAAAAAATTAATTAAAAACATCTAATTTTGACAATAAAAACCGACCAATAGGCGCGGTAGAGCCTTTCCTTGGCACTTCCGGGTATTTCTCCACTGGTTGGACCATGTTAACAATACCGTGTAACTTTCACGTTTGAAGGGACGAAACCGTGACATATTCACGTCTCCCAGCATGGTAAATCGTCACATGTTCACGTCTTGCCGTGATACCGGGTTGGTATACTGACACATGGTCTGTTATCCTTTTCTTTAAATGTGTATTACTCACTGGGATATAAACTGCTGCCCCTGCACACCCTGTCTCTGGACCTTTGGAGCCATCTGTAAATATGATTGTTGAGTCTGAGTGATATCTTGCAAAATAATTCTGGACTATGCGCCATACTGGTAGTAGTTCTTTCTTTTCCTTCAACTCTTTTTGTATATTGAGGTCTACCCTTGGCATTGGGAATAACCAGGGTGGAATGGACGAGATTGGAGCTGTGGGGCAATACTGTATTTGATTCAAACCTATACTTGCTGCTTTAACATCGCCAATCCATCCAAAACTTGTTAAATGTGACTCATTGTGCTCCCAGCAGTCTTTTAAAATACTTTTCACAGGATGACTATCACAATGTCCCTGAAGGTTTACCCAGTATGCCAACATTAACTTCACTCTTCTTATCCTTAAAGGCATTTCTCCCATTTCCACCTGTATTGCTGATACTGGAGATGTTTTAAAAGCTCCACTACAAATTCTCAGGGCCTGAGCTTGTAGGACATCCAGCTTTTTAAGGTTTGATTCTGCTGCCATGAACGCTATACACCCATAATCGAATACAGGTCTCATGAGTGCCCAATATATATTCAGAAGTGATGACCTACTCGCTCCCCACTCCTGTCCCGCCAAAGACCGAAGTACATTGTTGACCTTTTTCCATTTATTTTGAACTTTTCCTCTATGATTGCTCCATGTTAGCTTCCCATCAAACCAAACACCAAGAAATCTTATTGTATTAACCTGCTCAAGAGGTTGCTCATACAATTTTAACGATATAGGAGCAATTTCATGCCGTTTTGTAAAACAAATGACCTGCGTCTTAGCTACTGACAGTTTGAATCCCCACTTATTTGTCCATTTCTCCACTTCAACTATTGCAGCTTGTATTTTCTTTCCAACATGTAATACATTGCGGCCTTTTGCCCACAAAGCCCCATCATCTGCATACAAAGATTTTGAACTTGATTAAAAATGTCATGTATCATTATATTGAACAGCAACGGACTACATACACTACCTTGCGGAGTACCATTTTCCACAGCATAAACACTTGAATATTCTGCACCTACTCTTACTTGTATTTTCCTGTCAAGTAAAATATGTGAGTGAAAAAGGTGAATTTTGTGGTATTCATATGCCATACTGTAAATGTTGCATTACAGTTAAAAAAGAAAAGTGATAGAATCAAAGCCATTGTGGAGGCACCTGGAAAATTCCTAGACATGAAAGATATGAAAGCAGATCAGTTACATGCAATGCTAGCTATAAATGGAGCTGGGGGAAATGAAAATCAGGATGAGGGTTAGATCCTTATTCATGGTGCTGCACATACTACAGTGGAACGCAAGAAGCCTCATAGCTAATGGTCAAGAATTCAAGAAATATATATATGAGCTAGAGGTAGTCCCTGAGGTAATATGTGTGCAAGAAACCTGGTTACGACCTCAATTAGACTTTGTCTTTCCAGGATTTAGCTGTATAAGGCATGATAGAGCTAATAATCAAAATGGTGGAGGGTGTGCCACGTTTCTCAAAGATGGTGTGGCATATAGGGAGGTGCAATCTCCTGATGATATAGAGTGTATTATAGTGGACATCTGCAACCCTAGGAAACAAGATAACATTAGGATAATCCATTTATACAACCCATGTAAAAATGTAACCATTGATATATTTAAAGAAATAGCAGGCAATAAACATAGGAAGGACGTTTGGTGTGGTGATTTCAATGCACACAGCAGTCTATGGGGCAGCAACCAGACAGACAGTAAGGGAAATATAGTGGAAGAAATGCTGGAGGAAAGAACACTATCAATCAATCAATGTTTATTTATATAGCCCAATATCACACATGTTACATTTGTCTCAGTGGTCTTCACAGTTTGTACAGAATATCAGTATGACAATACGACACCCTCTGTCCTTAGACCCTCACATCGTACAAGGAAAAACTTCCAAAGAAAACCCACAGTTTAAAGGGAAAAAATGGGAGAAACCTCAGGGAGAGCAACAGAGGAGGGATCCCTCTCCCAGGACGGACAGACGTGCAATAGATGCCGTGTGTAAAAAAAAAAGATAATACATTTGCAACATAGGTAGTCCAAATGTTTGGAAATGCATGTGTGTATAATAGGAAGATAAATCCACGAGGACATCCATCCAGGACTTATGATCCAGGACCACAGCAACAGCCACGACTCAAGATCCGGGCTCGCGATCCAGGACACAGGACTGCAGCAACAGGATCGTCCATGACTCCGGATCCCGGCGTATATAGACACCAAAAAGAAAGAAATTTGGGGAAGCTGGGTTAACATGAGAGTACACAGGTACAGACAGAGAGAAGGAAGAAGTAAGATGTCCCCCGACAAACTAAGCCTATATCAGCAAAACTAGGGGCTGAATCTAATCAGCCCTAACTATAAGCTTTATCAAAAAGGAAGGTCTTAAGCGCACTCTTAAAAACGGATAGGCTGTCTGCCGCCCAACACAAACTGGAAGCTGATTCCACAAATGTGGAGCTTGATAAGAAAAGGCTCTGGCTCCCATTGTACTTTTAGAGACTCTAGGAACAACCAACAACCCTGCGTTCTTGGAACGCAATGCCCTAGTAGGACAGTAGGGTATAATGAGTTATTTGAGGTAAGATGGCGCCTGCCCATTAAGGGCTTTGTAGGCGAGAAGAATAATTTTAAATTCATTCAAATCCATTAAAATTCCAGCTTTGGTTGATGGGGAGAGGCTGGCAGTGACATATAAAGAGAAGGCAGGTATGTTAGGAAGGACACTTGCAGCAGTACATAGTGGGGAGCATCTCAGTGATATTCATAGGCAGCAAAAGCAGCAGTTACTAGCAGAGAATGAAAACGTGAAGGAGAAGAGACAGGATAATAGGTCAGCACTGGATGTGGAATTTATAATGTCAGAACTCAAAATAGCCTCACAAGGTACAGGATATACAGCCCCAGGACAAGACCGGCAGCTATGTTATGCTATGTTTAGACAGTTACCTATGGAAACTATGAAAATGGTGCTGAGTCTTTTCAACAAAATCTGGAGAGAAGGAGATATGCCAAGTGTGTGGAAAACAGCAATCGTGCTACCATTCAATAAGCCAGGGAACGATACAGCTAACCCTAGTAACGATAGACCAATAGCTCTTACATCACACCTATGTAAATGGATGGAAAAGATCATTGTCCGTAGGCTCTCACATGTACTGGAACAGAAAGGGCTGCTGAGTAGTTTTCAGAGCGGATTTCGTAAAGGGCGGTCCACAATAGATGCGTTAGTAAGAGTGAGTGACGATGTGGAAAAAACATTGAAAATGAAAGAGATAATGGCAATAGTGTACTTTGACATTGAAAAGGCGTATGACTCTATGTGGAGGGATGGGTTACTGATAAAATTGAGTAGAATGGGTATTGGAGGGAGAATGTACAATTGGGTAAGGGCCTTTTTAACAGACAGGACATTTAGAGTGAAGGTTGGAGCAGATATTTCCAATTATTTTGAAATAGAAAATGGTATTCCCCAAGGGAGTACAGTCAGTCCAATATTATTTAACATCATGATTAATGATATATTTACATGCTTAGACACATGGATACAATCGGCTCTGTACGCAGATGATGGGGCTATTTGGATGAGGGGAAGACATGCCCCATACGTAATTGAGAATATAGCTAGAGCGATTAAAAAAGTGGAGAGGTGGTCATATAACTGGGGATTCAAAATGTCAGAAAGCAAGTCATGCTACATGGTATTTACAAACAAACGCAAGATTGATGGCCAACAGCTAACACTATGATCGTCCAATGACAAAGGTGTATGAGTTCAAATACCTAGGACTGTGGTTTGAGAGCAAATACACATGGAAAATGCATATTAAACAAGTGGAAACAAAATGCTAAAAAGTATTACATTTATTGCGAGCTGTAGCTGGATGCAACTGGGGCGCAGACAAACAAGCATTAATAGACATTTACAGATCAATTATGAGGTCCACAATAGACTATGGCTGTATAGCGTATGGAGCAGCAGCAAAAACATCGGTTTTTAAAAATTGATAGAATACAATATAAAGCATTGCGGCTGTGTATTGGAGCGATAAAGTCATCCCCTATCAATGCAGTTCTGATAGAAGCAGGAGAGACACCTCTGGAGATCAGAAGAGAGAGACTTGCTCTGTCATACTGGGTCAGACTACAAGGAAGTGGAGAAGAAAATATTGCAAACAGAATATTACAGGATTGCTGGGAATATGTATATATATATATATATATTGGCTGGACGAGTGAGGAGAGAACGAGGGAATATGGAGTGGAGACCCTCACGTTTGCCAAAGCAACCCCATTTAGCAGTGTTCACCCATGGCTGTTCCCAGAAGCTAACATAGATATGAGTATTGTAGAAAGGAAAAAAGTGTGACAAATAAATGAAGTGGGAATTAAAACAAGTATGTATCTGAATGAAAAGTACTACAATTACCTACACATTTACACGGATGGTTCTAAGAACAAGAGCTTGCACATTGAAAAGGAGAAAGACCAGTAGCGGAACTGATGAGGGTGTTGTGGGCATACTCCACCCACAGGAGTTGTTTTGACCAGTTTGTAGGATGATCGGAAGCCATGCAGCGGAGAGTGGTCTCCATCTCCTGATTCTTCCGTTCGGTCTGGCCATTGGCCTGTGGGTGGAAACCGGAGGTGAGACTGACCGTCGCCCCGATCAGTTCACAAAACTCCCTCCAAAACACAGAGGTGAACTGGGGCCCCCGGTCGGAAACCACATCAGTCGCCAGTCCGTGTATTCGAAAAACGTGGAGAAGAACAAGTTCTGCCGTCTCCTTAGCTGACGGGATTTTAGGCAGGGCTACAAAATGAGCCATCTTACTAAACCGATCTACCACCGTCAAGATGGCAGTATGTCCGTGGGACGGTGGTAGACCAGTCACAAAGTCCAAAGAAATATGTGACCAAGGGCGACGTGGGACCGGTAAAGGGTGAAGGAGACCAGCTGGCGCTTGGTGAGATGGCTTGTGCCGATTGCACACAGGACAGGCGTTCACAAACTCCCGGGTGTCAGCCTCCAGCGTGGCCCACCAGAACCGTTGCAGGACCATCCCTCTGGTACGTTGAATCCCAGGGTGGCAGGAAAGTCTGGAGCTGTGAGCCCACTGAAGCACCTCAGCCTGAGGCACAAACAAACGGTTGAGAGGACAAGAACTAGGACCGGGTTGGTCCACCAAAGCGGTCTTAACCCTCTCCTCAATCTCCCAAGCGAGGACGCCAATCACTCGAGGAGCAGGAAGAATAGTGTCCGGGATACAGGTGTCTCTCTCGCTCCCGAACTGCCGGGACAAAGCGTCGGCCTTCACGTTGCGGGAACCCGGGCGGTAGGAGAGAAAGAGGCTTTACAACAGCTGTTTTAAAGGCATCAGGGAAGACGCCAGTTTTAAGGGATGTGTTTATAATGTCCAGGACTGGACTGGAGATGCTATCAAACACTCGCTTAAAGAATTTCGTGGGGATAGGAGGTTGTCTGAGGTTGTGGAGTTTGCTTCTGAGACAAGCTTTTTCACATAGAGTAAGTTTAAAGGAACTCTCCACACAGGAGAGAAACCATTCACCTGTACAGTCTGTAAGAAAGCTTTTTCACATAGAGTAAGTTTAAAGACACACATGAGAGTCCACACAGGAGAGAAAAAATAGATCTGCAAAGTTTGTGACAAAAGATTTAAATGGCGTAATCGTTTAAAAAGAACAAGTGTGTTGGTAAGGGAATACTTTTGTCTATTTTGTATCCTAATGCCGTTACATGTAATACGTTACTCCCTAAGCCTGTTTTCACCCACCTGCAACCGATTCGCTAATAATCACAAATGTTCATTTCTTCGACCCCTTGACTCGACTATTTCTTGTTTAATAATCGTTACATCTCCTCAGGACCAAGTTCCCGTGTCCTGCCTTTCACCTGCTGATCACCCACTGCTCATTTAAGGTGGACTCACCTTTACAAGGGACCAGCTAGTCTTAGTGTCTTAATGCAAACGTTTTGTAAAGTGATGCTAGACCAACAATGTGCTGTTGGGTTGTGTGCTCTCTGCAGGATGGTGTTTGTAAACAAAGATTGTTGATGAAATGAGAGCTTCACTCTGTTTTTGTTGTCTAAACAACGCCAACAGAGCGATAGGTCTTCTTTCCAGCAGATGTCATAAATGTTACATCATGCAGTTCAACTGTCATCCACATATTAGAGATTCAAAACATGTGTGAGATATGGCTAGTAATTGACTATTTCAACAGAATGTGAAGAGGTTACAGTCTTGAGGCCATGTCCAATATGTTTATGTTTTGTTTGATTAAATCTACTGAAATGAGCATTCAATGACTCAATTATTCGGAATTACTGTCATTACATCATGGGTTTGCATTGCAATATTAGAACGCATAAAACCCAACTTTATTTCTTCCAAGTTGCGGGTGTTCATTGTTTAGAAGTCTGCTGTGTTTCATCCAAGCTTCCACTGCGTGCTCCGATAATGCTGAAAGTATCTGTTGTATGATTTACCTGCTCCAGTAACACAAGCGTAATTGACTGGACAGAGACAAGAGATAGTGGATGGATCCAGAGGAGAACCAGAAGATAGTCCGCATAGAGCCTTCAGGTTCTGAAAATGATCAGGGATAGAGCTAGAAAAAACCTCCAAAAACCTGAATAGAGCTAGAAGATAGCAAAAGCCAAGAAAGACCCAGACAGGGAGGAGCCAAAAGAGTTTGTATTTTTTATTTTTTAATAATAATAAAAGCTCTTCTCTTAATATATTAGAACTTCCTATCTCAACATGTATCCTTTTATGCATTAAAAAAACCTTACATTTTTGCTGCCAATTATTGAGATTGTTTCACAGCTTTATGTTAAATATTTAGACTTTTGTCTTTACATATAGATTACATAGGATGAACAGCACCATCCACTCTGCTGGGTTCTGCCCAAATCGGCTCAAAATGCATCAAACATCTCGCTGTAATGGTAAATGGACTGTACTTATATAGCGCTTTATCCAGTCTTTAAGACCCCTCAAAGCTCTTTACATACTACATGTCGTTCACCCATTCACACCCATTCATACAGAGCAGGGTACATTACTCTAGGAACTAACATGCATACACATTCACACACCGTTGGCCATGCCATCGGGAGCAACTCAGGGTTAAGTATCTTGTTGACTGCATGGGCTGGGATCGAACCCTGATGGTTGAAAGACGACCGCACTCCCTCGCAGCCACAGTCGCTGTATCCATACTCCTGCAGTTGTATTGTTCTGGATTCATAGTGAAGTGTATTCGATGTTCTGCACTCTTATTGTTATGTATTTAATATAAAGTCAAATACCCATAAAGTCAGAAAAGAAAAGAGTCTCACTTAAGGAAAAAGGTTCTGAACCAGTGAGAGTTGATTTGCACATAAACATGGTCAAATATTTAAAGTTGTGACCAGATGGTGTCGCCCTAATCCGTGTATCTACGGTCCATTTGATTTTCTTTATTACACAAGTTAGCGGAAGAGCGTCTGAGAGGCCTTTTTGTTTTTATTGTTTTACCTTACTAAATGGTCTAATGGTCATTGGAGCGAGGGGCGGGGCGAAACTCGCGGAAGTGATTTCAAAACAAAAGCCCTCGTTTGCTTGGAACGGTGATAATATTATAAACAAGGTGAATTTAGCGATCACAATGAAAACGGCCAAGACACATATTGAGCCCAGAAAATAAATGTTATTAAGGGCTGTAAATATAATAGGCCTTTGTCTAAAATGGACAACATTGTTAGGAGATTTAAACTATACAGCGATTCTGCACTGCGGTCACTCAGCCGTCTCTCGAGTTTGTTTTTTCAAATCAGCTGCTCTTCACGTGACGGAGAGCACCAGAACGCGGCTCCGGCACTTCAGATAAGGAGCCATACACATGCCGCAGTTTGTGCGTGGCTTTCTTTAGTTGAAAGCCCAGTGGCGATCTGTTCATCCGTCATACTGATCATACAGTCAATAACTTTGTTGTTATTAGCATCTGGTTAGCTAGCTATGCTAACGAACATAAGAAGCTTTTTCTACAACCAGTGAGGTAAAGGCACATCTTTATATGATCATTATAGTTATAAAATAATAAGAGAATAAAGGTAACAGGTATAAATTACTATATGACAGTAAAAAAAAAGTTGTTATTAATAAACAAGAATACAGTTTGAAAGGGGAGTGATTTGTAAAATATCCATAAAGACAAATAAAATCTGTTTGCAGTTCTGTTTCCTCTGGGTGTTGAGAGATGTGTCCATAGATCTCCTCATGTTGCTCTCAAAGTGCACCAGATTGATGCTTTTAACTTCAACATTTAAAAACAAATCTTCCCCCCCGGAGAGGAGGTTTGGTCCCCCCCCCACTTAAATCATGTTCACATGGATAGGAAACTAAATACATTTTCACAGATCTTGTGTCCATATCTTTCTGTTGTGGTGGTCATGCCACACCGTGCACGTGAATGCATGCGCGAGTCATGGTAAGATATCTGGATTAAGAGGTTGCTTTTTCTTTGCACAGCATGAAAGAAAGGCCAAATGAATGGGCTGTGATTTTAGTTTTTTTAAGCAGAGGTCAATATTTTGTACGGCCCTCGGAGGATGTTGAAAAAATTGAAATGGCCCTCGAGAGGAAAAAGGTTCCCCACCCCTGATCTAATGGAAAGAAAACTTCCAAAAAATACATATAAATGGTTTTCGTTTTATTACCATGTCTGAATGTCTATGGATTTAAAGCTAATCTGCATTTAAACATAACATTTCAGGGGAAATACTGACTTGACGTAAGTAACTATCTGGGGAAGTTGTGAGGTGATATGTTTTTTTGTTTGTTTTTAGTTTGATCCATTTAACCTGCAATGCCTTGGTAACTGCATGCAAATTAGCCCATTTTAATTAAGATAAGATAAGAAATTAGACAGTACTTTATACTGTACTAGTTAACATCTAATTTGCATATCAATATGGTAATTGTGATGACGTTATTAGATACACATTTTACTGTATTCACCTTTAGTGTCTACCCTTAAGTAAAGTACATTAGCCTGTATGCCCATGATAAATTGTCTTAGCTAAACCTTGAGCTAACTTATCAATTAGCTAGTAGCCTACCTTAGTTAACTAGGCTATATTTGTTTTTGTCTTTCGGCTAATTAGCTGTAAACTCGAGGCACTGGCAGCTTAGTCATTTGTTCATCACCACTCAGCTTCAAACAAGCCAAGAAAAGCCGGGATAACATGGGACAATAAAGTGGGAGGTTCTGCTACCTGTCTGTCTGAAGGGACAGTAAGGTGGGAGGTGCTGCTACCTGTCTGTCTGAAGGGACAGTAAGGTGGGAGGTGCTGCTACCTGTCTGTCTGAAGGGACAGTAAGGTGGGAGGTGCTGCTACCTGTCTGTCTGAAGTGACAGTAAAGTGGGAGGTGCTGCTACCTGTCTGTCTGAAGGGACAGTAAGGTGGGAGGTGCTGCTACCTGTCTGTCTGAAGGCACTGTAAGGTGGGAGGTGCTGCTACCTGTCTGTCTGAAGGGACAGTGAGGTGGGAGGTGCTGCTACCTGTCTGTCTGAAGGGACAGTGAGGTGGGAGGTGCTGCTACCTGTCTGTCTGAAGAGACTGTAAAGTGGGAGGTGCTGCTACCTGTATGTCTGAAGGGACAGTAAAGTGGGAGGTGCTGCTACCTGTCTGTCTGAAGTGACAGTAAAGTGGGAGGTGCTGCTACCTGTCTGTCTGAAGGGACTGTAATTCTGTGTTCTTCTGTCATGTAGGGAGGAGGCGCATCAGTCAAGCTTGGATGGAGCTTTGAAATTTGGAAAACTGGAGCTTCTTCTGTCTTGTCTTTCTTATCTTCCTTTGCCGTGAGCTCTGCTTCTTGAAACACATACGTTCGTCAATCCTTGGCTGACATATTTCAGATGGAGTATCAGAATTGTAACTGTTGTTTTCCTTTGTTCAGCTTTTCTCATAGCGTGTTTAGCAGGTCCATACCAAGGGGGTTGTCCAGCTTTCTCCCATGCTTCTTGCTGTTTTAGGTGTTCTCCATCCTCATATTCAACTACAGCTTTTCTATGTTGGTCCAGGTTGATCGTCAGCTGGAATCAATCCTCTTGTTTGCCACTGTTTCAACAATCTTCTGTCTATCATTCGGATTTGTTGTAGCATCTGATCTGATGTATACCTTTTCCTTGATGTCTGCAGTTGACCCTGCACTGCGGGTGCTTTTAACTTAGTTTCTTTTGGTGAAATATTTCATATTTCATATTTTTAAGTTTTATATTATTTTTTTTAATTTTAAGGTTTTTTTTTAAAGTTTTTTTATAAAAAATTAATAAAGTAAATTAGAAATGTAAAACATAACAATTGTACAGTGTATATTTTGACTTTAAAATAGAAATATGGTGAAAATCTAAATCTGCTGTGTATACTCAAGTGTATGAAATTATGAAAATGTCATAAACTGTGTTAATCTCAATAATATGGTCTTTGAATATTCTACAGTCTAGGTTGGATGACTATTGCATAAAGTTTCTTATCTTACATTTTGAAATGTAAGACCACATCTTTTACCACATGTAATCTTATCTGTGTATCATGAAGTATTTGTCCATCTATAACACTCGCATATAATTGTAATTCTGCCTAAAATGCGCTATTGTTGTATTTATAAGTATTTTCTGTTCTGTGGACCAATTTTGTAAAACCAGCAGAGTGCGCTGTTGTAATTTTCAATTTCATCCACTAGAGGTAGCTAATATTCTTAAAAATACCTTTGAAATGGGAAGAAAAGTTACAATATTATCAAACAATATAGCACAAAACAGCCAAAACACATTTGCAAACAGGAATACTTCAAAAACCACCAATACACATTTGCCAGCAGAAATACTTCAAAAATCTGATTGGACCTTTAGAAAATACAATAATCCTTCCCTTCAAACACCAAACTTCAACAGTATAGATAACCTGACTTAGTTTTCTAGTTCCAACTGTGACAAGAAGTATGATTTGTTCTTCACAAGATGGAGGTCAGAAAAATGACTTAGCCTCATGGGAGTGAAACCAGCTGCATAAGAACAAACAAAGGAGTGTTTTGAATTTGCATTTCACAAAATGGCGTCTGCCCTGTGTTTGTTTGTCAACATGAGGTCAAAACAAGATGGCAACTGATTATTTCAAACTCTGACCTGCAGACAAAGAGTTTTTCAAGAAGAATGGCTCTCACTGATGAGATCAGTCACAAAGTGGTTGATAGAAATTCAACACAAAAACAACACTTAACACTTTTTAAAATAACATTTCTAGCTAGTTTTGTCTTGTGATTATCTGTTGCTGTTTAGACACGCTGGTATGGGACTAATATGGAGACCTATCAACGACTATTAACAGGCCGTCGTAAAATTTAACGTAATGCTGCTGTACCTCCGATTACCGTAATCCAACCGCAATATCTTGGTTGAAAACAGAACAGTATAACCACTATTTCAGCCGTACTGACTTGTTTGTCCAAAACAACTTTCTATGTATTGTCCTAAAAAAATGTTTATTGTCCACAACTATTTTCAATTTATTGTCCTAAACAATTGTTATCGTCCACAACGATTTAAAACATTAAAAGTAAAAGCATGCAGTGTTAATGAAAGAAAGGAAAATAGACTCACCCTTGCTTGCTCTAAAACAACGCCACGTGGTGTGATTCAAATTTAGGTTGTTTAACATTAAATTAGGCAGTCTTTCTCAGGAGTCCAACTTACCAGACAGACACACACTCCTATTGTTTACTATGTAATGTGACGACCCCTCCACACTACGTGGGGTGCCGTCTGTTTGTGTGTGTGGTCAACACACTCTCACTCCATAAACGTCCAGGAGCGACGCTTGATCAGGGTCCCCGAGGCGTGCAGTTGGGACGCTCCTAGGCTCCTTCAGCTTCATAAAGGGACGCAAATAGCTTTCAACTGATTGCAATGTATTCCCATCTGTGGCAGGATTTGACGCTCATGGAAGCACGGCATTCATTTGTGTCGGCTGACTCTGGGCTGCCCTTAAAGGCAATGTGACCGTCCATTCCCATTGG
Source organism: Gobionotothen gibberifrons (assembly GCA_943591055.1). Taxonomy (NCBI): domain Eukaryota; kingdom Metazoa; phylum Chordata; class Actinopteri; order Perciformes; family Nototheniidae; genus Gobionotothen; species Gobionotothen gibberifrons. Next base: position 22,936 of record CALSBZ010032053.1, read on the forward strand.
ATAATGGAGAATTGTACACCCGGAAGTAAGTATTCCCCTTACTGTCGATTGATTTGAAAGTGATATCTGCACTACTCATCGACTAAAACATACCAGATTATCCTTTAAATTGTGTACAATGCTTTTGTATTTTTCCCCTTCGATTCGGAGAAACAAATATTTGTTCGGAGTTTAGGAGGGCAGAAGACACAACACTACCCAGAATCCCCAGCTATCGTTTAGGACTACACCATGTGCTCTGTTTGACAAACCCCGTGATTAGTTCTCAAGCTCTGTGATTGGTTGACCTCCAACTGCATTCCATATGGAAAAAAACGTTTCGTAAAAGATAAAATCATACTTTATTCAGCAGTGCTTGCTTTACTCTTTGAAAGTCATCACATGAATGCATTGTAATAAATGGTTCGGCTGCATTAAATATTACACATCTGTCTAAGTTCTTTATTTATCTACAGAGATCGGGCTCAGAATAGACCGGAAACTATTCTTTTACCTTTCAGTTTTAATTTCACAATAAAGTTAGTAGTAATATTTTGTTTTGATATTATTGTTTTTTATTAACTACTAGACCGCTGGGTCATGTTAAGACCATATTTTCTGTGTTGCTGTGGGTTCTTTCCATCGCTTTTGTGTTACAAATATCAAAACAATAACTAAATATATCCGTCGTAAACTAAACCAGAAACAGCAGTATATTTTATTTTGTTAACACTGTAAACTTGACAGCTTTTTAACCCAAACCACCTACTGGTTAAAGCACGTTATTACACGTTTAGAGTAATGCAATTTAGGTAGATTGTGTTGCTTTGTAATGACTGTTTAAAATGCCAAAGGTCCAGAGAGGGCAGGGGCAGCAGTTTATATCCCAGTGGGTAATACACATTGTTACGGCTGCTGCCTTACTGATAGTTTAATCTGTCTGAGTGTTTTCAGCTGTGTGTGTTTCCTATGTAAATAAGCTGTGCAGTAGCCCCGCCGTCATTGGCTGCCCCTCCTCTGGTCCGCCTCTGAAGATGGGTGATTGGATTGACATCATCCAACCACAGCGCACAGCCGGCGCACACCTGCTGGGGAGGAGTACAAAGGCTGAGGACAATCACCACTCTGGAGGCTCTGTGATGTGGGACAGACGCCTCTAGCTTCTTGATATTCGTGTGATGGTTTAGTGACTTCTGTGAGAGAGAGATATTGTTTAACAGCGTGTTAACTCTTCTGTGTTTAGTTAGATATTGCAGTGTAATTGTGTAGATAGGATTCAGGGTAGCGTTGCGGTTTGCGCCTGGCAATTAGTAGCAGCTGTGTTTTCTACAGCTTTTTCAGTTAGTCTGTACCACTTTTAAAGTGAGGTTTTGGTTTGTTTCTTATTTAGTGTAAACAGTGTTTATTCCCTTGTATGCACTTAGACTCCTTTTTGTTAGAGTCCTCCTTTTGTTCGGTTAGTTATCCACCTGTGCTCTTTTGGCCTACTTTGTTTGTTTCAGGCTGCTTGCCTGCCATTTTGTTTTACCTTGCTTTATAATAAAGCCACTTATAATTATTACTAATTCCATTCTGGTTGTGTTTCTTCCCTTTGGATCCCCTGGACCCAAAAGGGAACGTAACACACAAATAAAGAAAAGGGTAACAGACCATGTGTCAGTATACACCACAGAGTTGTTGGCATTGGTGTTGTCATTGAAATGG
>CALSBZ010032057.1:0-12073 GCA_943591055.1 Gobionotothen gibberifrons
CCTAAACGGCGACATGATGAGAGCCGCTGTGCAATACAGCGTGTGGAGGTGCATAAGCCAGCTGTTTGTTACCTGTCGGTTAACAGACAGCGGGGCTCGCCGTTTGAGCCGGCTGTAACCTGTAACGGTTAGCGCGGCAGCAGGGCTCGCGGCACAAGCCAGCTGTAATCAACCAGTCGGTTATTAGACAGCAGGGCTTGACGTTTAAACAATGATGCTCCTAACCTGTCGGTTATAGGCAGCACGGTTTTTCCTCTGTCCCAGATGTGCCTATACTACACACGGTCGTAATGAGCCCAAAGGCTGTTATTACGCACTGTGTTAATAGCACTGCACACACCTCCGCTCATTCCTCAACAGGTTTGAGCGTGAACGCGCCTCAATGTCCAGTTTACGAGCCTTCTCCTAAACACAGACAGGATGAGAGCCGGTGTGAGATGCAGTGTGTGGAGGCCCCCTCGCAGCCTTTTTTGGTCCACGCCCCTCTTGGGCTGCTTCACGGGCAACGGCGGCGAGGGCTCTGGCGTGGCTCGTCACCATGACAACCACAGCACATCCAAAACATGTTGTGCGCTCTCAGAGTATTACTCAGAGTGGTGACGCGTGTGTTCGATGGACAGATGGATAATAATAAGCAGCAAGGCCCACCGGGTAAGCCGGCTGCCCTTAACCTGTTGGTTAGAGGCAGCATGGCTCGCTGCATAAACTGGCTGTCCTTAAAACCTATGGGTTTTTAGGCAGCTCGGATGTTTTCCTCTGTCCCAAAACCTACCTCCTACACACGGTCGTAATGAGCCCACGAGTGCCATTATTACAGTGTGGACAGCACTGCACACACTTCCGCTCATCCCTCAGGGGTGTGGAGCGTGAGCGCACCTTAATGTCCGGTTTACGAGCCTTCGCCTAAACGCGACATAAGGAGAGCCTGTGTGAAATGCAACGTCTGGAGGGCTCTGGCGTGGCTCGTCACCATGACAACCACAGCACATCCAGAGCAGGTTCGTGCGTTGAGTGACAGCGCGTGTGTTAGATGGACAGAGGGAAGTTAATATGCAGCAAGGCTCCCCGGTTAAGCCGACTGCCAATAGCCTATTGGTTACTTGGCAGCATGGCTCGCTGCCTAAGCCGGCTGTTTTTTTTTTAACTTATCGGTTAATAAAACAGCAGGGCTTGCTATTCAAATCCGTCTACCTTAAACTTTTTGGGTTTAGGCAGCATGTATTTTTCCTCTGTCTCAGACACCTCCTACCACGGTCGTAATAAGCCCACGGAGGGCCATTATTACGCATCGTGTAGACAGCACTGCACACACCTCCGCTCATCCCTTAGTGGTGTTGAGCGTGAACGTGCGGTTTACGAGTATTCTCCTAAACGACGACATAATGAGAGCCTGTGTGAGATGCAGCGTGTGGGAGGCTCTGGCGTGTTTTGTCACCAACCACAGCACATCCAGAGAATGAACACCCGGCGCTATCAGAGTACTGTATGGTACTCAGGGTGGCGGCGCGTGTGTCTGATGGACAGATGGATGAGCATGCAGAGGTGCAGAGGGTAGTCTCTGCAGTTCGCCTCTCCCCCCCCGCAGTTCTTCGGGATACAGGGAGTCCTGTCATCCCAGGAACAGTGTCTCGCGCTCCGTGCAGAGCGGCAGGAACTCTGATTAAAGAACACCTTTTTCCAGGGTTCCTCAAGGGGAAGAAAATCAGGTTTTTTTACTCCCGCTATTTTCTGGTCCCTAAGGAGACGGGGTGGGGGGAATGAGACCCATCCTCGATCTGTCAGTGTCCAACAAGGGAATGGCCTTTTCCCATGCTGACGATCAAACAGGTGCTGGAGTGTGTTTACCAGGGAGGTTCACATCCATAATCCTGAAGGATGCTTCCCTCCACATAACCATCATCCTGAAACACAGCAAATTCCTGCGTTTCTCATTCCTGGCTCCACGCACTTTTTTTAAAGTGGGTGGAGACGGTTGGAGCAGCTACTCAGAATGGGGATGAGAGTGTTATTTTACCTGGACGACCGGCTGTGGCTGGCTCGCTCCAGGGAGGAAGCGGTTTTTCAGACGATACAGCTCGTATCTAATCTGTCAAACCTGGGTTTCATTATCAACTGGAAGAAGAGCTGTCCTCTTCCCTCCCAGACATTGAACTGGAAGTGGAATTTAACTCAGCCCGCATGAGAGCGCGACTCTCACAGCAGAGAATGGAGAAAGTGACAGCTCTCCTCCAGTGCAGCTGTTAACCTGTTGGTTAGCAGGCAGCACGGTTTTTCCTCTGTCTCAGATGTGCCTACTACACACGGTCGTAATGAGCACAGGGCTGTTATTACACACTGTGTGAATAGCATTGCACACACCTCCGCTCATTCCTCAGCAGGTTTGAGCGTGAACGCGCCTCAATGTCCAGTTTACAAGCCTTCTCCTAAACAGAGACAGGATGAGAGCCGGTGTGAGATGCAGCGTGTGGAGGCCCCCTCTTGGGTTGCTTCACGGGCAACGGCGGCGAGGGCTCTGACGTGGCTCATCACCATGACAACCACACTGAAAAAAGTGTAACGACTGTGTCATTTAATCAAAGGGCATTTTTAAATTGGTCTAATTAAGAATCGTGGTTTCCGTTTTCAACATGATTTTTTCCGTTTGCCCAAAAGCAAAACACCCCCCCCCCTGAAATAACTTAAAAACTATATTTAACCTAAATCGTTTTTTTCACTTCAAAGCATGTCACATGACCACGTGACGTACAAAGCAAGGTCACTTCAAGATTTGCTGCAGCCGCCATTACACCGCGACCCACTGTCTGAGAGTGTCTGGACCATAAACACTTTTAAATAAGGTAAGGATTTGAAATTGTTTTTGTTTAAAATTATGTTTAAATGTTTATCCATTTAGTGTCGTGTCAAGATAGACAAGTCATTTACCATCTGTCTTTGTATTTTGCTATGTGTTAGCCAAGTTTAACCAATTTTTTTCAAGGATGGCTTAACCAGATCATTTTCATACATTATCATGCAAGGGGCGATTTTTTGTTGTGTCGGTTCGACTATAGAAAAGTTTAAATAGTTGAAAATGTTATATTGGTTTCACATAAGGTCTTTGTATGTGGCTATGGGTTAGCAAGTTTAGCCACGTGTTAGCTAGTTTTGAAGCTGTTTAACTTGGTCATTTTCATAAATGTATCATGCAAGGGGCGAACTTCTGTGTCCGTTTGACTAGTGAAAAGGTTGAATTGTTTGCGAACGTCATTTATTTATATATATATGTGTATATATATGGTATACCCATTGACGAGAAAACCGCGCCAGTCTGCTGTGCCTGGGTGTGGTCTAAGCAAGGCCCTGGCGGGCTGGTGTGCAGACACACAGCAGATCTTGGCAGGTGAGGCAAAATGGGGAGAAGAAAATGAAGGTCCCTGACAAATGTTATGAATTTGGTGACTGAAATGCATATAACTGTGAGTGGCATGGGCCTTTGGAGTAAAACGAGAGCTTGTTTATGAACAGGGGCTGGGGCCGTCTGGGGCACGGCACATAGTACAACGTAATAAGCGCGTTCACAGTACTTTTACCCGTACTTTTCCCGTTTAGTTCCGTGCCTGGAATTTTGCGTTCACACCAAAAAGAGAACTTAGTTCAGAGAAACTTTTACCCCCATGTTTAGTGCATGCTAGAGAGGTGGTACTGAGAAAAAAGTATACATTTCGATTGGCTGGGCGAATTGCAAACCATGCCGCCATTGTATTTGCTGGCATTATTAGCATTAGCATTAGCCCCGCGCACCAACGGAGAGAGAACAACTTATGGCAACACAAAAGAAAACATGGGAGCGGTGGAGATGAGGAGGTGTCGGCGTTATGGCGATTTACTCGGAAGGCTTCAGTATAAGCTGCTTCTACTGAAGCCTTCCCCAACTCCGGGGACTTCCGGCCGGGGACGTCGGGTGGCAGTATACGCTGTGAAGTTGTGTGGGGAGGGGGGAACAACCCACTCTCCTTGTGACAACGCTGCCCGTCTTGTTAACCATGCTTTGAGGGCGAAGGTGTGGGCTTTATGCTGGGTTAAGATCGTTTAAATACACCTTGTTTATGATTTATTGTTATAGTTTAACAAGAGCATAACATGTCTATCCTCTGAAACTATCCTCTTCATTTTGGCCTGTAAATGCACCATATTGGTGCATCAAAGCATGGAAAAATGTCGCAGTAGAAGCACAACATACAAATATGAAGCTGAACATTTGCATAATGTTTTTTCATAAATAGTCTGGCCCTGGTTCAGTCTAATCTTATTTAATAGCGTTTTGGTTTGAGCATATTTGAAATGAGTAGAATGTGGACTAAATATGACAGACCTGTATTTCATTATTTGATTAGTATGTAATGTAGTTAAGAAAAATGAAAGTAAGTCAAATGCATAATATTAGTAAATTAGTTCCAACAACTACATTTCCTTTCCTTTCCTTTTTACAGGTTTGCTGGTCACAATTTAAGCTGATTTGGTAAATTCCAAAATGAACTGTATGTAGTTTTCATGTACGTTTAAAAAGGTATGACAAACTCCAAATAGAGACTTACTGTACTCTAATCTCAAGTGATAATATAAATATAGTTAGCTACCCAAATGTAAGGTAATTTAAAATATTAAAGTGAAATGAGAAAAAGTTATTTCCAAAAAAAGAACTCACTGTATCATACATTGGAAACTATATTTTTCATGTGCAGCATGTCAGGGTTGTCTTCAATTAAGATTTGAGAACAATAATAATACTCTAGTACGAGTTATATAAGTACGTTTAAATACTTACTTTCAATATTGCTTTATTGTTGAAGTAACTGAAAACAAATATAAGTCAACATAATAGATGCATTAAATCAATTGAAAGTGTACCATTCAGCATTTCGTCTATTGTATTAAGTTGAAGATGGTTAAGGCGGGTCTTTTTTTTTCTCCATTTCCTAGTCTGCTGATGAATGTGGATATGCAAATACTGTGATACTTCTGTTTCACGGAGATCTGAGCTACTTCAACATTACAAACTTGAACACAGACATCATGGACACCGTCATTCCTATCCATGCATCTATTTCAACTGTCCATGTACTTGCAAGACCTGGAATGCACTTCTGAGCCACTTGTCAAGATATCATCATCCATCCTCACAAACTGAACTGACAACATTTAAATGTAATGTATGCAATTACAATCAATGTTCAACTTTAAAAGACTATTTTCAACATATAGCACAGCATCTAAAAAACAGTGAAACAGTCTTTTGTGTCTTTCAGGGTTGTTTGTACAAAACTACTACTCTTTTCGAACTCACAGAAGCAGAAATCATAAAAATTGTTCAGTAAATGACTTAAAGCCTGGAATACTTGAAAGACAGGGGTCGATCGCAAGTAATTTTTGTGACGATATCCCAACTGATAGTATTAGTACTGAGCCTTCAGATGATACAAGTGCAGAGGACTTGGCTGATTGTAGTTATGATGATCAGGATTTAAATGACTTGTCATGTAGTGTTGAGATCAAAGTCGCCTCGCTTTTACTAAAGCTAGAACATATTTATCTTGTTTCTGGTGTGGCAGTTGATGAACTTCTGCAAGAATTTGACTACTTAATAAGCACTGCTTCTGTCCCTCTTATCCATCAAACCATATCTCAGCACTTACAGAATTTTAACTGTGAAGTAGACAAAACTGTTCTACAAGAGCTAGCATCAACTCTTTGTAAGTCAAATCCAATTACTGCTTCTATTGGTGGTTGTGGGCCACTTTCCACTGCCTGGAAGCGAAATAAATATTACAAAAAACATTTCAATGTTGTAGAACCTATAGAATTTATACTTGACTCCCAGAAGAGAAGATCTTTTCAATACGTCTCTATACTAAAATCTATACAGCAGACCTTAAATTGTAAAACTCATTTGGATAAAGCAGTCAATTTGAAATCTCCCTATCGATCTGATCAAATTCAGTATAAATCCTTTTATGATGGATGTATTTACAAAGACAATTTGAAGTTCTCTAAGGAGTGTGCTATTTCACTTATTTTGTACATAGATGATTTTGAAATCTGTAATCCCCTCGGGACTTCCAGAAAAAAACATAAAATCTGTGGGGTATATTGGACATTGGGGAACCTACCTGTAAATGCATCACTGTCTAATATATATTTAGCTGCCCTTATTCATAGTGAGGATGTTAAGTGCTATGGTTATGACATTGTGTTGAAGCCCTTAGTAGATGATCTTATTACATTAGAGCAACAAGGAGTGTTTATTGCCAAGTTGGGGAAAACTGTGAAAGGCTTTGTTCATTGTGTAGTAGCAGACAATCTAGGGGCCCATGGTATTGCAGGTTTTTTGGAAAGTTTTTCTGCTAAATATTTTTGCAGATTTTGCACAGGAGAAAATGATGACATTCAAACAAAAGAGGTGAAGTCGGGAGCATTTTGTCTAAGAAGCAAGGACATTCATAATTCTCATCTAAAAGCTATTGAAGAAAATTCATTAACTAGTCATTTTGGTGTTAAAAGAAGGTGTGTGCTGTCAGACAATCTGTCATATTTCAGTGTAACAGAGAGTTTTCCTCCAGATATAGCTCATGATCTGTTTGAAGGAATTATCCCTGTGGAGATTTCTCTTTGTCTTACTGTGTTAATTTCCAAAAAATATTTGAGCTTAGCCTATTTAAATGAGGTGATAAAAACATTTCCATTTAAGTGGACTGACAAAACAAACTGCCCCCATCTTGTTCCCCTCACCTTCACAAAAAAGAGGACAATTGGTGGATATGCACATGAGAATTGGAGCCTGCTGAGATTTCTTCCTCTCTTGGTTGGAACAAGTGTTCCTAAATATGAACCAGTCTGGAAAATCCTGTGTGAATTAAAGGACATTGTAGAACTTGTTGTTACACCATTCCACACTGAGGACTCTATTTCTTATCTGGACTTCAAGATATCTGAACACAGGACTGCATTCAAAGAAGTGTTCCCCCACGAAAGAATCCGGCCCAAACATCATTATTTGGAACACTATCCATGGTTGATCCGCCAGTTTGGCCCCCTTGTTGCACTATGGACTATGAGATTCGAAGCAAAGCACAGCTTCTTCAAGAGAGTAATGCGTCATACAAACTGTTACAAAAATGTACTGTATTCATTAGCACAAAGGCACCAATTTCAGGCTGCATACAATCTTCACCTGAATGAACTTTCTAAGCCATCGTTGGAGGTTACTGATTTCTCAACCCTTCCCCTTGATGTCATTAATGAAGATATTGCACAGGCAGTAAAAGAGAGACACCCACACATGGACACTGTGAACCTTGCAAAAAATGTAACCTATAACGGCTTCAACTATAGGATCGGCATGGTGGTTGCCCATGGGTCGCTCGCTGGACTTCCAGAGTTTTGTGAAATAATTCATATGATTGTTCTACAAGAGACATTACTTTTTATTGTGAAAACATTGGAAGCTTGGTACCTTGAACATTATCGAGCATACGACTTGGTTGTACCCACTTACAGACAACAAAGGCTAATCGGGGTGCAAGAACTGACAGATCCCTATCCTCTTGCTCACTACATGGTTGGTGGACGCCGCCTCACCTCACTGAAGAGATACATACACGTATAAGGTTGTATGAGGGTGGGGATGAGAATGTTGTTTTTTTATCTTTTGAACTTGCTTTTCTTAAGGTCTATTTAAGTGTCCCTTTAAAATAATCTCCCTCAATTACATTCTCAAAAAAACAGGGTAGTAATTTGTGGAATGTGATCTGGCTGTGTATTCCAACGCCTGTCACACTGGCTGTGTGAGGCTGTGTCACAGGTGTATGTCTCCTCTGGGGTGGATCCCCCGGAGAACATCAGAGCGCACATCACCAGAGGATTTTCCTCCTCTACGGCATTGCATGGAGGAATGACAGTGGAAGACATTTGCACTGCTGCATCTTGGTCTTCCTCCTGTTCTTGTATTTGAGGGAGGTCTCCCATTCCTCTCTGACACACTGAGTGTCCTGTCAGAGTGAGTAAGGTCGGGGACTCAACTGCGGGCCCTCTCTCCTGCCTGTCGGCACTTAGAGAGCTGCCCTTTCCCCCCTCTTTGATCGTTTTAACAAGTGGGACTCTACTTTTTACAGGTAGCCTACAGATGAAGCACTTATTTTCAGACTCCAGCTTACCTCTTCCTGCCTACGACCTGCCAACGCCCAGTTTCGAGGAATGTTAACCCCTCCCACTATTTTCCAAGAGGGAGTTGCCAGGTTCAGGTTTTAACCAGGAGATGGCGATTCATTCACAAATACAGAAATGATGTTGCTCTGTGTCGTATCTCTCCTTTTATATACATTTGGGTGATGTAAGGGATAAGTCTTCATTATGCCCGGGCTAGCATGGGATGTTCCCGGCATATGTACAGCAAGTCTACCCCATTGACATGTTTTGGCAACCACACGTACAAGTCCCTGTCCCAGGCTGGACACATTTGACCAGAGTGGTCTATGTACCCAGTGGGTTCCCAGGCCTACCAGCATGGATGAATTAATTTAAAAAGTGCCTGCGACATTTGAAACAAATGCTTCAGAGACTATTCCTGGGTGTAAATGTTGTCTCAGACAGACGCCAGACAAGTCGCATTTTCTTTGCTTTCTTCGTCTTTTCTGCTTCAAGAGAGATCTACGAGATCAGCGAGCAACTTCTGCGGTACTTTGAGGCTCCATAACCGGCCACATGGAGGTGGTTTTCGTGGTGTCTCTCCTGGAGGTGTGAGATAACCTCCATCCCCATAACCTCCATCCCCATGTGATGGAGATATCCTGGAGGTCTGTAGGCCGGCCTTTGGTGCTCTGAAAACGGTCAGAATACTGGCGGATGGTCTTGTGGACTCAGAAATAGTCCCCGGGAGCTCTCCATGGTTCTGGAGAGGCATTTTCGGGATTCTCTCTGCACTGTTCCCCCTATAAATGAATTTAAACAATGCCTGCGACCTTTGCAAATAATATACCCCTGTTTGGAAGACTATTTCCGGCTATACATGTCATCTTATCACCCTGGAATGTATTTAATGGTCTCTGTCTATGACTCGTCCTTTAATGCATGAAAAGGTGTCCATGGCACCGCCTGGACAAGGGTGTCCGAGACATTGACTGGAACAATGTTTCCCTGGCACCGCCTGGAAATTATTTTTATGCATTTTTGTACATAATGTGTACAGGCTACCCCTAGGTATGGTACCGTGCTCCAGTACCATCCCACACAGCCATGGGTTCGTGTTCCGGTACCTTGCCCTGCGGCCATGGTTCCGGCTCCAGAACCGGACCTTACAGCCATGGCTCCGGCTCCAGAACCGGATCTTACAGCCATGTTTCCGGCTCCAGAACCGGACCTTTCAGCCATGTTTCCGGCTCCAGAACCGGACCTTACAGCCATGTTTTCGGCTCCAGAACCGGATCTTACAGCCATGTTTCCGGCTCCAGAACCTGACCTTACAGCCATGTTTCCGGCTTCAGAACCGGACCTTACAGCCATGATCCAGGCTTCAGTTCCGGTCCCCTCAGCCATGGTTCTGTCTCCAGAACCAGCCCACACAGCCATGGGTCCGTCACCAGAACCGGCCCCAGCAGCCATGATCCAGGCATCAGTTCTGGTATCCACAGCCATGGTTCCGGCTCCAGAACCGGCCCATACAGCCATGGTGCCGGCCCCAGTTCCAGCCATGGTTCTGGCTCAAGTACCGGCCCATACAGCAATGGTGCCGGCCCCTGTTCCAGCCATGGTCCCGACTCCAGCACCTCGTCTCCTGTCGGCGTACCGGCCGGCGCTTACTCCATGTCCTGTCCCATTGGAGGCCCCGCCGACTATTCTTCTGCCGGGGGTCGTACCAGCTCCATGTCCAGTCCCATTGGAGACCCCACCGACTATTCTTCTGCCGGGGGTCCTGCCAATCGCTTGTCCAGTCCCGTTGGGGGTCCCGCCGTCTACACTCCTGCCGGGGGTCCTGCCAATCCCTTGTCCTGTTCCGTTGTAGGTCCCGCCGACTACTCTTCTACCGGGGGTCCTGCCAACTCCTGGTCCTGTCCCGTTGGAGGCCCCGCCATCACCTATCCTGCCGAGGGTCCTGCCAACTCCTGGTCATGTCCCGTTGGAGGCCCCGCCATCACCTGTCCTGCCGAGGGTCCTGCCAACTCCTGGTCCTGTCCAGTTGGGGGCCCCGCCATCACCTGTCCTGCCGAGGGTCCTGCCAACTCCTGGTCCTCTTCCGTGGAGGATCCTGTCGAGGCCTATCCCACCGGCTCCTGTTCCTGTTCGGCCGACACCGGGCTCTGCACGGCCTCTGGAGCTGTCTGGCCTTCGTCCTCGAGCCCGGCCTCCTGAGTGCCGCGGTCTTCGCCCTCGAGCCCGGCCCCCTGAGAGTCGCAGTCTTCGCCCTCAAGCCCGGCCCCCTGAGTGCAGTGGTCTTCACCCTCGAGCCCGGCCCCCTGAGAGCCGCGGTCTTCGCCCTCAAGCCCGGCCCCCTGAGAGCCGCGGTCTTCGCCCTCAAGCCTGGGCAGAATTGACATGGCAACCCACCCGTGCAGTCAGAACCTTTTGCTGCTGTGACTTGTGATATGAATTCTCCGGCCGTATACTTGTGAATAAACTATCCGTGTTTGACATCAAACGTGCGAGCTACAAGGCAACGTATTTTTCCAAATGAAACTAAATGAGAGGGGATTGTCGTTTTGGAGACTGTTTCATGAGACTCTCTTCCCTCTTGAGAGATTTTGCGCTTAAACAGGCAGCATGTTCGGGAGCACATACATATGTGAGAGCAACTTCTCCATGATGAAGCACATCAAATCAAAAGACAGAAACAGACTGTCAGACAAAACACTGTTTCATCTGATGCAGATGTTGACATTCCCCTTATTGTGCGTCAGCAGAGACAGGCTACAAGTCTCTTAAGTTCCAGTTAGACAACTAATGTCTGGGTTAGTGTTCACGACTTCATGTTCATGTCATGTTACTGTTTAATCTTAATGCACACTTTCCAATAGTTTAAAACAGTTGTATTCCACTGTTAAATAACCTGTTCAATACAAAAATGCAACTTGTAAAAATTAAACAACATTTCTGAGAACTGATATTTGTTTTGTGAGCTTATTAGAGGATGTTCCCTGAAAGATTGAAAAATGTCAATGAAGATTTCAGACTTAGTATATTTGTTAATACATACGTACAATGCATGGAATTTGTGTGTGTGTGTTCCAAGTGAATCTGCGGCCCCCTGGTGGCCAGTACATAAATGATGTGGCCCCCACCACCATCCAAGTTGCCCATCCCTGATCTAGGTGTAGCAATTATATCTGGTTTAACTATATATGCTGAATATACATAACATGTTACATCAAATGCTAAAATAGCGATATGATAATGGAGATTATGCTGTCTCAAGGGCAAAAATAAGCAGATGGAGGTAGATTGACTCAGGAGCCATACTCCCTGGGTGTTTCTCAATGTCGAGTAAAGCTGCTCCAGAGCCACTATTTCAAGCATACTACGTCATCGAGTGCCGCCAAAGGACTGTTCCAATGTCCAGCATACTTGGAAAATTCTACCGAGCCCGGCGTACTTCGTAGCGAGAAATTTCGAGGCTGCACATGTGTAGACTCTGCGGTCTTAAAATCGCCACAATGCTTATCCTTATAGTGGTGCACACTTGCTAGCCTGTTCCACTCTTCGTTTTCCGAATGCCAGGAAGTATTCTTGCCTCGCTTCTGAAGCAAGTGACTTGGAAGACATGTGCTACCAAGCAAGCGTACTCAGCATTGAGAAACACCCTTTATGTGGCTCTCAAACTAAATGGCAGAATGGAAATCCCTCACGAACGTTTCAGCTGGGAACACACTAGCCTGCCCCAAGAGGCCACTAAGGCTATAGTAGTCAAAAGGAGACGGATGTCAGTCATTGGAAAGACAGAACAACATGTTTTGGTTTAGCTAATATGTTTGTAATGAATAGTATGAATGTGTCACTGCAACATTCAAGCCAAACCACAAACCATGAAATACAAAAAACTAAAAGACTA
>CALSBZ010032059.1:0-10848 GCA_943591055.1 Gobionotothen gibberifrons
GTGTGTGTGTGTGTGTGTGTGTTGTACAGTGCGTAGATGCGGCGGACAGACGGGTCTCAGTTGGTTTGGTGTCCTCTGCTTACTTTTAATACTTGTAAATACAAGGGGTTAGGGTAAGGGTTAGGATATAATCAACACCCTGTCTCCAAAATGATAACAAATGAGTACCCCTGAACCCCCCTTTTTTTATTTGTGAAACAGATTTCAGTCAAACAACATTCTATCTCTTGATTGCTTGAACCTTTAATTCAAAGAATGTAGCATGGGTACAAACCCGAACAGTTCAATACACAATCATATATATACACATCCACATATATACACATATGTTCAGGGGATGCAGACCAGAGAGAGACTAGTGTCCTGATTCCATCAAGGTCCCCCATTTCATCCTGACCTATCCGACACACCTAAGCATCCAGCTAGATTATATTAAGGTGATTTGGATAGACTTGAGTGTTTCAATCTTCCTGTATCTCCCTATAATCCATGTTCAACCCTATGGGATATAGTAACCCCAATCTCCCGATCCACCATCTCTCCGCCCGCCCGCTGCCTGTCCCTGGTTTCCCAATCCGGGTTGTGCCTGATCCCACTCAACAGAATACTCTGTACCCCGTGCTTAATGAAGTGTGCCACCAGATGTGTAGGTTGTTCCCCACCCCTCTGTCCCCTCCGCACCGTGTATTTATGGTTGGCCAATCGGGCTTTCAGAGTGTTCCTGGTTTCCCCCACATACAACACCCCACACTTCTTACACCTGATACAGTAGACGCAATTGGACGAGTCCAAGGTTAACCCCCCCCTGTAAGTTAAACCCTTTCTTGGTTGTTGGATTTGTAACTGACCTTGGTAACCTAGCGGCCTGCACCCGGGACCCCACGAAGGGAAGTTTAGCCCGGATCAACAGGTCCCCCAAATTCTGGTTCCTCCCAAAACCCTCTGGAAATTTTGGGTGACCAGTTTTTTGGCCTGCACCCCAAAAGGACCAAACATCTGGATACAAGGTACCACTCGTTTCCCCTCCACCCCGTCTCTTAAGGCCGGCCTGGCCGAGGATGCTTCACCAAACACTATCGCTCGACTATTACGCAGCAGCGACCTGGAGTACCCCCTTTTTTTAATGCTGACACCAGAACCTTAGTGGCCGCATCCCTCTCTAAGTCTGTGGAACTAATCCGCTTAAACCGAGTCAGTTGTGACTTAACAATCCCCTGAAAGGTATGCCTTGGGTGAAAGCTAGAATGATGCAAGAGGTTATGGGCGTCCGTGGGCTTGAAAAACACCCTAGTGCTCAACTTTTTCGTGACCCCGAAATCTAACCCCTTGTAAGTGACCACATCCAGAAAGGACACTTCCTGGAGCCCCACCGTGGGTTTCACTGTGATGGAATGATGATGGCTGTTAAGTGCCCCCACAAAGTCATCAAATTCCTCCCTCGTGTGAGTCCAGACCCCCCAAATGTCATCCAGGTATCTGAAGTAGTGCTTGGGGACTGACGAACACCCCACCACTGCGGCTTTTTCCCATTCTGCCATGTAGATGTTGGCGTAGGCTGGTGCGAACTTTTTGCCCATCGCTATGCCCTTCACCTGTAAAAAAACATTTATTGTTAAAACAGAAGTCATTTCTGACCAGGCTAATGCGCAGAAGTCTCAGGATCTCCGAATCCGGACGCCCTGGATCTGGGAACAAGTCCATGACCCTCCTGACTGCCCGCAACCCCATCTCCGTGTCAATATTGGTGTACAAACTGACCACATCCACCAAATCCATGGCTTTCACCTTTTCTAAGAAATCATAAGTATCCCGCAAATAACTGTCATGACGAGTGGACAGGGGATTTAAGTGAAAGTCTAGCCATTCGGCTATTCTGTAGCTCTCACTATCACAGTCAGAAATTATAGGTCGACCAGGAGGCATTCTGAGAGGAACTGACCAGACCTCTGGATCCTTATGTATTTTAGGAAACATGTAGAAGACCCGAGGCTTCGGCACTACTGGCCCTGAAAGAAATGTCATCTGCTTTTTGGACAACAAGTGCCCTGTGACCATCTCCTTCAGAATGTCTTTTATAAGCCCTGCCGTTTCCTCAAACATTGGGAATTCCAGAGGCTGGTAGTAATTGACATCCCCCAGCTGCCTCATAGCCTCCTGAATATACTGGCACCTGTCCATGATCACCACCGAACCCCCCTTATCCGCTGGTTTCAGAAGAATCCCACTGTTCCTCTGCAGCTCCTCCAGCGCCTGATGTTCCCCCCCGGACATGTTGGGAGGCACCGCGGAAGGTAGGATTGTCTTAGCCGATTCCCGGTCAGCCTGGATCAATTCCAACACCTCCCACGGTACTTGTGTGTCATCCGGCTCCCAAGTGGACCTCCCTCTGTCCCTGGCCGAAAGATGCCACCAGCCTCAACCGGCGATGATACGCCGCCAGGTCCTCCTGAAGTCCCCCTCTCTCCAACCTAAATAATGATAATGATACTGAATTCAACATAAATAGAGAGCGCTTCCCATCTGCCCAGACAATTCTCGAAGTGCTTACCTAAAGGTTTTAGGCACAGGTACGAAGGAAAAGCCTTTCCGGAGGAGCTCCAGGACTGAACAGCTTGGCCGGAACGTTGAAGATAAATTAACCACTGCCCTGTCTTCTATAGCCTAAAAAAGCCACCCAATGGTCCCACATGGCCTGTGCTGTCGCCGGAGTCCAATGGACCTTATCATCCATTGTAGCTAAAGCCCCCCTCCTCAGTTTAGGTAGGGATTGCCCAGTGTGAAAAATAATCTGGTTCAGTACCCTGATGTTCTCCCTGTGCCTCGGTGGGGCCTCCGCTGAGATATTAATTATAGGAACAAAGATCCTGGCGTTTGGGAAGCTGTCCTTGGCCGCCCTCCAAAGCTTCCGAAAATTGCCCTCCAGGAGAGTAGGATTCCCCTGCTCCCGATCATTCAATCCAAAGGCCAGCACCACCTGCTGGACCATAGGCGAGGTTGGCGTCTTCCTCTGGATCAGGGAAGCTGCTTGGGACAAATTAGCCCCCGGAAAACTGTCTACCTGGATTCACGCATCCCGAACCAGGGGCAGACAAGCGACCTTATTGGTCCCCAACAATGGTAGGTCCGCAGCAGCTTGAAGATCACTCTTGTTATTTTCTGGAAGTCCGTCAATTCCTTTTCCGCCATCATTCCGATATTCACCCGTCTAAGACAGGGACGCACACAGAAGGGTTTAAAGGTTGTTAGGATTAGAATTAGTGTCAGGGTTAAAAAGGATAAAACCCAAACTTCCCCAAAAGATGGTCGTAAACACCAGCCCAATCCAGGGTAAAATTAATTACAGGGTAAACATCAAGACTTTTTTTTAAAAACCACCTGTTCACAACCAATCACTTTTTTTCAAAGAAACCCAAATCCCCCGTTTAAAATTTAACAGGAAATTCCTTCAGAAAGACTTCAAATAAAGCACCTCCCCTTCTGCACCGGCCCACGAACCTAAATGGCCAAACATCAGACAACGTTTAAGGGTTAAACAGGTTAGGGTTAGGGTTTAGAACAAAAAAACCGAACTCATTCCCAGTAGGCTGAAACTCAACTAATTAGGCCAATTTCTCCCCCTAATTTCCGCTCTTACCGTCTCCTCCCATCGGGTAAACCCCCCCTGGGAAACAGGTACCCAACCCACCCCGGGAAAGGAGAAAAAGAGAAGAGAGAACGGTCAAGGTCCAATCGGCATCAAAGAAACCAGGCTATCCGAGGGCACTGGCAATTTTTTTCTAGAAAGATCTCCTGAACTTCCCCACTCAATCTATCAAGATCTGAGCAGTTCAATTAGAAGTCCAAGGTAAAGGCACGGGCCGGCGCATACCGCTCATGGAATCCCTCACCATCTGACCTTTGACCCCTCAAGTGTGTAAGTGAAGAGACACCATGTGTCAGCTCCTTTTTAGAATAGTATTTCTACTCTTCTCTGAGAAACAAGGGTATGAAAAGGAACAACGTGACTACGTAAATGCACTCTCTTAAATATTAAACGAGTAAGAGGTGAAGAAATACAAAGCCAGAAACTGAAATGAAAAGGCACCACCATGCTTCCCCTTAGAATAGGGTGGAAATTATGAAGAGGGGACAGGGGATACTAGTGAAGAGGGACAACAGTGAAAAGGCACCACGCAACTACGAAAGTTCCATTTTCCCCCTGTGGGTCTATGGCCTTATAGAGGGGGATGGGGTACAGAGTCGCTTATCCAGGCGGGGGAGTACAGCTGAGTCAACCATTTTTGTGAACCATGTATCAAATAGATTACTGAGGAGACAAGGTAGAGGTATTTAAGAATAAACAGAGTGGTGCTCTCCTTTAAAAAAGGGAATAACAGTCACTATTATTTTGAGATTTAGGAGTGAATAAAGTTGTGTTCCCCTTTAAAAAAAAGGAAAATGAGTCACTATCAATTAGAATAGGAATAAATCGAGTGGTTTTCTTTCTAAAATATACTACTAGTCGCTATTGTTTGAGATTTGATAGGATTATTAAAATGGTATTTCTCTTTAAAAAGAGATTGATAGTCACTGTTATTGGAGATTTAAGAGTGAATAAAAGTGGTATTTTCCTTTAAAAAAGGGAAAAAAATCACTATTATTTGAGATTGGAATAGGAATAAATTGAGTGGTTTTAGAGCTTTCTAGTCATTAGCCTTTGAATAGAAAACAGATTTAATGGGAGAAAAGACAGATTTAGGTACTGTAGTTCCAGTAACCCAAAAATTCAACACGGGTAGCAAATAAGTTTGACTCGGACAGGATATGTCTCAGGATAGTTAGTTTTTTACTTCCACAAAAAAGGTATCAAAAATACAAACACATATTTCTCACAGCATATTCTCTCAGGTCAAAAACTATGTTGCTCTGGCCTCTTTCTCACACACCAATCACCAGCAGCTGCCGTCGGCTATAACGTCTCGCAATCACGTCTCGCAATCACGAACAGCTGCGGTCATCCATGCCGTCAATTTCATACGGCTGGTTCCGATAAATGATATAATAGCACTAACAAACAAAGGACTACAACATTCAAAAATATCAACTATACATTTTAACATATGGCTCCTACAGGTACCTTTAACCGTGTTAGTCCGCACCAGTCTGGTCAAGGTCAAGCCGGGTTGGAGAGACCCACACCTCGCTATGCCGACACCGGCAAACCAAGATCCGACTGAGGAATACACTGCAATAGTCGAAACAGGGTTTGTAATAGCTGGGGGGAACCGGGTTAAGTCAATGAGCAGCAACAGGGGGCAGAACCGAATAAATCATTACACCTTTCTGTGTTAGTTTGCCAGGATGAAATCTGACTTAAAATCAAATATGAGAAAGACAAAATATTCTTTAGTGAGGACCTTTAACCTGTTAAGCCCCAAAGCCCCCATCGGCGGGGGCTTTTTTTTGTTTTTCACGACACTGTGTCTCAAGGAACCTTAATATTTAATAAACTATGAATATTTTATATCCATATAACAGGGAAAAACTCAAAAAAAAGTATTTTTCATTTTTTTTTTTCAAAAAAAAAAACACACACACCATACACTGACCCTCTGAATTAGCCCCGAGCGAAAAATGCTAACCTATTACCGCACCGACAATCACTCCACGCTCCCTTATTACTTATCCTAGCTCTGCACATCCAGCACATCGTTTATGATCATAAAGACACAGAATCTAACGGTGCCAGCCTCAACACTGAACGATACAAACTCACAACAGGGGAAGCAAACACAGACATCACAACACGTACCTTCACGGAGAATTTCTACCGGAGATGTCTCACCGTAGCTGCCAATCTGATCATTAGAGTGTTCAATGGCATTCAAACGAGAAAAAACGCTGCTGCAACGGTTAATCCATAGGTTGAGAAAGTATGGGCAATCTCATTTTTTTCATTTATAGTCCATAATTCCATATTGATGGCAAAACCGGAGACCAAAAGTTAGCTGCTAATGGTAGCCACATGCTGCAGCTGCTCCCTGTGTATTGACTCACGCAGCAGTCTAACAAACAGACATGACCAAATAAGGACTATGTGGGACTTCCCCTCGATTCTATTGGCTCTGACGGTCAGAAAGAGATGTCACATGTCAAAATCGAGCAAGGGGGGCAAGATATAGGTAAAATCCACCAAAATGACCCCAAAAGAGGTTTTTTTTTTCTAAATGTCTCTAAAAAGGTCAAATATCACTTGTTTTGCATCAATCTTGATACAGGGTACTTATTATATATTGTACTTTGGATTCCTAAAGCTTTTAGTCTACTAACCCATCATCCAAGTTTAGTTTTCACAATAAGTACAAAATATTTTATAATATTTTTCTATAATTTACCATGTTCAATCTGAATTTTCTTTAAAATAAAAAACATCTATATTGATTCTGACTTTTCTACATCCAACTCACAGGTTTATCATTAGTTTGAGAAAAGATGATTAATTTAACCCTTTTAGAAGATATGGTCATTTGTTCTGGGAATGTCATTTTCGAGCCTGAAACATGAAAAACAGGCTCGGGGCTTAACAGGTTAAACATCACTTTTTCCTCACATGAGTCTAGGGCTAAGGTCCCTCCTATGTTCTTAAATGTAATCAATTCCGACGTTGATTGACCAGTTTAAAGATGTGAATTAGGTGAGATTGTGCCAGTGTTGTTCTGGTAGCAAACAGCTGTTAGCCACTTAGCTTATTCCCACAGTATACAATTTAACGTAACGTTTTTCTAAGTGATCAAAACACCTTTATTTCTCAAATGAGTCTGATCTAAGAGCTGTATTAGATGAATAAATAAACACAATTATTCCTGAGGTTGAGTGATCAATATTTTGGTATGGATTTAAAAGGATTGTGTCAGCGTTTCTCGAAAATGGTCTTGGCGGCCATTTTGCGTTAACCTGAAAATAACGAAGCATTTTAAAAGTATTTAAAGACCGATTTCTCCTCAAATTAGTCAATGGTTAAGGTCTCTGCTATGTTCATCAAATCAAATCAATTTTTATTTATAGAGCACATTTTAAAACGATTTTTGGTCGAGCCCAAAGTGCTGTACATACAATAAAAATGCTTTACAATAAAAACACTTTACAACAAAAACAGCACAAATACAAAATAACACACAGCGAAATGTCAGTAGTCGTGCTCCGCTCTGACTAGAAGGCCAGAGAGAAGAAGTGAGTTTTAAGTGTGGATTTAAAAACCCCTAGGGTCTGGGCCGACCTCACATGGAAGGGCAGAGTGTTCCAGAGCCTGGGGCCAGCTGCTGCGAAGGCTCGGTGCCCTCGGGTTTTGAGTCTGGTCTTAGGCACTACCAGAAGCAGCTGGTCAGCATGGTCATGGTTAAATGAAACGAAATCCAACATTGATTGGCCAGTTTAAAGATGTAAATTAGGTGAAATTGTGCCAGTATTATCCTGGTAGCATTCCGCTGTTAGCAACCTAGCTATTCTCATCGTGTATAATTTACCGTAACGTTTTTATAAGTGATAAGAACACCTTTATTTCACAAATGAGTCTGATCTAGGAGCTGTATTAGATGAAGAAATAAACAATCATTCCTGAGGTTGAGTGATCAATGTTTCGGTATGGATTTGAAAGGAATGTGTCAGCGTTTATTTCCATATTAGCTATAGCAGCCATCCAGCTAATGTAATAACGGGACATTTAAAAACAAATTGTACTTCAAATGAGTCCTGGGCTAAGGTCTAAACTATGTCCATGATTAAAGTTTGTTATCCTTGTGATGTTTTAAATATTTGAAATTGTACAATGTCTCAATCTTCACACTAACACATAAATATGGTGGCCTATATATCAGCTCCCTCTGTCAATGTATTGTGGAGATATGAGCCTGTCCAGTTGTAACCGTCTCCATTACGTAATATATAGCTTCACTATTGGCGAAGCATAATCTTTTGTTCCACGGTAAAGCATTGCACAGGAAGCATTTGATTTATAAAAGACGACAAGAGCTTGTGTGGAATTCAAACCCGTTTATTGAATGGTTGACGTCAGTATGAGAAACACATTAATCCTTAATGTCGGGGGCTGGATTGGCACGCCAACCTATGGGGATGAAAAAAGCGTGATTAGGGATTCTAGTAATTTATAAGCTGTTTAGACTAAGCAATATATATTTGTTATACATTTGTCATATCATCCCTGTAGTAGTTATCATAACTCACTTCTACCTGTTCTCCCGTCATAGGTCCCAGGGTCCGTCACAGTAAAGAGTCCCCAGGGAAACGTCAAACCCTGTTTTATCGTTCCGGGTGGAATTATTGAGCAGGATGGAGGCAGGGGTGGTTTTATATTGTGTACATTGATGTTGTTTGTAATATTTGTCCTTTCATAAATTAATTAGGTATAATTGAATTCTCTGCAGGAAACCGATCGACTGTCCACTAAAAGTAAGGAATGAGTCCTTACCCCAAGTGAAGGAGTTCAAGTATCTCAGGGTCTTGATGGGCATCGAGCAGGACCATGGCAACAGGCTCCGTCACGGTTCATGATCCAGTCCCATCCTGTAATACTGCAAACCTGCAATAGGAGGGACACAAAAACCCCGGGGAGCAATGCCCCGGGGGTTGAGTTAGTGATATGCATTACTGAATGTATACATTGAGAGGAAGTCTAAGCCTATAGGAGCATAAACTAGGGTCTGGTCCAAGGTCAGCCCGAACTAAAGCTGCAAAGGGGACAAAGACCAGCGTTTATACAAGTTGAACAGTGTGTACTAACGGAGGATTCCACATGAAACCAGCGCCAAAACAACCACGTTCACCACCTCAGACCACCTCCAAAACAATGGTGTTCACCACCTCAAACACAACCGCCTTCACCATCTCAAACGACGCCAAAATAACCGCCTTGACCATCTCAAATGACCACAAAAACAACCGCCTTGACCATCTCAAATGACCACAAACACAACCGCCTTCACCATCTCAAACGACCGCAAAAACAACCGCCTTGACCATCTCAAACGACCGCAAAAACAACCGCCTTGACCATCTCAAACGACCGCAAAAACAACCGCCTTGACCATCTCAAACGACCGCAAAAACAACCGCCTTGACCATCTCAAATAACCACAAACACAACCCCCTTGACCATCTCAAACGACAGCCAAAACTACCACGTTCACAAACAACCGCGTTCAATGCTTCACAAAGTGCGTTATAATCAATTAAATATCAACTTTTTGTAGAAAAAAACCCTGCAATTCCTGCAAAGACAATAAAAATGACAAAGTTGACTTGCATGAAAATGAAGGATCCATGATGATGTCAGAGTTGCCCTGTTACTCCAAAGACGTTACGATGGGCTTCGAGCAGGACCACGGCAACAGGCTCTGTCACGGTTCATGATCCAGACCCATCCGGTAATACTGCAAACCTGGATGAGGAGGGACACAAACTCCGGGGAGCGATGCCCCGGGGGTTGAGTTAGTGATATGCATTAATGATTGTATACACATAGAGGAAGTCTAATTGTAGACCACCCTGGCTTGTTTTTAGTGCCCTCAGGGAAAAATGTAAGGGTAACTTTCTGTCTGTCCATTTGGCCACCCGCGTCTCCGATGTAAAGTGGATGGTACACAGATTATACATTTGGACAATTCAAGTCCCTAACAGGGAGTTAGTGATAAGCATTAATGAATGTATACATCGAGAGGAAGTCTAAGCCTATAGGAGCATAAACTAGGACCTGGTCCAAGGTCAGCCCGAGCTCAAGCTGCAAAGGGGACATAGACCAGCGTTAATACAAGTTGAACACTGTGTACTAACAGAGGATTCCACATCAAACCAGCGCAAAAACTGCCTTCGCCACCTGAGACCGCCAAAATCACCACGTTGACCATCTCTGCGGTTGTTTGAGGTGGTGAACGCAGTGGTTTTGGTGGTATGAGGTGGTCAAAGCGGTAGTTTTGGCGGTCTGAGGTGGTGAATGTGGTTGTTTTGGCGGTCTGAGGTGGCGAAGGCAGTTTTGGCGCTGGTTTGATGTGGAATCCTCTGTTAATACAAGTTGAACAACGTGTATTAACGCTGGTCTGTCCCCTTTGCAAGTTTAGCTCGGGCTTACCTTGGACCAGACACTAGTTTATGCTCCTATAGGCTTAGAATTCCTCTATGTATACATTCATTAATGCATATCACTAACTCCCCGTTAGGGACTTGAATTTTCCAAATGTACAATCTTTGTACAATCCTAGGACTTTACATTGGAGACGCGGGTGCCCAAATGGATGGACAAAAATATACCCTTACTTTTGCCCCTGAGTGCACTAAAAATAAGCCAGGGTGGTCTCCACTACCAAAACCACTAAAATCAAACATCAACTTTTTGTAGAAAAAAACCCTGCAATTCCTGCAAAGACAATAAAAATGACAAAGTTGACTTACATGAAAATGAAGGATCCAATATGGTGTCAGAAAGTTTCCCTGTTACGCCAAAGATGTTACGATGGGCTTCGAGCAGGACCACGGCAACAGGCTCCATCACGGTTCATGATCCAGACCCATCCTGTAATACTGCAAACCTACAATAGGAGGGACACAAAAACCCCGGGGAGCAATGCCCCGGGGGTTGAGTTAGTGATATGCATTACTGAATGTATACATTGAGAGGAAGTCTAAGCCTATAGGAGCATAAACTAGGGGCTGGTCCAAGGTCAGCCCGAACTAAAGCTGCAAAGGGGACAAAGACCAGCGTTTATACAAGTTGAACAGTGTGTACTAACGGAGGATTCCAAATCAAACCATAGCCAAAACAACCACGTTCGCCACCTCAGACCACCTCCAAAACAATGG
>CALSBZ010032076.1:3112-22569 GCA_943591055.1 Gobionotothen gibberifrons
CAATAACAATAGGTTTCCTCGCACTTCGTGCTAGGACGCCGTCGGGTCCTAGCACATCTCGTGCTCGGGCCCTAATAATAATTCCAAAAATATGCAAAAACAATATATGTTAAAATATATTTTAAGATCATGTTTAGTCATCTGATTTGTCTGTACATTGCTGTTTTAGTCTGTGTTCTTCTAATTAGTGTTTACAGTGTACCTAATGAGCCGTGTTGAGCGATGTGGGTCAATCCCCGATCTAGCCCCTCTCTCTGCTGTCAAAGTGAATGGGTGCTGTAAAAATTACACTGCTCATGCTCAGAGTATTTTTCTATTCAATGTGTGTGGTAAAAAAATAATCACCAGTGGGGCAGTGTGCCTGGCATCCCCACCAAACGTCATCTCATAATTCAGAGAGCTGATTAGCTCTAAGTACGTGTGCCGCGAAAAGTGTAGTTGTGAAGAGGAGACGAGAGAGAGCAGCGTATAGCGATTCAAATCAGTAAAATGGAAAGAAAATGAATGAAGTTTACCATCTACTTCATCTTTGGTAAGTTCATTTTATGTCATATCTTTTGTTGATCTTCTGTGTTTTGTATATAGGCTATTGCTCTGCTGAATCGATTGATATTGTGACCTCGTTGATGAGTGTCTGTGTTTTCCTTATACCCCCCCTCTCTCTATCGGAACAATGGATAGCCGACAGCTATTTATTTAAGTGTTTAAAAAAGCACCAGAAGCTTATAAAAATCTAAGTTTTTCTCACCACTTTTGTACATATAAAAACGCCACTGCAACCACAGACCTTATTTCAAGCTATTTTCAAAAAACATGTTCAACAAAAACGTTGACTCTGAGACGAGGGAACAGGAAGTGGTAATATGCTAACTGACTTCCGGGTTTTAGGACTCATCACTGCACCACTCTATAAGGTCTGTGCGTAACACAAGCTAACCATGCCCACTCCCTCAAAGTAAAACTATGACAGCTCCACCCGCACATGTACCGAATCAGACATTACGAAGGCATTGTGCTCTGGAGCTGGGAGGGTGAAGTCTTTCTGATGTCTGGTCCGTATGATTGGAACATTTGCTTTCTCAACATACATATACAGCTCTGTCCGCTATCTCAAACTCCTGTGTAACTTCAGGAAACCGGCGCAGGATTTGGCAAAAGTAATGATTCTTACTGATGTCCAGTGGTCTCCAGTCTAGCTTGTGCAGATTTCTGTTTTTCTGTGCCTTTTAACTGCCATGCAATTCATGGTACAATCAGTGTCAACAAATTACATAAAGTTTGGTGAAGTGATTCATTTGCGCTACTTTTTTAGCTCGTTAAGGTTTCCAGATTAATCCGGAACATTAACGTTCACAAGTTTCATATCAACCTAGTTAACTGTTCAGCTCAGTTTATTAGTAATGTACCCACAACAAAAATATTAATAGCGCAACGTTTTGTTGCTTCCTTAATGAATGTTTTAGTACCAGTAGTAACCATTAAGCGTATGCACTGATTAACAAGACTGTGCACTTTAAAGTGAAACTGGAAAGTGAATTTGAAATGTGTTAAATCCTCTTACTGCTCTGCAGACGGTCAGCCAGCTCCTCCTGCTTCATGCTCCTCAGGAAGTGCAGTGAGATGTTCAGAAATGCCTCTCTGCTGCTCCTCCTCTGCTTTTCATCCTCACCGTCCAGCACCTCCTCATCCTCCCTCTGACTCTCTAAGTATTCTGGGTAATCTGAAGACAGGACTGTCTGGATCTTCTTCAGCTCGTTCTTCACAAAAGTAATGATGTTCTCCTCGAGCAGCTGGAACAGAATATAATGTAAACTTTAACTGGAAGTCAACATCAGATCGTTACATTTGCATTTTATTTCTTACAGCTACACTGATGTTAATAAAGACGTGATCCTTAATGATTGTTGAATTAACTGTTTTTTTTCAAAATGGCACTACTGTATTTGCACAATTGCATTCAATTTAACAAAAGAGGTGCAACTAATCTGCATTGAGCGTTCCACATGACATAATTAATTGGTGAAATAGATATTTGAGATACCGGAGAAATGTGTTTAAGTAAAAGCTCTCAAGGCAGTATTGAGGATTTAGCGCCTCTCAGTGGTGAGCAGCATCCAAGGTATATTTATATAATTTCCTCTTAACCTGTTCTACACCGCCCCCCCGATACCGGGGAAAAAAATGCGTCATCTGCAGGAAACAGTGTCTGAGGGCATCTTAATATTTAATAAACTATGAATGTTTTATATCCATGTAACGGGAAGAAACTCAGCTAACTGATTTTTTTTTTTTTTAATTCCAAAAAACCCACAAAGCTAACGCTGAGCCTCTGAATTAGCAATGAGCGAACAAATTCAAACGCATTACTGCACAGAAACTCACTCATAACACCCTTATTACTTATCTTAACTGCACATCCAACACATAGTTTCACATCGTGAGATGACATAGAATCGATGGGTACATACACTGTTAAAAATGATTTGTTGACTCAACTTGACTAAGTCAAGTCATCTTGTTGCTTTGACTGAGTTAAGTTATGTCAAGTTGATTCAACATTTAGTGTCAAGTCTATTGCACTTCAATAAATTAGTTGATACAACTTGTACTGTAGTCTGTTGACAAAACTTCATGTGTCAAGTTATTTGCACTAGAAAATATTAGTTAAGATAACTTAAGAAGATGTTGGTTAAACTTATTTTATTGAATTCTTAAAAATGTGTTAATCAAGTTGGCTCAACATGTACAACTGTGTTTGTTCAACTTCTAGTACCAAGTTAACTTACCAGAGCAAGCAAACTAATAGCTACAAAGTTATACTATAAATCAACATGAGAACTAGCTTAGTCTAAACTATATTAACACATGAAAAAATAGCTGAAAAGACATTTCAATCAGGACTGTTATTACAATATCAATAACTGAAGAAATGAAGAACTCCAACCCACATACTCATTGACTGTTCAGTGTTGCTTTTTAATTCAATTAAGTGTGTCAATGGATGTCAACATATCATGTTGAACGTCCTTGGGACATGTAGACCAAACAAAAAAGACCCTCTAACACACCATTGTTTTTGCTCTGGGCTGCTCAAATGAAATTACACTGTCCCATAAATCAGGGGTTCCTAATCTTTTCAGCCCGCGACCCCCAAAATCAGAGACTGGCGATCGGATCCAAATATGGTCATTTCGTTTGTATCAGCAACCAATCGTGAAAGTACAAAGAACCAATAAACGAAATCTCATTGGCTGGTGTCAATTTCTGACAGCGTGATTCGTTCAGATGCGTCACGTGGTGTGCTAAAACACTTCTTGGTTAGCTTTCCGCTGGACATTTCAATCTCAAAATGGCAAATGAACAGCGATAAAAACGTTCACAGAGAAGACGACAACAATTGTCACTTGCACGAAGCAATGTTAGACAAAAACCAAATGATCCCGAACACGAAATACCTTCACGGAGTGCGTTGAGGCGCAAGCTGTCATCCAAAGAACAGGAGGGTTTAGGTAGCACCTCAAAGCAATCTTTAAAGGTAGTTTTCTCAAAATGAGTTTTTTCTCATGTTTCTGAGTGAGAAATGTCCACTTCAGTTGCAATGACATAAACCAAACCTTCCAGTTATATTCCTATCAATATTATGAAGGTTTTTACAGAAGGGTTTGTTTATATATCATTCATAGCCTGAATTATATAACATGTTATACCTAAACACATGGCGAACATTTATATTTTAGAGTTGTTGACAGTATTTTCTGATTTGTGATAAAAAGAGATATCCCAAGGATGGCCACGACCGCTGCCCCTAGAATAGAATATAATAGAATAGAATTCCTTTATTGTCATCGCACCAGGTACAACGAAATTAAAAAAAGCAATCCTCGCAGTGCATTTCCACATAAAAACGAATAAATATATCTATATAAACATATACACACAAACATATGCTCACACATCCATACATACATGCCCGCACATAATTTAAATACAGTTTACAATATATAAAAAAACACAGGGATGATATGCCTTTATATTTGCATCTCTGATGTCGATCAGTTAATAAATTAATAAAACTATTAAAAAGTAGTGCAGTTGCAAGTTGTAACTATTCATTTCAGTGTTTGACGGTGTTCAGTTCCCGTATGGCTCTGGGGTAGAAACTGTTGCCTTGGTCTCGAGCATTTGAGGGAGGGTCTCACGCAGGTCGCCTGCATTAACTGTAGCTGCATGCCTTCGGTGCTCAGAGCGGCCAGAGTCGCAGAAGTGGCCGCACCTCTGCATGAGGATGCCATGTCACTAGCGGCCTCGGCTAACCTCTTCAATGAAGAGGTGGAGGACGAGGCCCCGCTCACTCCCGGGGAGGCTTCCCACTCCTCTGCGCAGGGCTCTCTGCAGAGCGTGGAGGACCATTATTCGTGCGGCCCTGGCACACTTGCAGCTTCCGGTTCCGCAGGCCGACGCGGCTCAGGCTAGTGCCTTCTTCAGGCGTAGCCCTGCCCCTGTCCCCCTCACCGTTCCTCCTTTAGAGGAGTACCTGAGGGAGCTCCATGCATGCTGGAGAGACACCAAGGCCCTCTCCCGCTTTAGCTCTGATGCCCGGACCCTGGCTGCCATGCAGAATCCGACGAGGGTTGTGCTGGGTCGCTTACCACCCATCGAGCCTGCCATCGCCTCCCTGATTCTGGCTCCTGATGAGGCTCTAAGGCCTGATGCCAGGTGCCCTCAGCCTTAGTCCCGGGTCACTGACGAACTGCTCTGTAATTCCTACGACGCAGCGGCACGCATGGGTCGTATCGGGAACTCTCTCTCCCATCTAATGCTGGCCGCCTCCGCCTCTCTGCAGCAGGCTCCGTGAGCGATACATGCCTGAGGTGGAAATCTGATGGCTCGGGTGTTGCCCTCTGGCCGAATGTGGCGTTCCTGCCCAAGGTGCTTCCGCTTGCCCGCTCCAATCAGCCCATCCAGCTGGCACGCTTTAACGTCCCACAGAAGAGCCGCGCGCCCGAGTTGCTGTGCCCTGTGCATGCCCTAAGAGAGTATGTCGATGCTACAGCCTGTATATGGCAGTCAGAGCAGCTCTTTGTTTGCCATGGCGGCACTAGGAAGGGTTGTGCTCTCTGCAAGCAGTGGCTGTCCCACTGGGTTGTTGATACAATCGCACATGCCTATGGGGCCAGTGTTCGCCCCCTGTTATCAGGGGTGAGATGCCACTCTACAAGGGGCGTCTCAGCGTCTTGGGCCGCCCTGAGAGGAGTGACCCTGGAGACCATTGTGGCGTCTTGGGCGTCTTCTGGCACATTCTCCAGGTTCTACCGGGTCAATGTCGCCACCCCCATCCTTTGGGTGTGGTCCTGTTGCCAAGTTCCGCTGCTTCCAGCTAGGTGAGTATTTGGTTTCTTCCTGACATGGTTGGTATAAGTCATCCAGTGCTAAAGCACCGCCTCTAGAGGTCAGTAGGGACGAAATAGAATGATAGTTACGGCTGTAACTACGGTTCTATGAGTCCCGGATGACCGCCAGAGTTTCCTGTCACTCAGAATTATTGTGTGCTCGCGAGAAGATTCTGGGAACAAATCCTCTGATGACACCAGCTGATATAGC
This sequence comes from Gobionotothen gibberifrons, assembly GCA_943591055.1. NCBI lineage: Eukaryota > Metazoa > Chordata > Actinopteri > Perciformes > Nototheniidae > Gobionotothen > Gobionotothen gibberifrons. The sequence continues at coordinate 8,714 of CALSBZ010032076.1, forward strand.
CGGTGTCACGTGGGTCACAGGTGACTTTGTTGTTATTGGTACTCGTACGGCGCATGCGCACGATGGACATATCCAGTGCTAAAGCACCGCCTCTGGCGGTCAACCGGGACTCATAGAACCGTAGTTACAGACGTAACTATCGTTTTCACTATAAGTAAAAAATTATTTTTGGACGGACACTATAATTTACAGTTTTTTACTATGTTCAATCTGAATTTTCTTTAACATAAAAAACATCTATATTGATTATGACTCTTCTACATCCAACTCACAGGTTTATCATTACTTTGAGAAAAAAGATTATTAATTTAACCCTTTTAGAAGGGAAGATATGGTCATTTGTTCTGGGAATGTCATTTTCGAGCCTGAAACCTGAAAAACAGGCTTGGGGCTTAACAGGTAAAACTAAATTATGCCATAAAACATTGATTTTAATTTCTAACACTAGCTAGCTGTGCAATAAGCATGTATACTTACAGGCTAGTATGGCTAATGCTAGTGTGAATGCTAGCGAGAATGCTAACGCAAATGCTAACGAATTTCCTCATTGAGTTTAAACATCTCCAAATGTCATCACATAAACACAATACGTGTTACTAATCCTTACAGTGTAAGTGTAAGGCTTACACCGTGTAAGTGTAAGGCTTACACTTACACTTACAGTCATTGCTTTCTGACGGACTTGACCCATTTACTCTTCAGGTTGCATAGGAAAATTAGAAGCAGTGTACTGCCATGCTATTCAGTTCACTTTCTCCTACTTCCTGTACCTGGTTTCCTGTCTAACCTTCAGTACACATTTTACAAACATATACATGTGTAAATATGAAACATACAGTTCAATATCACCTTGCTATTGGTAGCTGAACTGTCAATACCCCAAAACATATTCTTAGATGTAAATACCTAATTTTGAGTTATTTAGACACAATTAACACTTGTAGTTTCAGGTCTTGTTACATAAGAATAGATCATATTTGTTAAGTGTTATTATGGGAGAATCACTATTCTTGCGCTACTACTGCCTTATTAGGCCCTTATTGCAACCCAGTCTCACGGCCTTTCGTGTTATAGTCACGACATTTAATCTATTGATTCGTGTTCACCAACACGATTATCCCCTTTTTTTCGTGTCACACAGAACGATTTTAAAAGCAATGTATTTCTATTGGTAGTATGTTTCGTGCCTGCAGCACGTCTTTTTCTCAGGTCGGGTCGTGGAAGACCGGAAGCTGTGTGGTTCATAAAAACCATGATAAAAACATGTTCTTACTCAATATCAAGCCACAATTTTTGTTTTTAATTTAAATCCTATAATTTCGGACTTTTGTTGCCGTCTGTGAGGAAATTAAATGGGGCTCAGAGCCTCAGGATACTGAAATCTGTATTTTTTTAATAATTTTTTTCCTTCTAATTTGTTATTCTTTTCAAAATAACACACTGTTATTTACTCACCAATAACGCACAATTATCCTTGTTTTTATTTATTTGTTTAATTCCATAATCTCTGGCTTTTTGCGTCCGTCAGGAACTGAATTTCAAAATAAAAATAACGGGAAACAGACGTAAGCATTTGGAGCGATTACCCAAGATCCTCAGCTATGGTTTAAGATCGCTGATTGGATGTTTTAGCCGCAATGCATGTTGGGATTTGGTGTTTATATGATATGAAATCGGAAAAACATAAAAATAAAAAATAATAATACTTAATTCCGAGTGTTCTTGCTTTTCTCTTTGAAAGTCATCACATAACGGCATTTTAATACACGGTTCGGCTGCATTACATATTACAGATCTGCCATAGTTCTTTATTTATAGAGCCCTGGGGCCTCATGTATAACGCCGTGCGTAGGATTGACGTGGGAAGGTTGCTTACGTAGTAGAAATCCGAAAAATAGGTCCATACATTTTCCGCCACTTTCCGATTCACCAAACATTGCGTACCGGCGAGGAAAGTGCGTATGGCACTTCCTACGCCTGTTTCCATTAATAAATCACAACCGACTCGAAATGCGGTGCAGCTTTTGCGGGCTTCACGTAACGCCCATATTTGCCTATAAATAGTCAAAGAAACGCCCATTCATTCATTCATTTTGACTGACTGCATGAAGAAGATCGCAGGAAATGACGACAGAACAGCTAAAAAAAACATCTTACACCGTGTCAGATTTTGGTTATTTTGGGGAGGTCGAGATAAATCATATTGTTTGGTGGATGCAGTTTGAACCAGAGTAGCAGCATGGAGGTCGGATCGTCACCAAAATAAATAAATAAGTGGTCCGAAAAAGTTAATGACAAAAAGAATACACATCGCCTAACCTTCCTCAGGCAGTGTGTTTGTACCGGGGACAGGAGACCCCCCCTTGATGAGAAACTGTAAGAAATGATCGGGGAATCCCTCCGGAGTGGAGTCATGACGACTGGATCTGAATTATGTGTTTGTATTCGGTGGTTTGTGTGCGCAGCGTCTCCACTGCAGCCTGTGCATCTCAACCCCCCCTCCCTCCCTCCCTCCCTCCCTCCCTCCCTCCCTCCGCAGCAACTCTATATCCACCAGTTAAAGTAAATACAACTAATATGTTGTGTTATATTAGCTGTATAATTTACCACATATGGTGTTCTTAGTTTCCATGCCTCCTGTGTTTTACGAGCGACTTATCAAGTCTTGGCAAACGGCATAAAACACGATTACACGTGATATAAAACCATGCTCGTATCTACAACCAGTAGAAATGCAACACGGCGTCAGTTTAGACGTAATTCTGTCCTCCTGCTTACCGCATCATTTATGAGAAAACATTTCATAACATTAACACAACATATTCGAGGTGGTTTTAAATAACATATCCGTATTTATTTATTTCTCCAAGTTATGTTTTTGTGTGCACGAGGAGTCTCAAACAGGCGTTTGTTTAATCATTTTAAGATTGGCTTTAATCAATGTGTGAAAATGAATTCTTCCTATATGATAAATGAGAGGTAACATTTTATTTATGGTATTATTTCCACATATTTGTCTCCATTCTTCCTTCTGCCAACGGTGTCGCAGTTTCTCGTCTCTCACGTTTTTGTGCTTAGTGCGCACGCATGGGTTAGAGTTTGCGTGGAGGACAGCACGGTTTCCCGTCAAGTTACTATTTTATAAATCGCAAACATTGCGTAGAAACTGGCGTACGCCATTTTTTGAGCGTATATCGCTTTATAAATGAGGCCCCTGATGAGAAGACCTTTGGAAAAACTGGAAGAAATGCCGCAGAAACTGAATACTTGAAATGGATCATAAATATATCAACAATTAAACGAACATCTTCAATTTCTCTTCACACAATACGTCTCCTTGCAGTATCAACACTAATTCGGCTGACTTTTACATTTGATCTAATTCGTAGATAGGTTATATTTACACCATAACAGTGCACAGCTGATATAAAAGGACTTGTAGTTTTTAAAGATATTACTGATTTTCTTTGAATATAAGAATGTAAATACTGAGTCTGAAATAATATAGCAATATGCTGTAAAATTATGTGAAAACATGAATAAAACTACACTCAGATGTTGTACATACATAAGTGTCCTACACTAATAATACAAAGTTATTATGGCTGTGTGTACCTTGTGGGCACCGCCTAGTGGTTAAAGCACGTTATTGAATTATTGTTTTTATGTGTTATATTTGATGAAAAAAATATTAAGAGTACATACTTTCATAGGGGGAAAGTAGAAGGTCAATGATAGAAATATAGAATATAAAAAATCAAGAAGATACTATAAGTGATCTCTACAATAAAACAGTTTAGTGCAGGATGTACAAAGATATTAATAGGAGGAGGTGCAAAACAGAAAAACGAATTAACCTTTATTTAAACATTACATAATACTTTAGATTAAGGTCTTCTTTTAAATAAGAAAAACACTTTGGGGGTATATATCTACAGATAAGTATTAAGCCTGACAAAGTACTTCACGTCTAATATATTGCTTTCCTGCAATGTTAACTATGTTGAAGCACTTATTTTAACTGATATTATACAAATGAATTATACTCTTATGTATGTAGATAGTATAATAAATGTGCAGAATATGACAGTTTAATGGTGGAGGTATACACACATATTGATAGGTGTCTTGTAATGCGCTGTTGAGGAACCTGTGACCCAATATTTTCATTCATTGCATAACTACACCGTAGTTGTGTATATGATATGTCAATAAACCTTTGAAAATCTTGAAATAGCCATAATATACAGTCTTTAATTAACCATTAGTAGAGAATAACGAGTAATGAATATACTTTATTACTCGTTTCCATTCATGTCAATTGCAGATAAATGTTTAGTCTTCTCAAGCACCAACTAACAAATATCACCTTCCCTGAATTTTACTCAGGTGTATCTACAGTCTGATTTATATTTCACATCATTAATCAGAATCTGTGTGTGTGTGTGTGTGTGTGTGTGTGTGTGTGTGTGTGTGTGTGTGTGTGTGTGTGTGTGTGTGTGTGTGTGTGTGTGTGTGTGTGTGTGTGTGCCCTCACAGGACTGCACGCTCTCGGGCAATTTACCAAATCATTACAGGCTGCTCTATTTACTCAATACGTTGAGTAATATGTTTATCCAAAAGTAAAAAAACACAAACATGCAACTTCCATTATGTATTGAGTGGCCTTGTGAACATGCACTTACAAACATCAATTGTAAATACTAAAAATGCATATTAGACCGTATTGATCACAATTCAGTACTGAGTTTGTGGCTGTTGTCGTCAGCAGGAGTAGCTGTACATCCACTCACCATAAATATGGAGTCCAGGTCAGTTTGAAGCTGCTGGGCAGACTGACCACCAGGACCCTCTGATCTCTGCTGATGAACTCTGTGGAGCAAAGAGGAGGATTTTAACAAATACAGAAACTAAGAGTTACATGTGCTGTGTTAGAAGATCCTCCTTGAAACCAGACATAAAGAGAGACATGAATGAAAAGCAGACGGGGGACAGGAAGTAGCATTGATAAACAAACCGGAGGACTAAAGTGAGTAGGCTGATCCGAACAGGACAGTTTTGAATGTGGTGATTGTTGATCTGACATCAGTTTGAAGCTCTGCTGTGTTCTCCTTGTGGTTCAGTTCTTTGCTTCAAGAACTCCTTTACAATGTGCAGCAAATAAAATGCAGCCGAGAATGATGTAGAAATTCTAAAGTTTTAAAAGCCAACAACAACTTTGAATAACTTTAATTCACCTTGGTCCATCACTATGCTCTCCATCTCCAAATGTTACAGGTAGAGGCATAGACCGGTCACTCTTCATAGAATCACAGCTGGATTCAGGATAGTCTGGTCTCTCATGGTGGATCCTAAGAGTCCAGATGAGGATGATTTATAAAATAATAGATAGGAAATATGTATAAATAATAAATAATACACAGATAAATACTACAATATAAATACATAATAATAATACATTAATAAATAAATAATTATAAATAGTTAGAGAGTTTCAAACATGTAATGGCGCATAACAAAAATGACTTATAATCTAAATTCTTACCTTAGCTCTTCATCTTCAAACGTAATAGGGTGAGGCATAGACCAGTCACTCTTCACACAGCTGGGTCCAGGAGAGTCTGGTCTTCCATGGTGGATGCTGATAGAATCAAGAACATTATAAATGCAAAGGTACACAAAAAATCTGCTGAAAATTATGCTGACTTTTGAATATGTTAATACTGATACGATAAATAATTACTTTGGATCAGTGGTTTCAATCTTGGAGGTTGGCAGGTTCAAAAGTCCTCTGTAGTCGTACCTAAACACAAACACAACAACATGCTCATCATTACTGCTCTTTCCTCTCTGTCACACACTGGATCTGGGAATGAACAAGAAGGGAGTCTGTGTGAGCTTTTACTAAATCAAACACAATGTATCTATCTATGGAGATTTACAATGAAGTGTGTTCATCAGCAATATCAAGAATGAGAGAAGTCAATGGACGAGCGGCATATCTGCTGTGAAGGTTAGGGTTAGGAAATGACATACTTTTTATTTTTCCTCTTCATAAGTTCTGCCACTGTAGTTACAAAGTGTGTTCTCTTGCATTCAATTAGGATATACAACCCACTTTTTTATCCACTGCAAAGGATTGTGGGTCAGAATAGCCAGAAAAGCATGCTGGTTTACATACTACAAAATGCAACTAGCTGCAGTTGAACATCCTGGTATTCTGGAGTCCTAGACAGGATGCAGGGACCCCAACACGTGCTGCACAGCCCCCACATTCACCCAGAAAAACGGTATGTTGAACACATAGGTGTTGTCACAATGTGTTGAAGTACACCCACAATGAACTGACTTGGATAGGAGAGGATCTCAGATACAAAGTCCAGCTGACATGAGACTCCACTGGAGCGTCTCCTAATCGAGTATAATTAAAGACATGAAGGCCCTTTACACCCAGTGACTCTGAAGAGACCACAAAGGATGTTTTATAACCTGCCTGGTGTGTCTACGCTCCAAAGATAAACAAATATGTGTCTGACATCAGTTTGAAGCTCTGCTGTGTTCTCCTTGTGTCGGTTATTTGCTTCAAGAATTCCATTACAATGTACAAGAAATAAAATGCAGCTGAGGATGATGTAGAAATTCAAAAGTGTTAAAAGCGAACAACAACTTTGAATAACTTTAATTCACCTTGGTCCATCACTATGCTCTCCATTTTTAAACTTTACACCAGGGGTGGGGAACCTTTTTCCTGTCAAGGGCCATTTCAATTTTTACAACATCCTCCGAGCAGTGGCGGCGCCAGAGATTTGTTTTGGGGGTACTGTGGGGTAGCTTGACGTTTCATAGAGGGTGCTCAAACATGTAGGGTTTCCCATTAATGTACCAGTCGCTACAGTGGAATGTTCTACTGCAACACTCCACACACACACATACTGTTACAATGAAGGCTCGATAATCAGCTCACGGCATAGGTGTAAGCAGGGGTAAAGTGCTATTTAAGTGGGGGGTGGACCTAACCTCCTCTAGGGGGGTCCGGGGGCAAGCTCCCCTGGGAAGATTTTTTTTAAATATTGAAGTTAAAAGCATCAATCTGGTGCACTTTGAGAGCAACATGAAGAGATCTATGGATACATCTCTCAACATCCATTTGAAACAGAACTGTAAACAGATTTTCTTTTTCTTTATAGATATTTTACGAATCACTCCCCTTTCAAACTTTATTGTTGTTTTACTGTCATATAGTATTTCATAACTGTTTTTCCTTTATTCTCTTAATTTTTTATACCTATAATGATTATATAAACGTGTGCCTCAGAAATACTTATTTACATTAATCGTGACCAAACCGTTTGAGACCCACTGAGATAACACTGAGAGAGCCCTTTAATTCACCTGAGTCTCTCAGTCTGACAGGAGAGGACTCTCCTCCACCTTGTTGTTGAATAATCTCCTCATAATCGTTAACAGAGCTAGCTAACCAGATGCTAATAACAACAATCCCCGGTACTGCTCTCTCTCTCTCGCTCGCTCACACAAAGCGCTCGTGCCACACACAGAGCCGACCTTGAATGACACACAAAGACCCAGAGGTAGTCGTACTGTAATCTTGCGTATTATTTTAGATGGCGTTATTGTAGGATCAGTATGACAGATGAACAGATCGCCACTGGGCTTTCAACTAAAGACACAGCCAAGCAAAAACTGTGGCATGTGTACGGCTCCTTATGGGTACTGCAATGTTTGAAGTGCTGGAGTGGCGTTCTGGTGCTCTCCGTCAGCTCTGCACCCCTGTCAGACGAGACATATACCACGTGATGACACGTTAGGCTCGTGTTGTGTTCAAGGAACCTGCCCTTGACCAGGAAAAACAGGCACTCACTTGTTTAATTCTCTTGCGGCCTCGATTTATTTAATTCTTTTTTTTTTGCATGTGTTTATAAATTACCTCCAGGGCCGCATCAAATGGTCTCGAGGACCGTACTGGTCCGCGTATAGGAGGCCGGTGGTTCCCCACCACTGCTTTATACGTTTAAGCATAGACTCTTCACTCCTCATGGAAACACAGTTGGGTCCAGGAGGGTCTGGTCCCTCAGGGTGGATCCTGAATCAAAAACATGATGAATGCAAAGGTGCACTGAAACTCTGCTGAACATGATGCTGACTTTTGAACATGTTAATGCTGATAAGATAAATAATAACTTTGGATCAGTGGTTTCCATCTTGCAGGTTGGCAGGCTCAAACGTCCTCTGTAGATTCCTGGTGGATCTGTTGTGGTGTCGTACCTAAACACAAACACAACAACATGCTCATCATTACTGCTCATTCCTCTCTGTCACACACTGGATCTGGGAATGTACAAGAAGGGAGTCTGTGTGAGCTTATACTAAATCAAACACAATGTATCTATCTATGGAGATTTACAATGAAGTGTGTTCATCAGCAATATCAAGAATGAGAGAAGTCAATGGACGAGCGGCATATCCGCTGTGGAGGTTAGGGTTAGGAAATGATATGCTTTTTATTTTTCCTCTTCATAATTTCTGCCACTGCATTTACAAAGTGTGTTCTCTTTTATGCAATAGGCATTCAATTGGGACATACTACCCACTTTGTTATCCACTGCAAAGGATTGTGGGTCAGAATTGCCAGAAAAGCATGCTGGTTTAGAAAATGCAATGAGATGCAGTTGAACATCCTGGTATAGACAGGATCAAGTGACCCCAACACGTGCTGCACAGTCCCCAGATTCACCCAGAAAAACTATCTTGAGCATGTAGGTGCTTCAAAGATAAATGAAAACAACTCAGTCACGTTGATCTGAGCCGTCAGTCCGGTTTTTACATTTCCTCCCAGCACTAAGGATGCGTACTCAGATTACAATTGAACTGCCGCCGAAAACTGTCACCTTTACAAGGAAGTCTTTCTTGAAAAACATTCTCCACAATACTTTAGAATAGATATTTAGCATGAAGAAAGTTATAAACGGTGATACAGAACAAGTGATCCTGATGATCAAACATTTACAGATTCCTCTGGTAGGATTCTCACCTGATGAGTTTTAGGAAACAAAAATATTTTGTCAGGTTAGATAACTTCTTTGTTGGAATTATCCCCAAATGTATAATCCCAAATATTCAAAAAGCATTTAAATCATATTCTTACCTTCTGAATGTCCTTCAGGTCAATTGAAACACCTTCATGCTTCATGCTCATCTCATCCTCATCAGTCCTGTGTCTGCCTGCATCTGATCTGAGGACGCCGTCCCTCCCTCATAACTTCAGAGCATCAACACACATGAGAGTCACAAGAAACCTGTCCAACAAGCACAAGAAAACTGTCAATTTGAGATATGGTGTAGTTCTACGAGCTGTCCATTAGATGGTGTTAACTGATCATCCAATTAAATAAAGCTCAGAACTAATTTACAAATGTTCACTCTGACAGTTGACGTGATCTCATTAGCATCCTAGTGAAGCTGTGATGAAGAGTTTTCCACAGGTGTAAAGTATTGACTGATCTCCGTCTTCTCTGCAGATGCCTGAAGACACAGATCTGTTCTTTTACTGTGATTTTATCCAGGTTAAAGTCAAGAAAATTGTAACTCCTACACCAATGACACAATAAATCAATGTCATTTATAATCGCACTCTTCATTTTAATAAACAAAACTCAAAGTGCTACAGAGTAAAAATCTGAATAAAAACATTTACATCATTAAGTAGAGACAAATATATGTTTTTGTTGATATTTTGATGGGCCAAGTTTGAAATTGCGATTTTAAGTATTTATTTATGAACTGGCCTTTTTGAATGGCCACGTTAAATCCTGGATTCTGATTGGTGGGTCTGTTATTTCTGTATAGTAGTTAGTTGCTAAAGATATGCACAGTATCTGGCTCCATATCGGACAGGGCTACTATGCTAAATTGCTTTAATAAGCATTTTGTGTCCTGCGGTTCTATGTTTGATTCTGCTGCACCTCAGTCTGTGACTCTGAACAATGTGGTTTGGAAAACCCTTTCAGTTTTACTCCTTTTACTGTTAATGTTGTTCGTGAAGCCTTACCCAAGTTAGATCCAAAGAAACCGGCTGGCCCGGACAACGTAGAACCTCTCTTTTTAAAGATAGCTGCAGATTTTATTGCTCCACCTCTCACTACTCTTTTTAATCTCTCCCTCAGCACAAATGCAATTCCAAAAATATGGAAATCAGCTTATGTCTTGCCTTTGCTAAAAGGATGGGAAGCAACTATTTTAAATAACTATAGGCCAATTTCTAAATTGTCAGTTCTGGCTAAGGTTCTCGAACGCCTAGTTAGTGAACAGGTAAAGGAGTTTTTATGTAAAAATGATATCCTGTCTAAATGTCAGTCAGGCTTCAGAAAGCAACATAGCACCATCACTGTGACAATGAAAGTGGTGAATGACATTACCAGTATTTTAGACATTAAGCAGAGTTGTGCAGCTCTATCTATTGACCTTTCCAAAGCGTTTGATACCGTCGATCATCGCATCTTGAAGCAGAGACTAGCCAGTATTGGCATGTCCAGCCATGCAGTGGGGTGGTTTGTGAACTACCTCTCTGAAAGGTCTCAATGTGTTCACTTTGATGGGCTGTCTTCTGAGTGGTTGAACATTGCTAATGGTGTTCCCCAAGGTTCTGTTTTAGGTCCACTTTTATTCTCCATCTACATCAACAGCTTAGGTGAAAATGTGGATGAAGCTACTTTACATTTTAATGCGGATGATACAGTGATGTACTGTGCAGGTCCCTCCATTAAGGAGGCTGTTGTTAAATTACAGGCTGTTTTTAACATTATTCAGACTCAGCTCGCTGAGCTTAAGCTTCTTTTAAATGTTGAGAAAACTAAGGTAATGCTCTTTTCAAAAGCTAAAAAGACTACAGACACTGCTTTGGATATTGTAACTACGCAAGGACAAGTACTCGAAGTGGTTACCTGTTATAAATACCTTGGTATCTGGCTTGATGATTGTCTCACTTTTAAACTTCAGGTCATTAATCTGCTTAAAAAGCTGAGGGTTAGACTAGGCTTATTTTTTAGAAACAAGTCCTGTTTCTTATCTGAAGCCAGGAAAAGGCTCTGTGACCTTTTGACCTGTGCTGGACTATGGTGATCTGATTTATATGAATGCACCTGCCCATTGCCTGAACAAGTTAGATGCCGCCTATCACAGTGCGCTAAGATGTGTTACTAACTGTAAAGCACTTACACATCACTGTACCCTGTATACCAAGGCAGGTCTGCCTTCACTAACTGTACGGAGGCTCAGTCATTGGTACACGTTTATTTACAAAGCCATGTTGGGTAAACTACCTTTTTATATCTGCTCTCTGATCTCTCGACGAATTGAAAGTACTTATTGCCTGAGATCTCATGATGTGTTTTTATTAAATGTGCCAAGTGCTAGGACTGTCTTAGGAAAGAAAGCTTTTAGTTGTGCAGCTCCACTAACTTGGAACAGTCTGCAAAACGTGTTTAAAACTGAGCACTTTGGTTCCCCTACAATGTAGGGCCTACATCATTTTAAAACTCGGCTGGGTGACATGCTGTTTCATACTCATGGTACCTGTCACTGTAAATAGAGTCTGTAAACTGTACCCTGTACATTATGTTGTATTTCAACCTTATTGTTGTTCTGTTGTTTTTATGTTACATGTGTAACTAATGTGCTGTAGGTCACCCTTGAAAAATAGATATTTTGATCTCAAGGGGCTTTCACCTGGTTAAATAAAGGCTACAAACAAAGATGCTCTGATCAAGGGACCCTGTGCTGTCAAATCGATCCGGTCAGTTTAACTTAGTTTAAAGACATTTGAACTGTCAGAAAACATCATATATGATATTTTAAAGTAAATAAACAGAGAAGAAGAACACTAGAGTTTAAAGGGAATGGGCTCTGGCTGTATTTAGAGACTGGTTGATGGGAAATACAATTTAAACAGACTTGGACAGTTACTGAAGACCTGGATCAGTGCTGCCGTCATTTTAAGTTACGATGCTGCAGTTCAGACGCTGAGAACAGAAGACGGAGCCCTCCACTAACATATCTCATGCTATCACAAACATCCCATCAGAAAACTCAATGCTCCATCAAATAGTTTCAGATACAAAGTCCAGCTAACATGAGACTCCACTGGAGCATCTCTGACTGCAGTATCAGTACAGACATAAAGACCCTAAACACTCAGTGAATGTGAAGAGACCACAAAGAGGTTAGAGGTTATATCCAATGGCGGCTGGCCCATAGGTGGCGATAGGGCGGCCCCCTCTCTAAACCACACACAAACAATTTATTATTAATAATAAGTATAATTAATTAATACATTGTCAATATTTGTGTGTTTAAAATATGGTCCTTGGCCCCAAGTTGGCCAGGGGGGGCCTTGCACAGCCCTACCTATATAAAAATTTCACCAGCCGCCACTGGTTGAATCAAATCTGCTATGTTTACTCTTCAATGTTAAACTTATTTTTTTAAAACATGTTGTTCACGTTGATTGGAGCTGTTGGACCGGATCAGACTCTGCCTGCATTTTTCACTGCTGATGATATCTCAAATTACAATCAAACTGCTGCCAAAAGCTGTCACCATTACAAGGAAGTATTTTTTAAATCATTCTTCTGTAACTCCGAGGGACATTCTCCACAATACTTTAGAATAGATATATAGAATCAGCATTAGGAAACATTAGTCCTATCCATTTAAACAGTGACACAGAACAATTTAATCAAACTAAGTGATCCTGGTGATCAAACATTTACAGGTTTCTCTGGTAGGATTCTCACCTGATGAACTGAGTTTCAGGAAACAAAAATACTTTGTCAGGTTAGGTTACTTTTTGTAGTTCTATCAGCTGGCCACTAGGGAGTGCTAACGGACCCTCAAATTAAATAAAGCTCAGCACTAACACATGATGAAGCAGAGTGGATCACGTGCATGTGTGCCTGATCGGACACATTATATTACATTTAGCCAACGCTCTTATCTAAAGTGACTTAAAAACGTACGATAAATCAAACAAATTATGAAGATTACAAACTAAGAACAGCAAGACTCCTGCAGGTACATTAACTTCAAACATCCCACACTTTTTTAAAGTACTAAATAGAGAATGAGAAGTTTATTTATGTTTTGGCCGAGGTGCACATTGTTAATAAATGTAAATATTGTTGATACAAATGATCAGTTAAACTCTCAAAGAGCAAAGCATCAAATGGCAATACAGATTGGGACTAATGTCAATGGGACTCAATTTCAAAGGAAACATCAAAAATCTGCTGACTGCTTGACTCAGCCGACTGTTTTGACTTCAGAAACAAACAGGTATAATGTACCTTATGTGCCTGCATGAGAGGAAAAACACTGTCCTTGTTACATACTAAGTACTGGATTCTGATTGGTCTGTTGTTTCTGACTTGGACAGGTACAGACAACCTCGATCAGTGCTGCCGTCATTTTAAGTCACGGTTGCAGTTCAGACGCTGATAATAGAACAGAACGACGGACCCCTACATATACACATCTCATGCTATCACAAACATCCCATCAGCAAAGTCAATGCTCCATCAAACAGTTTCAAATACAAATTCCAGCAAACATGAGACTCCACTGGAGCGTCTCTGAATGCAGTATCATTACAGACATAAAGGCCCTTTACACTCAGGTATTACATCACATCTGCTATGTTTCAATGTTACAACATTAAAAAAGAAACAAACATGTCAGTCATGTTGATCTGAGTTTTTAGACCGCATCAGACACTCCCTTCTTTTTCCATTGAAGATGTGAACTCAGATTACAATCAAACTGCTGCCAAGAACTGTCGCCATTAC
>CALSBZ010032080.1:2891-13190 GCA_943591055.1 Gobionotothen gibberifrons
ACACCTCTCCTTGTCACATCCTCCTCCAGATCAATTCGGCCGCTCCCGGCGACTTGAGGGAGGCACTGGAATGTGCTGCCCAAGCTAGGCAGACCAGGCAGCAGCTCTCGGGTCTTCGCAGACCTGTGCCCACTCCCAGCAGGCCCAGGGGCCGCTCTAGCAGCCGCACTCAGCCGCCGGATTACAGGGGTGGTCTGCAGAGGTCGTAGCGGCCCACTCAACCGCCTCCCAATGACTTTCATGCCCCAGGTCGCCCGCCTTCCAGGCGGCCTCATGCCCCAGAGCCTTACCGGCCCAAGGGGTCAGCGATCCGGCAGGGGCCCTAGCTCTGGCCCAGGAGTTGTCCGTCCTTCTGTCCTTCTGGACGCAATCGAGCCAGTAAGACCCTCTGCTTAGCCCAGGGGATTCTACTCGGCGTACTTTCTCGTGAGCAAGAAAGTCGGCGGATTTTGCCCGATCTTGGACCTCAGAGGAATCAACAGATTCCCGAAGGTGCGGCCATTCTATATGCTGACCACTGCACATGCACAGGTGGAGTGGTTCTCAACCGTGGACTTGAGGGATGCCTACTTCCACGTGGGCCGGGCAAGATGGTGCCCTATATTCAGTTCCTCCGGCCCTTTGGCAGACTGGCGGCTGCCTCGGCTGCTGGGCCCTTAGGCCCGCTGTCGTTGCGCCCCATGCAGATGTGGCGGAACAGCCTTCACTTGGACGCCAAGTGGCACAGGCACAGGGAAGTCAGGGTGTCGCAGCATTGCCTCCACTCTCTGTCACGCTGGAGGGGCAGGGCCTATCTCTTGATGGGCGCGCCCATGGGCGCCATCCCATCCCGCCAGGAGACCATCACCATAGGTGCATGTCTCTCAGGGTGGGGTGCAGTGCGGCAGGGCAGGACCGTTCAGGGTCAGCGGTCTGCCCAGGAGGGTGCGCGCCAGGTCAACATGCTAGAGCTTCAGGCTGTGCAGCTTGCACTCATGCACTTTCTACCCCAACTGGGGGGCAAGAATGTGCGTGTTCCTTGGGGACAGCATGTACGTTGTTGCTTAGACAACAGTCCCTTCTAGATAGTGGACGTTCTCACTCCACTCTGAATTTATGTGGCTGCTATTTCTGCCCGACATGTTCGGGTCAACGGCGCCACGGTGGGGTGCCACAGGTCGGTGTCCCTCTTTACGAGAGGGGCTTTACGGCAGCGTCCCCCTAGCACCCAGAGGGCTCCGGCTTGGGACCTGCCCCTGCTGCCGGATGCCCTATCACCTCCTCCCTTCGAGCCCCTGGCCCAGGTGGGGCCTAGGTGGCTGCCCACGAAGGCAGCATTTCTGCTTGCCACAGCCTCAGGGAAGCGAGTTGGGGAGTCGCATGTCCTCTCCATAAACGATACATGCCCGAGGTGGGACTCTCAGGCGTTGCCCTTTGGGCAAATGTGGCATCCCTGCCTGGGGTCCTTCCATAAACCCACTTCAATCAGCCTGCCCAGCTGGCACGCTTTGACATTCAGGAGTACGGCACATCGAAGTTGCTGTGCCCTGGGGGTGCCCAAAGGGTGTATATCAAGGCTACTGCCTATATACGGCAGTAGGAGCAGCTCTTGATTTTGCCCCGGCAGCACTAAAGGAGGTTATGCCCTCTAACCAGTGGCTGCCCCACTGGGTTGTCAATACCATCTCACAGGCTTACGGGGCCAGTGGCCGCCCCCTGCCATCGGGCTGAGATGCCACTCAACAAGGAGCATCTCAACATATTGGGCTGCCCTGAGGGTGGTGCCCCTGGAGACCACCTGCGACACGGCGTAGTGGGCGTCTTCTGGCACATTCTCCAGTTGTCATCAGGTCAATGTCGCCACTCCCCATTATTTGGGCGTGGTCCTTTTGCCGAGCTCCGCTGTTTCCAGTGGTGAGCAAGGGCTTGGATTCTTCATGACATTGCTGGTATAAGTCATCCAGTGCTTAAAGCACTGCCTCTGGCGGTCAGTAGGGACGAAATAGAACGATAGTTACGGCTGTAACTACGGTTCTATGAGTCCCGGATGACCGCCAGAGTTTCCTGTCACTCAGAATTCTTGTGTGCTCGCGAGAAGATTCTGGGAACAGATCCTCTGACGACACCGGCTGGTATAGCCGGTGTCACGTGGGTCACAGGTGACTTTGTTGTTATTGGTACTCGAGCTGCGCATGTGCGCGATGGACATATCCAGTGCTTAAAGCACCGCCTCTGGCGGTCATCCGGGACTCATAGAACCGTAGTTACAGCCGTAACTATCGTTTTTTACCATGTTCAATCTGAATTTTCTTTAAAATAAAAAACATCTATATTGATTCTGACTTTTCTACATCCAATTCACAGGTTTATCATTACTTTGAGAAAAAAGATTATTAATTTAACCCTTTTAGAAGGGAAGATATGGTCATTTGTTCTGGGAATGTCATTTTCGAGCCTGAAACCTGAAAAACAGCCTTGGGGCTTAACAGGTTAACTTAACTTGTGACTTAACAATGAACTGGTTTAACCCTTTACATTAGCTAACATTAACTGTAGCTAACGCCGGTCACTCACCAAGACAGCTGCCCTGTTCTCCACTGGTTCTCTGCAGCTCAATTTCTCGCCGATGGCCGTTATTTCTTCTAATCCTTGGCTGCACCTGGTCTCTTGGACGATAGCAGGCTCATAATTATAATCATATGCATTTGAATATATATTTTCAACCTCTTCTGTGTCAAAACTAGCATTGTGATCCATGTTTATTCATACGTTAGACCGGCCGCTCTCCCCCATGTTACGTCACACGCGGGAGGTCATGTGGGGAGGCTTTTTTTTATGCGGAAGTAAAAATGTCTTACAAAAACGACGCCAGATGTCACTGTAGTGTATATTTCTGTATATTTTTTTGAAAATCTAGAGTATACATCATTTTCCTACACATTTATTCACTGGTGTGTCTAACCTGCAAGTTGCTCTTTAAGGAAAAGAGATATAGGAAACCCATGGGCGTCGCAGCCATTATATGAGGGTGGGACAAGTCCCCCCCACTTTTTCAAATGATTAGTTTAGACCCCCCCACTTTTACTATGGGGAAAGTCCGTGAATCGGTCTATCCACTCGCCACACTTTGTAGAGCGCTGTGTCAGTGCTCCATATCAAATCCATTCCACTCCGTACCATGTTTTCACTGCTACTTTGTACCAAGGCAGATTCTCACATAGCGCGCGCATGTTCAAGGAGTGTTGCCATAGTTGGACAGCTCAGATCTGTTGTATGAAGCGATGCCGGTAGCGGAGGTAAAGGCACAAACACCAAATGTTCAGGAAATGGTTAATACAGCGAAAATCAAAGCTGACGATCTCTTGGTTTGATATGTTTTCTCCCCCAGACAACATGGGCATAAGAAAAACAATTTCAAAGAAGAGGAAAGTAAGTCATCAGCTGGTAGCAGTTAATCAGTTAACAGTGAGTGGGCGGCGGCAAAAACGTCTCACACTATACTGTAGGCAATTTCCATCCCAGTATTCAGTTAACTATTTATTGTCTGTGCACATTACATAGACTAGCTAATATTCTACCTACTGCTTGGGACTTTGAGTCTTCAAAATGTCCAATGTCACAGACTGGGACTTACTTTAGAGTCAGTTGTATTTACATTCAGTATGACTTGTTATGATTCAATGTGAAAGAGTATACTGCTCAATAAATAATGATCACTTCACCACCTCTCTTGACATCTAGGCCCTTGAGAGTGAGTCAGAGGCAGAATACAGGGACAGTGGAGAGAGGTCCATTGCTGAGGTGAGTGATGAAAGGGATATGACAGTTTAGAGTAAATTGTGATGTGGACTCTCATCCCAGAATTGTAAGGAAGTCAGTGGGGATATTGAACAGGAAACATTTCAGTCAAGGGGCATCATATGACCAATATAGACAGAAGAGCAACATTTATTTGAACATTTAAGTCAATGATACCATTCCTAGGTGAACTTAACATCTGTATGGAGTCAGATCAGTCTCAACATTAATAATTGCTCACAGAAGGATTCACAAATGTATTTTGCGATTTATATATAAATGACTCTCCACAAAATATCTCTCAATGCACTCACATGTATTGCTGTATATACATGTACAAAAAATGGGCATTTAAACTGCTTTTCTTGTGAACCTCTGCATTTGTGTTTTGTTTTTTTGAGACTTCCCTGACGGAAATGACAAATGCATATATTTTTTAACTGGAAACTATGGAAATTATAACTAATTGTGGTTTTATTTTACATTACTTAAAACAATAAATATTTATATGTCAGAAATATGCCTATATTTGTAAAACTTATTTTATCTGTGGATTTTTATTTATTTATATACAACAATAAATATTTTTGTGGAGAGAGTCATTTATATATTAATCCCGAAATACATTTGTGAATCCTTGTGTGCATTTATTAGGGCCCGAGCACGAGATGTGCTAGGACCCGATGGCGTCCTAGCACGAAGTGCGAGGAAACCTATTGTTATTGGTGGAATTCTTCTTATTATTTTTAGTCACTATTTTTCCTGTTTTTGAGGGCTTTAGGATGCTTCAAAAGTTGTATAATTTTGCACGGACAACAGGACCGGTAAAAATTGCAACATTCTGGAGTCAATGGGTTAAAATATTCCAGCATGCTCGCTAGCGCCACCTATCAAAATCCCATTTCGGAATAAATTTACAAAATTGCACCGTAACTCCGAATGACCTGAAATTTTGCACACATATCCGGGTGGACCTGTTCTACAAATAATCCTCTTGGAACCCTATGCTCCGCCTACTTTTATTTTTTTTAAATTAGCATAATGTTCAAAACAGTCAAATATTCACTTAAATTTCAATTTTCTGTTTTTCAACACCAAACTTCGTATACAGCATCGGTGGAGGGTCAAACACATTACCGTACAAAATTAGCATGTTCAGACGATGAATATTTCCGCCATTAATCAAAACGTACTCGCAAAAAGGCGGGGCTTCAAAAGAAACGCTCATAACTCATCAACAATGTATCCATTCACCACAGATTTTGGTGGATAGGTTCAATCTGTCCTGGGAAATAGGCACACCAAAGTACTTTCATTTTGAACTATAGGGGGCGCCAAAAACACCACCAATTTATAACTCAAGAACGGATGAACGCATTTTTTTTTCTTCTTTTACACATACTCTGGGGGTGACTACGAACTAAGATTTAAAGCGTTGCAACAAATGCAGAATGTGGGCGTGGCCTATACATTTTTATTTTATTGCGATGGCATAAAATGAGCTTCGGACACAAAACTTGGGACACACGTCATAGCCCACGACCTTTTCAAGAATGTAAAAAAAACACGTATTTTTTCCAAAAAACTGCTCACTAGCGCCCCCTATTGTGTGGTAGTCACATATAGTTTCTCAGAAGTTCACGAATTTTGGCACAGACATTCCTCATGGAATTGCGGACATATTTCTAATTTGCTTCCATTAGCCCCGCCCCCCAGGAACTCGGCCATTTTGAAAAATGTGCGTTTTTCATGCATTTTAAGCACATTCTTGCAAACTCCTCCTAGGGGAATGATCTGAAAAATTCCACTCCGGCACAAGTTCAGCCCCTATCCAATGTGATGCTAAATTGCGAAGGAATAATTGATCGCTCAAACGATAAGCTCGTAAGCGAATGGAGAATGTTCCATTTTTGACGATGTTCATGTCGCAAATTACTCCAAATTACTCCACACTACTCGCATATAGTTTTTCCGATATTCACGAAACGCTGTATACACATTGCTCTTATGATTGCGGACATATTTCAAATTAGCTTTTATTAGCCCCGCCCTCCAGAAAGTCGGCCATTTTGAAAAATGTGCGTTTTTCAGCCATTTTAAGCACATTCTTGCGAACTCCTCCTAGGCGAATCATCGGAAACATTCCAATCCAGGACACGTTCAGCCCATATCCAATGTGATGCTAAATTGCGAAGGAATAATTTATCGCTCAAACGATGACCTCGTAAGCGAACGGAGAATTTTCCATTTTTGACGATTTACATGTCGCAAATTACTCCAAACTACTCGGATATAGTTTTCCCGATATTTACGAAACGCTGTATACACATTGCTCTTATGATTGTGTACATATTTCAAATTTGCTTTTATTAGCCCCTCCCTCTAGAAAGTTGGCCATTTTGAAAAATGTGCGTTTTTCATGCATTTTAAGGACATTTCTGCGAACTCCTCCTAGGGGAATGATCGTAAAAATTCCAATCCAGGACAAGTTCATCCCATATCCAATGTGATACGCCACCACGAGGAAATTCCTTTTGAATTTCGTCGGAAGACTTTAATGGGAGAACTATGAATTAAGGTTTTAGATTAAAATATAACCCCAGCATG
This sequence comes from Gobionotothen gibberifrons, assembly GCA_943591055.1. Taxonomy (NCBI): domain Eukaryota; kingdom Metazoa; phylum Chordata; class Actinopteri; order Perciformes; family Nototheniidae; genus Gobionotothen; species Gobionotothen gibberifrons. Next base: position 9,276 of record CALSBZ010032080.1, read on the forward strand.
ATATGTTTCGTATGATTATAATGTTGTAAAGAGAGAAGGTAAAAACCCTGTATTAGTTTGGACCTATTTTTCTTCAATAAACTGATCCCACCTATTGGATTGGGACTACTAAAAAGACATCTGCGCCCTCCTCTCCTGCTTCAAAAGGTAAGAATGCACCCTGCCACACACATGTTTAGGTAGGGCCACACCTCATTTAGTGATACCAAAATCCTTCGGGATCCCTTAAACAGATTTAAAAGAGTTGTCTGAATAGAAACAGCAGTTAATTGAACCTGGTTCTTCGGGGAGTTAATAGAGGTGAGATCTTGCTGACCTTGGTGGATCTGAGCCAAGCAGTAAACGTACATAGACTCAATAACTTCGGTCAGGTCAATTAGTAGGTCAGAATAATTTACCGGAATAAATTATCAGGATCCTCACCAACTCTAACATGGCGCCCAACGTGGGGCTTTGTGAAAAGTAATACTTTTACAGAGTCAAACTACAAGAACCAAAACGACCTAGTGAAAAAAGTCGATGAGTACAAATCAGCGAAATACAGGCTGAAAGTCTTGTTAAAATACCTACCCAAATCCTAGGATATATATTTTAACCTAAAAGTGTAGTAATTTAAGTTGATACTATTGCACCGGACCGAGGGTTATATTATATCGGATATTGCTGTCTGTTAAAGAAGCTAAAGTAGGTTCTTCTTCCCCTAGCCAAATTGGGAAGCCCCTGTGGTCCCTTTAACACAGGTTTGGTGGCTAGTAGTGAAGTCAGCCGTAGGAGCACTGCTCAGTACCTGTCCAATTACTTTGAAACTTATAGGTAGGACTTGACAAAGAGCTGCGGTTTGAACTTTTGCGTTAAAACATAACGTGGTGAAGAGTTAATAGGAGATTTAATAAAGATAAACATAGGTCAAAAGGTACCTATGCTGTTGAAAAAGCTCGAAGCTCGATACATGACACTCTTAGCTGAGGTATCCGCATGCACTAGCTGAATCCAGAAGAGTAGCCTAGAACCAAGTGACAGTATAGTCGGACTGTACACCCGGCGGGAGTAATAGCCTAGGAACTTGCATGTGTATAAAAGAGTGAACTTAAACCCTTAAGATTAAAATTAAAAATAAAATAAAAATAAGAATGGCAGATGAGGTTAGAACGCAGTTTTTTAATGACTCAGAGCCAACCACACAGGGAGGGATACACAGAAGGTAAATCCGGACCTTCTGCCACCCCTGGTCAGAGTAGCCCAGACCCACGGGCGTACCGCGACCGAAATACCTTCCTGTCAGACTACCGTTTGGACAGGGAGCACAAGCAGGTGGTATAATGTCTGAGACCCTACCTCCACCCTACGGGGATAAAAGCTCACAGATGCCATTTATGAGTATCCCATCTAATACTCCTAGAAGAAAACACATTGTTAGACATGATATTCAGGGAAAAGGAATGTTGGAAATAATAATGGCAGATATTGAAAATCTTAAACTGGATCAACAAACCATGTTAGTGAACCCTGCTAATAGTAAGCTAAAACATGCAGGAGGAATAGCAGCATCTCTGGCAAAGAGAATAGGTCCTAGCATGCAAGCACAGAGCAATAATATGATAAGGACTATTAAACTGTCAGAAGGCAATGTGGTGGTCAGATGACCTACAAATACCGGTTGTTTTGCATGTACTTTTTAAAACCTATGTGGGAACTATCAGAAGAGATCAAACCCCAACAATATCTTCAAAACCAATATGAGGAAGTTTTTTGTGAAGCTAAAGCTCAAATACTACCAAAATCAACTAAACTATTTGTTCTTGACCCCTTTTTGGAAATGGGGTTTTCCGTTAAACAACAGAAGACTCAATTCAGGCCTTAAAGAACGCTTTAAAAACAAATCAGGGAGAGTAAAATGTGGTGCTATTTTGCTCATGAAGGAGCTTACACTTTTGGAAAATATCTCCCCCTTTCTCTGCTCCCGAGGTGCTGCAAAAACACACAGCACACAGGGTCAGAGACAGGCGTGACCTCTGGAGAGGAAGAAAATCTGAACAGACCACAGAGTGACCCATTAAAGGTTTTATGGCCTCAACACAGAGAGGAAGATCTGGAGAGTGTAAGGAACTCTCCCAAAGCAGGTGACCCACCCCCACCCCATCACAAGGGGAAGAGTGTTCCTCTCACCAATGAATAAATCAACTCTTAACCAAGTCAGATCTAAAATAGACATAGATGCAGTTGTTAAGAAAAGAGGGAGATTCAAATAATTATCTTAACACCAGAACAAAAAGATCAATATCAAAAAACAAAAGAGTATGTTGTGAAAGCTTGGGAAGAAAATCTAGCCATGAATGATTTAAGAGGAGGTGTGGAGATAAGGAACCAGGGTGATAGAACATCTGTGTTATTCATGGTCAAGAACAGAGGAAACATTCTCACCTGAAGAGAAGCATCTTGCACTTGCATTCAGATGTTATCCAGCCCTGAGGGAAATGTCTCAAGGTACCAAAATGTGCATATACACTCCTTATTCTTCAATATCTGAAGCTACTAAACAAACTGTTCAGGGAGCAAAAGCAATGATGAGTAGATGCGGAAAATGGAAATTGATGAGGTCTGATCCAGATGTGGAGTGTAGAGGACCTCAGGAAGTAAGCCACAAAGGGAAACAATGAAACCTTTACAGAAAACCGCTGCTCCAAAGATAACACTGTTTACAGATGGGAGTTTGCGAAAAGGTGACCAAGCAGCCACTTGGGCCTTTATAATGAGAACTAATTCAGGCGAAGTACTTTGCAAGCAAAAGGGTGCAATACCAGGTACAGCACAAACTGCTGAGGAAAATGCCATTTGTTGAGGGACTTCTTTTTGCTAAAAAAGGTAAAATAACACACATCCGTATTGTTACTGATAGTGATTATTGTTACAAAGCAGGTAAAGAAGAGCTTAATAATTGGTGAACGAAGGCAATTTACCAATGTGAAAGGTGAAGCACTGATACATGCCCATCTAGTGAGGGTCTTATTGCAGAGTTAAGGGCGGGCATGTACCTAGGGTGGAATCATGTCCGTAGCCATACAGATAAGATCGAATTCAACTATCAGGGTAATAGAGAAGTTTTACCTTGCTTAAGGCAGGGGAAGAGTTAACCACCTGACTTCCATATTTCCTAGTATATGGAAAAGGGGTGGAAGCATTCACGTAACTCCTGAAGAAGCTCCTCAGGTTTTGCGTGAATTACACAGCAGTTTAGGCCATGTGGGCCGAGTTCAGATTAGAAAATATTGTCTCAACAATAAAATCCTCATACCGAAACTGCGATTGCACTTACAACACACACGATCAACATGTCTTTGATGTGCAGAGGTGGATGGGCTCAAGAAAGTTCATCCTGAACATCTTAAGATAATAGAGGAAGAACCACTAATCAGTTTTAGTGGTGACATAGCAGGTCCTTTTCTGACCCGCACTCGCAGTGGGAACAAGAATTTCCTTGTGATCTGTAATAATGGAGGGAGTCATAAACATGTCTATCCTCTGACCAGAGCAACTGGAACACAGTGTCTGCTAACATAGCGAAACATATAAGTATTTTTCCTAAAACTGAGAGAATAAGAATGGATAATGCGACTCACTTTAAAAATGAGAACGTTTTGTCACTCTTGCAAGATAATGGAATTACACCTATCTGGTCGTTACCATATATATCTCAAACCAATGGGGTAGCAGAAAGAGGTGTTAGAGCAGCCAAAGAGTGGACCATAAAGAACTGTAAAACAAATTGGGACATTCCAATCAATTTGACAAGGCTGAATATATTCCTGGTATACTCTCTCCCGGTAGGCTTTCTCCCTCAGAGCTGGGTTTTTGCTCTCGGTAAGGTTCTCTCTGCCTGGAAGACATTGTTAAATGTATCAGGAATTTAGAATTAGT
>CALSBZ010032081.1:0-13018 GCA_943591055.1 Gobionotothen gibberifrons
TCGGGCCGATAATTATCGGGCCGATAATTATCGTGCATCCCTACTATGAACGTGATGTTGTGGATGTTCTTTATGACAATTATGATGACATGTAGTTGTATTATCATTACCTGTGAATGGTTTCTCCCAATTACATCCTTGGAAGATCCTCTATAAATCAGCCAGTCTTCAGTCGGAGAGGGGGGTGGGTGAACATGTACAGAGAGTGGGAACCTGTAGTGAGTGTTGAACACCTACATGATGGCTATCTGTTCTCTTGTGGTGTTTGCTAAATAAAGTCACTATGGTTTGCAACTATGCCTAGTGATGGGCAAATTAATCTTTGAATGAAGCATCGAACCACTTGGACTATTGTGTCGGAAATAGGTTAGTTTCTCGAAGCTTCAGTTACAGCAACCTCTCCTGGCGAAGTGCAAGGCTGCAGTGGGTTTAACGTAAAAATATTCGATGCACACACACACTAATACTCAGTGGTGTAGTGGGCGTTGGACGCGGGGGTACGCCGTACCCCCACTTATTTGAAGCATTTGATGTGATTATTTTTTTTAACAGTCTAATAAATATAAAATCATTACCAGTGTTATCAGTTGCAAGTGTGTATTTGTTGTAATAATGACGAAAACATAATAGGCAGATTTCACAGTAATTATAATAAAAACGTAGCTCAAGCATTTATGCAACTTGATTTGAAGCGTGTGTGTGTGTGTTTTGGTGATGGTGTTTGTGTTAAGAGTCCATGTCAGGTCCTCAGTGATGTGGACCCCGAGGAACCTGATGGCCACCGTAGTCCCATTGATGGCAATGGGGGCGTGTCCCTCTCTCTGCAATCCACAATCAGCTCCTTGGTTTTGCTGACGTTGAGATGCTGGCTTTTTTTTCACAAAACTGTGTCTCAGGGCTTCTTAACATTGAACAACCTATTCATGTGTCATACCCACTTATCGGAAAGAAACCGTAGGTTACGTATTGTAACCCTAGTTCTATAAACAGAGGCGGAGCCCTCTACTGGACTCTATGGGTACTACCCTTCATCAATGATACGCAAGCGTTCACACACTGAATTTGCATAAACGTAGCCGGCCAATCAGGGCGAGCCTACCTGAATGCGCGCGCAGGCCGCACAGTATATAAGGCGGCTACACCTCCTGACTGTCATCCTACACCCTCTTCAGCGAGCGGCATAGGAAAGGCAGGGCCCCTAGGTAGAGGGCTCCCCCTGTGCTTATAGAACTAGGGTTACAATACATAACGTTCTATCTCACACAGGCTCTGCCCTCTACTGGACTCTATGTGTACAGTGGGTGGAGCCCCGATGGATAAACGCCCTGTCGCCCCACAACATCGACCCACCACACTGCTCCTGACCGGCCTTCGGTTGACAGCCATCGCACCCCAACTTCCTATCACCCGGTTGTGACCGTGGAGAAGTCGGGGCTGCAGCTTACCTGGCTGGGTAGAGCCTAATCGGTCTGAATAAGCCCATAGCTCAACCCTGCAGGTGTCAGCGCAAGTGACTACACACTGCATACCACGTTTCCCAGGTCCCTAAGGAGCATGGGAAAACGTAAGTGTATTATGTCCCAGGGGGTCAGATACAGCTTACTGACCCACAGCCCCTCTCATTTCACCAGTCCTGTGTTGCCCCAGCAAGCACAGACGATGAGAAAGAGCCAGACATGTCCAAGAGATAGAACCTTATGAACGGGCTTGGCATAGACCAAGACGCCGCCGTACATACAGTATGTCCTCCACACTCACGCCGTCGAACAAGGCTGTCAACACAGCCACACGACGTGTAGAGTGTGCACGGACCCCAGTGGGGAAGGCTCTCCCCCACCCCTGTATGGGGTGCCGTCTGAGCCTTCCACCACTGTATGGGGTGCAGAGTTGGGTGTAACGCGTTACTTTGTACCACCGACTCCGAAGCAGCAAAAATTTGAATTTGTAGGACCGGTAACCAAAGCAGAGATGGCAGTCTTGAGCCGTTTCCCTAATATAAAGCGCATCTTCCTGAAATACAACACCGCTACCCCATCGAGTGCGCCGGTGGAGAGGCTTTTCAGCCTAGGCAGTCTTGTGCTAACACCAAGAAGAAATCGGTTATCCGATAAACTATTTGAGAGACTCCTCCTAATGCGGTATAACCACTGCTTCAGTGACAAACACATCAAATAACTGTGAAGTGTTCAGTCTGAGATCACGAGAGGGAGTGTGGTGATAGGCCTATGTTCACAGCCAATGCCACTTTGGCCTATTTTCGCTCATGCTTTAGGTTGTGTTCTTTTTCATTAGCCTTTAGGCTATTTAATGCTGATAGGCCTTTTTTTGTTGTTGAGGCAATCAATATTTGTGTATTTAATGTATTATCAAGGCCAACCTCTTATTTTGTTTTATACAGGCTATTTATTTGTAAAGCATTTGTTTATTTTGCCAGTGTCACATCACATTGATATGGCCCACTTGTTCCGTTATTACAATTTTTCTCTTGAAATTCTCTTTAAGTTTCACAGACTGTTAGCTTGTTGTGGTAGGCTGGTAGCCTATTTTATTAAAGAGCATATGAAAAGAAAGACTTGTGTTATGTCTCCCTTATTGCAATAGTAATTGGGGGTGCAAGTGGAGTCTTGCAGAGGCAAAACTGTGGCGCGCTTACCCTGTAGGTGTGCCGCAGTCTGCGTGATCTGCCTGTAGGGATGGGCGGGCCGGCCCTGCGAGTAAAGTAACGAGTTACTTTATGTAGAGAGTATGTAACGACCACATCTCTGATGGGGTGTAAGACTAAAGCCATCTAGCTGTATAACCCTTCAGGGAGGAGAGTTCCAGATGCTCAAACGGTTCTGTAACCAAAGCCTCAAGCACCAATGGCAGTTCTCATTGCACCACTGGGCGCTGTCTCCTGATCCCCTGCAAAAAACGATTCATAAGCGGTTGGCTAAAGACTGGTCTGCCGCCAAATCCCTCATGACAGGACGAGATGGCTGCCTCATACACCTTGACTGTGGCATGAGCAAGCCCCTTGTCCACCAGTAGCTGTAGCTAGGATAGAATAGAGCCCAATGTACCGGACAGAGGCTCTAGACTTGTTTCCTCGCACCAACGTTCAGTCTGCAAACTGCCTGAAGCAGGGACGTCTGTCTGTTCTCTGACAGAGTGGGGCGTAGCCTACCCTCTTCCTCCATGGGCCGTACACCTCTCCCTCGATGGGGCGTACACCTCGCTCTCGATGGGGGTGTACACTGAACGTGCGTGGGGACAGGGAGTTGCCAAACGGTAGTCTTTTGTACTCATAGGCTATCCCCTGGAAGTCACAACGCAAATACTTCATGTGTTCTGGAGCAACTTGGAAATGAAAGTAAGCGTCCTTCAGGTCGATGGTTGTGAACCAATCCCCCGGCTGCACCAGTTCCAGTAACTGTTTAACATGTGGAACTTTTTGCAGACAATGTGCTGATTCAGGATGCGAAGATCCAGAATGGGTCTGAAGTCCCCTGTCTTCTTGGGAACCAGGAAGTACATGGAGAAAAAGGCCCTTTTCTCTGTCCTGAGAGTGCACGACAGAGACAGCCTGTTTTTGCAACAGGGCCTGAATTTCTGTTTGAAAGTTGAAAGAAATCTCCCCTGGGATGATAGATTTGCCTCTCTTACACCCCTGAATGGAGGAGGGAGGCTGCGGAACTGGAGTGAGTAACCCAGTCTCAGTGTCCTGTCCACCCATTCTGTCAGTACACAGCTGAGCAAGCAGCTGTGGAGCCACAGCTAAAGAAGCTGTGGTACTCTCTGGTGGCCCTATCCACTGTCAAACCTTTCATGGAAGGAAGATTGGCCCATGGGGAACCGACATGAAAAGGGCCGAGCCTCCGCGGAGGTCCTTGAACGCACCGGGGCCGCGCGCCTTCGTATTAACGCTGTGTTTAACATTAACGGTGAAATGCATTTTATCTGAGCCACTATACCAGGTGAGGTGTGTTCTCTGACAGCAACACGCCGGCTATAGTGTCCCTGAACGCGCACAGTGCTTGGACGGCACTTCCTGCGGTTTATTACACTCACGTGAGCGCGCCCACACGCTGCCTCCTTTACTGTGGTTACAGCGGGGGTGGCTCTTAACGGTGAAATGCATTTAACCAGTTAAGCCCCCCCAAGGTACCAGGGGCAAAACGCAACATCTTGCAAGAAACTGAGGGCTTTTTAACATTTAACAAACTATGAATGTGTCATATCCACTTAACGGGAAGAAACTCAGCTATCAGACAATATTAACCATTTTTACAAAACACAAGGGTAATACCTAGCCTCTGAATTAGCCTTGAGCGAAAACATTTGTAACGCACTTAGCACAGAACTCACGGTAGAAATACCTTATTACTTATCGGATCTACACAAACAAGATATCACATGAAAGCTGAGATTCCACAGATTCCAGAGGTATAAGTATCATCACTGTGCGACCCTCTTGATTCTATTGGCTCTAACGGTTAAAAACAGGTGTCAATCATCAAAATCGACCGATGGGTTCCAGAGACATGGAAAATACACCCAAAGACCCCAGAAGTGTTTTTCTTTTTCTAAATCTCTCTAAGAAGTTCAAATTTCACTTGTTTTGCATCAATCTTGATACAGGGTACTTATTATATGTTACAGTTTGGATTCCTAAAGCTTTTAGTCTACCATCCCATCATTCAAGGGTGGTTTTCACTATAAGTAATTTGTTTTACTATGTACAATCTGAATTTACTTTAAAATAAAAAAAATCTATATTGACTTTGACTTTTCTACATCCAACTTTTTAGAAGTGAAGATATTAGGGGTGTAACGGTTCACAGAAGTCACGGTTCGGTTCATACCTCGGTTTGGGGGTCACGGTTCGGTACGGTTTCGGTACAACAAGGAAAAGCAAAAAAAAGTCCCAAATGCATAATTTTTTTTTGCTGTTATTTATTTTTAACAGTAGTGCAAGTTTTGGTATGAAAATAAGGAACTCTAACATTTGGAATCATTAACTGTACTACACTAAAAACAAACCACAAACAGTAACACACACACTCAGATGGCCATATTATTTATAATGGCTGATGTCAAACAAAAAGGTTCAATAAGCTGTACAACTAAAAAGAATGTCTTGAAAATATTAAAATAAATAATAAGAAAGTGTTTCAATCACAATCAATAAAAGGCAATACAGAACTGTATAACATCTCCTGATGTCAAAATATAAAATAAATACAATGATAAATATAAAACAAAATAAAATCTGTACCTTTAGGAGCAATGTCTAACATGTGTAATTAACTTATGAGTGTGTGAGGCCATTATGCCTAACTAAAGGTACTCGAGCTTTACTCTATTTTCAAGTTTTTCTTCAAAAAGATGAGTTTGTCTACGTTGTCAGTAGTGAGGGCAGATCTGTTGGTGGTAACTATGTCACCTGCCGTCGAGAAAACCCTCTCGCTGGGGACTGAGACTGACTCGGATGTGATGGAGCATGTTTGACGTGTTACCACTGGCATACCGCACTGCTGTAACAACGCCGACACACCGCCCTCGTCCGATCCACAACTCGCTCCCCATCGTTATTGTAGTCGACAGGGAACCCGAAATGTTCCCACACAGCTGATTTAAAAGAAGCAGGTGGGTTCTAGCTCCTGTGTGTTATCTGAACTCGCCATAGCTGCTAACTTTTCTTCTTCATGTATTGTGTTCGTTTTGTTGTGTTTTCTTCTTGTTCTTCATTTGTTATTTACGGGCGGCTGGCTTTTCGGCGCAATACCGCCCCCTGGATTATATATAGTGTAGTGGATACTGCCCTCAGTGACAGACTTGTTTCCCACTCGTAAAAAAGGCGTATTCCCCGTGTGACTGCATGTGCCGAACCGTGACGTCCGAACCGTGACGGTACGGGACGAATACGGATACCGTTACACCCCTAGAAGATATAGTAATTTGTTCAGGGAATCTCTTTTTCGAGCCTGAGACCTGAAAAACAGGCTCAGAGGTTAAAGAGAAATCAATTAGAAATTGTGTGCAATTGTAGATTGTAATCGTTAAAACTCAGAGGCCCTGTTTAACAGTTTCTGGGAAGTTTTAAAACACAAGCATGGTTATGGCCCTGTCTTTTCAGAAGACAAAAGCAAAGCACAATGAGTGTCAGTGCTCCCCTGGAAACTCTCAGAACTGTGTCAAAATTGCATCAGCCAGCCCCCTTTTTCCACTACATCCCCATCACATTTTGCATTTCTAAGACTCTTCACTTTCTCTGTCAGCTGGAAAGTTGAATCCTCTCTAATGTGGCGTCTTGAAAGGTGGGGGTGGGGGGGGGGCAGGGTCACAACAGACAAACAGCTGCCACAACGGCGGGAGAAATGGAACCACATGGCACGTTTGACACCACGCAAAACCGCTGTCGACGAAAAGCAGGCTCTCCTCCATCGCGCAACCTCACTCACCCCGTTCCCCTCTTATCTTTTGTTTGCTCTGAAGTTCGACATATAGACCGAGGCCCTATCAAAAATCACAAACAGAGGAGAACTTCAGGGGGGAGGGCAGGTAGAGGGAGAGATGAAGAAAATCTAAAAGCATTTCAAGCTATTGCTGAAACAATCCAATTACAATGCCTATCAAACTTTGCTTCACAGTTTATAGCTTCTAATTGCCTGACAAAAATTGACACTTCAGTCGCAACAGTGTAATATAATAGGGGGCCATATTAAATTTGATCGAGGGGCAGAAAACGATGCTATCACTCAGCAGTGCGGAAAAGAGGAGATCAACTGGCATGATATAATGGATAAAAAAAGAAAATTATTCATTAATCGCGTTGGCTTTTCCAATAATGGAAATGACACAGTTCAGACGTCTTCCTAAAAACACTATTAATTAAAGGGATGATAGATCTAACAAGGCATTGAGCCCAGAGAAATCTCTCCCCCCTTACTCCCTCCCTCATTCTTCCTGTTCTTTCCTTTCTCTACCGTGTTCCCTTCATCATGCTCTCTGCGACTCATTTTCCTAATCAGCATGACATCTTTCTGTGTTCTCTGCCTCCCCCAATTAGAGAGCTGCTTCCGACCTGAACTGGTTCTCTGAAACCTGGGCTTCAGGTACAGGCTGTTCTGCCAAGTCATGTACTGGACATTTTAATGTGAGATGTGTTTAACTGTAATTTCCATTTAATGTGTTTGGCTTATTCCGGTGTATTTTACATGAGAGTGAGAAAGTACTGGGTCCTTCTTTACGGTGGCCGAGAGGGGCAAACGCGCAACAACGGCACAAAACGCATACATAAGCAGGAAACCCCTCAAATACAGAGATGAAAAACACACAAACCCCGAAAACAAATACAACCAGAAATCGCTGCAAATACAGAAATGATAAGCAAACTCAAAAACACACAAAACCCAAAAAAAAACATACCGTATGTGCTCCAGGCCTCTTGAGTGGAAGTGGAACATCATAAGTGGAACATGTCGATTTTAAATTGTTATCCAGATTCGCAGTTCTGTAGCGCTGCTCTGGTCCAGCAAACTGCTAGCAAGCTGTAAAGCTGAAGAGGATCTAAAAACGTTACTTTCTTTAACCATTTATTGGAGATCCAGACATTAAATAAAGAGGAGCATCAGATTCAAAGATTCAAAGGTTTTATTGTCATATGACAAAGCTACAGTGTAGTAATGGCAATTAAATTATTCTGACCTGAGCTCCTCCAACAATGCAACATGTATAATAAAATACCAAAATACAAAAGAAAAAGTAGTGCAAAAAGTCTCTTTTAAGGCCAGGTAACTAAGGGTGCGTTCACACCTGCCTTGTTTAGTCCGGTTGAATCGAACCCTGGTGCATTTAGCCACTTGGTGCGGTTCATTTGGGTCGGTGTGAACACAGTCCGAGACCTCTTAAGTGAACTACTAAACAACCGGACTCTGGTCCGCTAAAATAGGTGGTCTCGGAGCGCTTGCTTGCGAACTCTGGAGCGGTTCATTGCTGGTGTGAACGCAGTCCGCACCAAAACATAGGAAGCGTAGTATTTACGTGTCACAAGAACGCGGATATCTTCAAAATCTTCAGAGTCTTTCAAGACATCCACGGTTGTTTAGTTAAAGAGTGAAGCAGAATTAAGTGTTGAACAGTGTCGTGTAAATTAAAAATTCTCCGTCAGCTACATAAAAGTAAGAACACCTGTCGTCGGTGAAACCCCCTCCTTACTGCAGAACGTCTCATTATATGTGACCTGCTCCATCGAAATCAGTCACATTGACCCGAAGACACATTTTGAGTTGTATACACGGTTGGAAAGAAGAGGAGATTCCTAGCTTTCTAATGATATCAGGATTGTTGTTGTACTCCAAATATTAAGCAAAATATGTCACATTATATAATGACTGTCACCGAGTCATCATTTTGAGAAAAAGGCCTTCAAAGTTTCCTCTTCTCTGGAATCCATCGATCTGACTGATTATTAGCGGAGCAAATGATCAAAATACTACGGAGGGAAGATATTTTCGTTTGGATTACTGGTCTGGGGGAAGCTCGCGAGTGTGTGTGTGGTTGTGTAATTTACTAATTTTGCATTTGTGCCTATTGTGTTTGTTTCCCGGGGAAAACACTTACGAGAAACACCGGCTGTTGTTATGCCTGCTGTGACGTTAAATGACTCCGTTCTCCGCTTGTAATTATGCCGTTACAAGCTTCAAAGTTGTATTTATCATCTGAATTTGCCAAAACAAGTTTAATATTCTGAAAGCCAAGACATTGTTTAATTGAAATCAGATGAAAACAAACTTTAACGGACCCTGCCGTGTTATCTATGATTACTATACGCCTTACATTCATAATTTCAGCGGAGGGAGGGGGAGCTGCGCTGCGAAACAGCGGAGTGGCGATTTGAGAGCTGTCATCTTCCCTTTACAAGCTTCAAACATGTATTTATCGTGTGATTTTGGAAATAAAAGTTTCATATTCTGAAAGCCAAGACTTTGTTTATTTAAAATCAAACAAAACACCCGAACCCCGAAAAACTTTTTTTTTATGCAAATCCAGGTTTATTTTTAAATGAGCCGTTGCGACTTCCGACTGATTTCGATAGAGCGGGTAAATGTTATAATGTTTTTTAACGGACGTTGTCTGATTATATAATCATATGCGCGGGCCGCTAGTGTCTGTTGATCTCCAGATTAACAGCAGCATGAGAATAACCTGCCGAAAGTGCCGATGCTCCATGGCGGAGGCTCCGGTAGAAATTGCCGGGATTTGCGTTTGTACCCCCTTAATGTCTGACCAATGGTTGAACAGCATTTCTGAGCACATGACTTGTGTTTAAAGTTTATAGCTCGTTTGAGTTTTGCCCGTGTGAACCATAGACTGTATATATAAATGGACGTAGGGTCCGTGACGTCACCCATAGGATTCTGCAGAGTTGCCGAGAAGCCCTTAGTAGGCGGAGTCGGCCACTAACGGCTCGACAGTGACGTCAGAGTTCAACTCCCGCCTGCTCCAAAGAGGCGGAGCCGAGGCGGGACCTGCTGCCTCCGAGCTGGAAGTTCCAGAGCTAGCTGAAGCTACCAAGCTAAGCTAACATGCTCCCCATCTGCACACTGCCGTCGCATTTTACGTTTCTAAGGTAAGCGGACATGAAACTATTCAGCAAAACTATAAATAATAATCTAAGTTATTGAGTTTTTAGCAATCTTAAATCCCTTAACGTTTGTATAAAATTGTGCTAAATTCAACACTGGAATCAAGCAAATATTAATATGTTTGCATGACATTAGTTATTTATATTTTGATATCACTTAACTATACGTTTAATACATTTAAGTCAAGCTAAGGTACATGTGATGGTAGCTAGTTAGTGCTCTTACCTGTGAGGCCTCCTCCAAACAGCATAATAACCAGACTGTATCATTAAAACTAAGTACCAGTTCTAGATCCTTGACTTTAGACAAACAATTAAAAAGACAAAATGTATTTAAAGACCAATCTTTATTTGAATGTGCCTCTTAACCTGAGATATTAGTTATACAGTAATAGTATTGTCAATCTAAAAAAACTGAGCAACTCAACAGTCAACTTTATATTTCTTATTGTCTAAAGCATTTATTATTTTCATTTTTCCCCTCTCATATTCAGTGTGGACGGATTGAGACAGCGTGGTGTCCAGAGAGCTGCAGAGACTTCAGGGAGAAACCTCCGTGTGATGGACGTCCTGTCTGTTGGTTTGGAGAGGACTGAGGGTCTTTCCTCAGCGAGGAGGACCAGGCCTGATGGAGGAGCCCATGCTGGGCATAGCTGATACCAACTGCACAGGCCTAGTCTGTCACTTTATTTGACTAAATGTGTTTACTTATCCATTTTTACACCTTCTGTCCATATGTGCTTTTTATTTAAAACATGTTTGATTAACTTTTGGTTCACATTTCAATAAATTGTATTTGTATTTGCACTCCTTTCGTCCATTATTCGTACTGAAAATGTTAATTTCACATTCACATCTGACTGAAGATTGGCTCGATTTATTTGTGACGTTGCAAACTCTGCGGTACAAGGCACAAGCGATGTGAAGCTCATAAAGTGAGGCAAATAGAAATAATCAGCTGATGGAGTGTAGATGTGGAAATAGGTGCATTCGATCAGCTGACTGTGTTTTCACAATAAAAGTAGTTTCTTAGTGAATGTCCTGTACTGGTCTTAAAATCTCATAACATCAGCTTTTAATGTTCCTCTTGGATGTTCTTCTTGACCCTCAGAGAAGGAGAAAATGTTGTGTCTTTCAGGCATGTCCTTTCCTAACAAAAATGACAGGAAACATAAAACATATTATTGCAGAACAAGTGTGTTATTTATGAAAGCGGTGTGTTTGTGTGTTGTAGGGGCTGTAGATATAACTATTTTGTAATTGTAATGGTTTTTTTGTATTTCAACAGTGAGCTACAAAGACAATCAGATTATGAATGAACAGTATGAAGTTCATCAACATTGAAATATATGTTATTATCAAAATAATATTTAACTGTTATCAAAACGTAGTGCAACTGTAGAAGCTTGCTCTGTTGTTTCACTAAAATAATAACTTTTACCACGTTTTTTCAGACAATATTGAGAGATAAATAGTAGCAGTTCTCACTATGTGTTAAATATCTTTGCCTTCATTACATTAAATTAGAAAGCTGACAAAATCATATTGCTTGTTAACATCTAAAGGTAACTTTGTACATGGAAAACCCCTCAACTTCACTGATGTGTAGGTGATCTAGTATTTAGTATTGTTTAATGGAATGTATATCAGTGTATTAAAGTCAATACTTCATTTATTTAAACCAATATCTTTCTTGATTCTTTGTACAGTATGAAGAAAGAGTCTTTGCACCTGTGCTGAAGTTCACTGCTGTGAGGAGTCCAGTTCTGTCTCTCACTCTGTGGTCCAGCCTGTCTGCATCACCTGGACACCTTAAACAAACAGATATATATGTAAAGTACCATGTGTACAAACAATATAACTGATTCTCTTCTGTTGAACATGTTGGATTGTGTATTGTCCGAGTCAGGGTCCTTTTTATTTTACTGTAACTTTGGAAGTTGTGTTACCAATGCTTACTGTTTATTTGATACCAATTTGGTAATGCAATTAATAAAAACAACAAGGTTTGGGTTCGTTCTTCAGATGACTGTGACGTTAACGTAATCATCTTGAAATATGACATTAATAATTTTAAGATACACACATCTTATTGTGAGGTTGATTTCACATACACTACTTCGACATTAGCTTGTCTACATACTTGAGCATAGCCAATTTAAATGAACCTTAGCGATGCATACAGTTCCTACCTACATAATAAAATATCTCTCTAAGTTACAAGGATGACCTTATTTTATCAAGCTCAAACAGAAGCCGTTCTACAGTATTATCTCACTTAACGCTTAACGCTTGTCTATTTCGTTTTAACCTTTATATATACAGTCTATGATTTTAACTTGGAGGCTACGATTAGCATCGTTAGCACCGACGTAGCTACCACTCGACACGCTAACCCAAGCCTTAACATTCATTACTAGCTGATTAAAATCATTAACACATAAATAAGTACTCGAATTTCACTTACTGCAGAACCGCATTCATGCACTGTCTGTTTCAACCGCAGAGCGAGTCACAATAGTCCGATATATAAGCACGAAGAACAAACAAACACGGCCGGGGTCAAGTTGTGTTCCCTGGATGAACTGAGCAGGCAGAGTGCCTGTAGCTTCACGGAGCAGCTAGCAGAGAGGCAAGAAGCTAACAGCAGCATTCACTTGACAGAGCCGTCACTCAATGTGACCACGCCCTAATTTATGCAAAAACTTTAAGACCTAATATAAATAAAAGGGTCGTGTTAGAAAACAATTCACTCACAGATTCATAATCATAAAGGTGGAATCTAACTATATCGATAATAAAATGTTTGGAGCCAGGGGTAGAAACATGTTTTTTTCTGCCGTAAAATTCGGCATTTTAACATGGGGGTCTATGGAAATTGCTCCTTTCTGCAGTCATCGCCTATCGGCCAATATATGAACTGCAGTGTGTGGCACTTCCGTATTGGCGTCCCTGCTCTTCCCCTGAGTTTGCCGCTTGGTGTGAACGCAAACCGAACCTTCTGAAAAATGAAACAATGTAACAAACTGTCGTCTGGTGTGCACCAGAAAACGGACTATTAGGTGTGAATGCACCCTAAGATTAAGCTGTGCACCTTTATCCACCAGTAATGTTATATTAGTGAGTTAACAAGTTAATGCTGTATATGGCTAATGTAATTTAATCAAGATTATTACATGGCTTAGTTGAATACCTGATTCTGATTGGTCAATTTCGGACATTTCAGAGGTCAATATGACAGTAGTGCAGACCTCTGTTAAGCACTATAATGACCAAGAGATCAAGAGAGAGAAAGTGGTTAAAAGACGGAGCGCTGGACGTCAGATAAATCAGCAGGAGCAAACAGACAGGAAGTAAACACTAACAGGAACATCAGAAGAAGGCAGACAG
>CALSBZ010032082.1:7559-22173 GCA_943591055.1 Gobionotothen gibberifrons
CACACACACACACACACACACACACACACACACACACACACACACACGTGCCTGTGTCCCTATAATTACAGGAATATTATGTCTTTATGTTCTAATAATGTAAAAATATTTTCGTAAATTGTTACCACAGAACATTTGCATAATTTTTTTAACATAAACCATGTTATCCTTCTCTAAAATAATAACATTCTGGCAACATAAAAAATCTAACTTGCAGCTGAAAATGTTTTAAGAACAGTAGGGCATAATGTTATAACAATGTTATCAAAAACATTTAAAGAAGGTTATCACCAAACATTTTAAGAATGTATTTAGAGAACGTTATCCTACCTTTCAGAAGAACGTTCTGGGAACCAAACAAAAACTTCCCGCTGAAAACCTTCCTAGAACAATGACTGTAACATTCTCCAATAAGAGGTGTTGGCGCTGTGCACGGCCGCACCAGGCAGCGCAGTGCAACTTAAAGAAGACATGTGGCCTCTGCCAATGGAAACATCTCCAGGTGCTGCATGATGTGAACTTGAGGTCACCTAAGGAGACAGACTCAGCACCAACCTCGCAGAACCATGGCATGAGGGCCACGACTGAGGTACTGTACCTGGACAGACCCGCTGAAGGCAGTCAAGTCCTTCTGAAAGTCGTCAAAGTTCGCATCCATTATAAGGATCGATTCATCAACACCTATGCCATACTGGATGATGGTTCAGAGAGAACTATGCTGCTCCCAGAGGCTGGAGAGAAGTTAGGTGTGCAAGGGACCCCAGAGGACTTGCCACTACACACAATCAGACAGGATGTGCAGACCCTTCGCGGTGCATCAGTCTCCTTCTCCATTTCCTCTCCAGCTAAGCCGAAGACCAGGTTCAAGATTACAGGTGCTTTCACCACTGCTCACATTGGACTAGCAGATCATACCTACCCTATGGAGCAACTCCGGGAGAAGTATAAGCACCTCATTGGCCTTCCCATCCGGACCCTCACAAATGCGAAGCCTATGCTTCTTCTTGGAAGTGACCACCCACATCTCGTCACCCCCATTGAACCAGTCAGGTTAGGCCCAAAAGGAGGACCAGCTGCCATTCACACGAGGCTAGGCTGGACGCTGCAAGGCCCAGCCAGTGTTGTCTATCATCTCGCACAACCACAGGAGTGCCTTTTCACATCAGTATCACCACAAGTGAGCGAGCTGATGAAGCATGTCGAGATGTTGTGGCAGGTCGACACTCTTCCTTTCAGAAGCGAGAAACTAGTCACACGTTTGAGGGAGGACCAAGAGGCCATCAGTATCCTGGAGACCAAAACCATCAGAGTACAGGTTAACAACATACACGGTTATGCCACCCCGCTGCTACGCCGGAAAGACATGCCACTCCTTCAAGCTACTAAAGAAGCCGTCATGCACAGTCTATGGAGTATAGAAAGGAGATTGGCCAAGAACCCTATGCAGGCTGAAGCCTACAAAGTGGAGATGGAAAAGCTGATCAAGGCAGGCTCTGTCATCAAGTGTGACCCTGAACTACAAGTAGAGGAAGGTCGTGAGTCGTGGTACATTCCTCACCACATGGTAAGCCATAATGGCAAGAATAGACTGGTGTTCAACTGCTCATTTCAGTATCGAGGGCAAAATCTCAATGACTATCTGTTGTCTGGGCCGACCTTAGGAGCATCTCTTCTGGGAGTCCTGCTACGCTTCCGAGAGCACGCAGTAGCAATCAGTGGAGATATCAAGGGCATGTTCCACCAGGTTCGACTCCTCCCAGAAGATCGAGACCTGCTCAGATTTGTTTGGCGAGACAGCAGTCAACCTCCTGCGGTGTACGAGTGGCAAGTGTTACCTTTTGGAACGATGTGTAGCCCCTGCTGTGCTACGTTTGCCCTTCAGCGCCACGTCATCGACCATAGTCAGCCAGATGAAGAGGTGAGGAGCTCAGTCGAGAAGTGCTTTTATGTAGACAACTGCCTACAGAGCGTCCCCACCATTGCTGAGGCGAGGCACCTGGTCGACAAGTTACGAGCCATCCTAGCATCTGCAGGCAATCAACCAGAGGTCATCAGTCACCTACCAGAAGAGAGTCGCTCTACCAGTGTTAAGCTATGGCTGGCTCAGAACAAGACAGATGTCCCAGAATCCACTCTAGGACTGAGCTGGCTCTTCCAAAAGGATATCCTGGGCTACAAGCATCGTCCCGTGGATTATGGTGAAATCATGATGTGCAACATCTACAAAGTGCTGGCAAGTCAGTACGACCCCCTAGGGTTCATCTTACCCTACACAACCAGGGAAAAAATACTCGTCAGGCACCTATGGGATAAACATCGTGGATGGGATGACCCGCTGCTACCTCAAGAGCTGCATGGGGCGGCCAAATCCAACAACCCCCCTACTGCTGAAGACGTCCGTCAAGCAGAAGACCTGGAACTGACAGCTCTTCACCCTATCATCCTAGACCCAGGTCATTGGATGACTACGCTTCTGATCCTCAACAGTAAGCCCTTGGGCTATGTGTCTTCAGATGCCAGCAACCCAGATCCAGTGACTCCTAATGTTCTTCTGATGGGGCGGCCAGATGGTTCACTACCCCAGGTAGTCTATCCGGAGAGCGAGCTCATAAGTCGCCTCCGTTGGAAACACTCCCCAGTTCTGGCTGACCACTTCTGGGCTCGATTCATGAGGCTCTACTTGCCGAGTCTTCAAGCTTGTCAGAAGTGGCAAGCTACACCTGCCGACATCAAAGAGGATGCCGTGGTGATGATCGCTGATCCGCATCTTCCAAGAGCCCTATGGCCCATAGGGACAGTTGTCAAGACGCATCCAAGTAGCGACGGACATATAAGGTCTGCCAACGTGAAGGTTAAGGAGAGAGTCTATACACGGCCAGTTGCCAGACTGGTGGTCCTTCCTGCACTTCCATCTGGAGAAGATGAGGACAGTTCTACTCCTGCCATCACATCCAAGCCTAAGGACTTTGTTGCCTTTATTGATGAGCAAATGTATTATATACATTTGGGGGCGGCTGTAGAAAAGGCCCCAAAGTTATAGTTATTGATATATATATATATATATACTATTTTATTATACAGAGTTGTTACCTGTTAAGTTGTGCTTTCATAGTGGGGAGGGGCTAACCCACATGTTTTAGGTAACGTCACACATCAGAGGGTAAAGTGCGTCAGTAGCAGTCAGTAGTTGCAGGAAAGTTACGCCAGTCTTAAGCTTAGTTTTGTGTGCGTAAATGAACGTGAGTGTTTGTCCACAGTGCTGCCTGTTATGTTGTTCTACACTACATTATTATTGTGATAACTTCTGTGCCGATGTGGCTTAATGCAGAGTCTCCGTGCTCATGTGATCGGTGCGTGCTGCGTGCATGTTTATCATGGCTGCTCATTAAGTCACTCGTTAAGTGAGTCGGCACTCCTGTCTCAAAGTTAGGTGTATATACACCGTGTTGAGTGGCACAGATTTATTATTAATGTAATAGGATGTAGTTATGTGGATAAATGTTTATGTGGCGTTAAAGTTTAGATATTATGTGTTTAGAGTTCATTTATTGCTCCGCTACTCAGCTACCGGAAGTAGCATGTCTGTAGCGTTTCACAATAAGAGCATCTGCTGCTGCTTTCCGCCAACCGGAAGTGGAACGTTATTCATTAGCGGTAGCTTAACTTTGAATCTCTGTATGTGCCTGGAAAAAACCACACACAGACAAATATCTGTATGTCTGCCTAAATAAGTAAAGAAGTCAAGCCTCATCTTAGCTCCTCATTTCCTTTATTCTGGACCTTTGGCCTTAAGTGGTGTTCTGGCCGACACACCTGGGTGAACCTAGTGATAAGACACAAAACTAGTGCCAACATTGAGTTATCCCTAACTCTCCACTACACACCCATTCAGAATATATTAATTTAGGTAATTTCTCTTTTTCCTTTTTCAAAAACAGCACAATTAGTTTAGTTTAGTTTTTTTGTTTATTTATTTATAGTGTCGTGGACAGTCCCCATCGATGAACTGTCACAAAAACAGTAAATGGAGCAGCTTTAGCCGACATGGCTAATTTCCAGCTGTTGTCCCCGGCCAGATGGTAATAGACACCCTTAAAATCACAATACATCAACAGCATTAGTTTATAAAAAAATATAAAATGAAATAAAAAGGATGAAAGACAAGTAGATACAGGCGAAAGGGATGGATAAAAGAGAACAATAAACAACACACATTACTACATACAGTACATGTCACATATAGCACATCACAATCACATAACAGAAACGAGGGGCAACATCCATGATCACAACATGTAACACTCACGCCATACTCAACACAGACTACTGTGTGCAGGTGTAGTTCTCAGTGAACCATGTTTTTAAGTGAGCTGTGAAGGTGGTATGAGTATGTATATCTTTGATTTGAGTGGGTAGAGAGTTCTAGTTTTTTTGTATTGCTTTGACCGAGAATGATGACTGACCAAAAGTACTCTTCCTGAATGGGACTGATAGGTCGCCACGTGTGGAGCTTCTAGTGGTCAGTCTGGTGTTGTTACGTTGAGTAACCAATGCATTAAGAGGTGGAGGGGTTGTATTGTGCAGGATTTTGTCCACCAGAACGATGTTCCTATACTTTATTAAATCTTCCCAACTCAGGATGTTATGCTTGTTGAGGATGGTACAGTGATGGGAGCGGTTAGGTTTCTGGTCCAGTACTTTGTTTGTACAGGGTAGCTAGTGGCTTCAGTGTGGAGCTGTTAGTTTGCCCCCAGCTTGTGAGACAGTAGGTAAGATGTCACATGATCATGGCATTCATGTATAATTTGGCAGAGTTCAATGTCATTGTGTTTCTTATGTATTTGAAATTGGCTAGGCTAAACTTTACTCTTTGGGTCACTTTTTTGACTTGTGTTTTGAATGTTAAATTAGAGTCAATAATGATTCCAAGGTACTTAACCTGAGGCACAATATTAATATTTTGACCTGAGATGCTTATATTTGACACAATGTTGCATTTTCTTTTTGTGAAAAACATTCCAACTGTTTTGTTTACATTAAGCTGAAGGCAGGAGCGGTGTAGCTAGCTAGTGATCAGCACTAAAGTTGAGGTCAGTTTATCAGCAGCCTTTTGCTTTGTATTGGCATGCACATATATCACATTGTCATCGGCATCTAGCTGTGTTTCCACATCAGGACAGACAGATGGCAGGTCATTAATATATAGGGTAAAAAGAAGTGGACCAAGTATTGAACCTTGTGGTACTCCGGTGCTTAAGTCTAGAGCTGGAGAGAGTCGATTATTGACGGTAAAATGCTGACGCCTACCAGTGAGGTATGATTCAATCCAACTGAGTGTGAATGGAGAGCAGTTAAAAGCTGACAGTTTGGACAGAAGGACCTTATGATTGACTGTATCAAAGGCTTTGCGTAGATCCAGAAATACTGCACCAACAACACCTCCTTTGTCAACCATTGCTTTGACCTTTTCTATAAAAAAGCAGTTGGCTGTTTCGGTTGAATAATTTTTCCTGAAGCCAAACTGCATGGGATGAAGTTGAAATGGACTATTGTTTAAGAAGGAGACAAGCTGTTCTGACACCCACTTCTCAGCCACCTTGGATACTACAGGTAAGAGGCTAATTGGGCGGTAGTTGTTGATGTTCATAGGGTCACCTGACTTGAAAATGGGGGTTACAATTGCAGTCTTCCATGCACTTGGGAATGTCCCATGTAATACAGATGAATTGATGATTTGGGTAAGAGGGCAGACTAGGTAATCTTGCAGTGATTTAAGCATTGTAGAATCCATAGTGTAAGTGTCCTTAGCTGTCGAAGTTTTAAGAGAATTAATAATTGCTTTGGTTTTTAATTCCGATATGGGTTGAATGCAAAAGGACATCTTACTTTCGTCGACTTTGATAATATGTTCTGCTCTCAAGGGAAAGTTCTGTGCAATCTCATCTACAGAGTTGATAACATATTTATTAAAAGCTATGGCAAGTTGTTCTGGGTCTTGCACTAGGTTACCATTCTCTTTTAGTTCTAGCTGCTTTTTTGGCCTGTGCTTGATTCCCAGTAAGCTTTTAATCTGTTCCCAAATTATTTTAGTGTTACCCTTTGCCTCATTAATTATTGTTATGAAGAAGTTGGCTTTGGCCTTTCTGATTGTTTGAGTTACTTTGTTACGTAATGAAGTGAACCTATGCCTGTCAGTAGTTAATTTAGTTTTCAGTGCTCTTTTCAGTGCAAAGTCTCTTTCCTTCATCAAGTTCAATATGTCCGTATTGAACCAAGGAAGTGCATTGTTTTTATTTTTTCCACTTTTCATTTTTCTGGAGAACATCTCCACTAAATCATGTAGCTTGGTCGCAAACATTTGGCTGTCTGTTTCTACACTGCTCCCAGTTAGCATGCTTTCCCAGTCAGTCTGTTGCACAGCTTGCTCAAAGTTTGCAAATTCATTTTTCGGTATTCTTAGTTGTTCCAGAGGTTTGTAAGAGTGGTGGAACCGTTTCTTTGTGAGCTTTCTGGATATTAATATTAAGTTGTGGTCAGATAGTCCAGTGATGAAATTAAATGTTTTATCCACTCTCTCAGGTTTATTACTTAATATTAAGTCTATTTGTGTCTGTGAGGATGAGGTTATTCTGGTTGGTCCTTCTGTCATTTGTGTTAAGTCTAAACTATCTGTGATATGCTTAAGGGCTTTCCTACTTGTCTTGTCTAACCAGTTACAATTCAGGTCACCAAGCAGTATTACTTCTGTTTTGAAATCACATGTTTTAAGAAGTTTTTTGAATGTGGTGTAGAAGTCATTATTTGAAGATGGTGGACGATAAACAACAATGAGCACAAATGACATTTCAGGGGACAGCATTATTTGTAATCCAAGACATTCCAAGTCATGGTTAAAAGGCCAGCATATTTGATGACAGTTGAGATGATCTTTGACATAAATCATAACCCCACCCCCTCTTCCGTAAGATCGATCTTGTCTAAAGCTTTGATAGCCTGGCACATGCAATGCAGTGGATGGAGAGTTGGTATGAAGCCATGTTTCTGATAGGCAGAGAAAATCAAAATTGGAATCATGAAGAAGATGATAGACTTGATCAGCTTTAGGTGTTGTTGATCCCAGATCACTAAAGAGTGATTAACAGTTTTAAATAAATTGAACTTGCGGTGTTTTTTGAAAACAGGTTCTATTTCGTCCCTACTGACCGCCAGAGGCGGTGCTTTTAGCACTGGATATGTCCATCGCGCGCATGCGCAGCTCGAGTACCAATACCAACAAAGTCAACTGTGACCCACGTGACACCGGCTACATCAGCCGGTGTCGTCAGAGGATCTGTTCCTTTCATCGTCTCGCTGTGCGAGAGTGCCACGGCTAAATTTTTGTAGCCTACAGCGTTCAGGTTTGAACGTTTGATCTGAGGGATTTCTCTGCAAGCAGCTGGCCGCGTGCAGCTTCGCGACTGACAGTCGGAGCTACGGGTCGTTAACGCGTCCTCCAGGAGCTGTGGCCGGCTGTGCGCTGTGCAGAGCCTCGACAGACAGGTTTGTGTCAGCTTGTTGCTGGTGATGGCTGTGTCCCCGCACCCTCTCCCAGCCAAGTTGTCCTGATTGCCGTCTTATTTCTGTTGGCTAGACTTTCTGGTGACGACAGTGTTCCCGCTTCCTCTCCCATAAAGTTGCCCTTATGCTCTTTTGAAAGCTGTGGCGTTGTGCCCGAGCTATCATTAGCATTCGAGTCCCAGCTTTGGCTGCGTCCCTCATTCAATTTAGTATGGAAAGCACAGAGTGTCATATTAACGTTTTTCGTTTAGATGCAGAGAGGTAAGTACTAAGGTAAGTACTTTCTATTCCATAGAAGCTAATTATTCTGGTCTTAACATTGCGTTCTGACTCGGTCGCTTGATTGTTAGCAGCAGCCGCTTGGCTAACACCTTGCATATACTGTTAAGCTTAATTATTTATTTAATTATACAGCCGGTGAGGGCAGCGCTCTCGCTCCCGCTCCCAGTAACATAGGGTTTGATTGCAGTAGCGCTATGTCGCCGTATTACTGCTCCTAGTACTAGGATGATATGCAGAGAACAATCTTCACTGCGGGTGCTGTGTGCTCTGCAGGTGCGGTTACTACTGTAACCATGGCCTACGGTTCTACGCGGGCTGTTCTCTTTCTTAGAAGCTGGTCTTAACATTGTGTTCTGACCTGGTTGCTTGATTGTTAGCAGCAGCCGCATGGCTAACACCTTGCATGTACTGTTAAGCTTCATTATTTAACTCAGCCGGTGAGGGCAGCGCTCTCGCGCCCGCTCCCGGTAAACGCATGGTATGGTTGCAGTAGCGCTATATCGTTATATTTACCGCTCCTAGTACTAGACTTCTAGCACTAGGAGGACGATGTGCAGAGAACAATCTTCTCTGTGTGCTGTGTGCTCTGCATGTGTGGCCATTAAAGAGGATTTCATCCTCCCAATATTGGGTCACAGTTACTACTGTAACTACGGTTCCAAGCCGCGTAAGTACTGGCCATAGTCAATACCCTAACTACGGCTCTATGCGGTGCAAGTACTGGCCATAGTTACTACTGTAACTACGGTTCTAAGCCGTAAGTACTGACCATAGTTACTACTGTAACTACGGTTCCAAGCCGCCATAGTCAAGACCCTAACTACGGCTCTATGCGGTGCAAGTACTGGCCATAGTTACTACTGTAACTACGGTTCTAAGCTGTAAGTACGGGCCATAGTTACTACTGTAACTACGGCTTCAAGCCGTGTAAGTACTGGCCATAGTCAATACCGTAACTACGGCTCTTGCTGTGTAAGTACTGGCCATAGTTGCTACTGTAACTACAGTTCCAAGCCGTAAGTACTGGCCATAGTTACTACTGTAACTACGGTTCCAAGCCGTGTATGTACTGGCCATAGCCAATACCGTAACTACGGCTCTATGCTGTGTAGGTACTGGCCATAGTTACTACTGCAACTACAGTTCTAAGCCATGTAAGTACTGGCCATAGTTACTACTGTAACTACGGTTTCAGGCCGTGTAAGTACTGGCCAGAGTTACGACTGTAACTACGGTTATATGCCATGTGAGCACTGGCCATGGTTACTGCTGTAACTACGGCTCTGTGCTGTTCTCTTCTTTAGAAGCTAGTCATCTGGTCTTAAACATGTATGTTATTTGACTTGATCTCGCTTGATCGTTAGCAGCAGCCGCTCGGCTAACGTCTTGTGTGTACTGTTAAGCTTCTTTATTTTACCCAGCTAGGTGAAGGCAGTGCTCTCGCTCCCGCTCCCTCTGCCGGTAATGCGGATGTTCCAGCTACTTTTAGTTTTAGTTGTATGTAATGCAACTGTTATCGCTCACTTTGATGACTTTAGCCATTATAATATGATCTGGATGTATCTGCCCAACGATCGAATTAACCGGTGTACGTATATGCAGTGTGTGTGTATTTTGGACTAACATCAACCCTACCTGCTGTGTGTCGGGGCCACCACCCCTCACCTGGCTGCTTCCGCGGCGTGAGGCCCATCCTCTAGCCACACATCACCGACAACTATGTGGATAAACGAGCTGTTTGTGTGGTCTGTTCTCATCTGGACTGCCCTGTCGTTCAACCTAGCGACAGCGGCACTCCAATACACAGCTGCTGAGCTCCTCCGACTACGATTCCACCTGCCCGACACATCACCGGCATCGCACCTCTTTCTGGACATCGCTCGTCATCCCCGTCGGAAATATATCCACCGTGGTTCCCGGCGAAGATTTTACATCGATGACTCCAAACCCATACAATCCATCTGGTCTTCAACTCGACAACACCCAAGAAACTCCGCACGGAAAGTTGACCACACTGTCTTAGCCAGCTTAGCCAGGTCGGCTAACGTTAGCGCTAAACATAAACACGACCACACTGATGTCAACTTTGGACTATTCAACATCCGTTCTCTTACGACCAAGGGTCCTCTTCTCCAAGATCTCCTGACTGATCGTAAGTTAGATTTTCTCTGTTTGACAGAAACGTGGCAACAACCTAATGACTTTTCACAGCTGAATGAATCTACTCCTCCTGGGTTTGTTTACATCTGTCAACCCCGTGCCACCGGCAGAGGCGGAGGTCTCGCGATGATTTACCGCGAGAGTTTGAAAGTCTCGTCTGTACCTGTGCCTGTTCACGGCTCATTTGAATCAATTGCCTTACAACTCAATGGGCCTATCCCTACCATAGTTGCAAGCGTCTACCGTCCACCTAAGCTTAATAATAATTTCATAAATGAATTTGCTGCTTTCATCACACATCTCTGCTCACTCTCACCTAACATAATAGTGCTGGGAGATTTTAATATACATATGGATACTGTCAACAATGCTCTCACAAAGGACTTC
Organism: Gobionotothen gibberifrons; assembly: GCA_943591055.1. NCBI lineage: Eukaryota > Metazoa > Chordata > Actinopteri > Perciformes > Nototheniidae > Gobionotothen > Gobionotothen gibberifrons. The sequence goes on from CALSBZ010032082.1 coordinate 17,946, forward strand.
ACATCTTGCCTGGACAGTTTTGGATTACAGAAACATATCGATTTTCCGACTCATTCCAAAGGACATATTCTGGACTTGATCTGCTGTTCTGGTGTCACTCCTCTTAAATGTACTGCAACTGATCTTCCCATTTCTGATCACTCATTAATATCCTTTACTGTCACCTTAACACTGTCCAAACCAAATCTCTCACGTGTTATTTCCTTCCGCAACATCAAGGATATTAATTTAACTACACTCTCCAGTGGCATTGACAACCTCCCCAGCATAAACTGTTCATCCCCGCCTGATGAACTGGTTTCTCATTACAATAACAATCTTCATAAACTGCTCAACATCCTGGCTCCTTTAAAAACCCGGTCTGTTTCCTTCACCCATTCTGCTCCTTGGTTTACACCTGAACTACGCCAACTCAAAACAAAAGGCCGTCGATTGGAACGCCTCTGCAAAAAAACTGGACTTGTTGTTCACAAAGAGATGTACAATAACCACATTCTCCACTACAAGGACACTCTCTCTACAGCCAAATCATCATATTACGCAGTTCTCATCAGCTCTGGCGAAGGGAACACAAGGGTCCTGTTCTCTACAGTGAAGAACATTCTACGACCACCGGACTCTCTTGCACCTCATCAGTATTCAACTGCCTACTGTAACTCCCTCATGTCATTTTTTAATGACAAAATAGAAAACATTCACCAGCAACTGACTCCTATTACCACCTGCAGTATATCTCTCCCTGTTTTCACAGACCCTCTCTCTCATTCTCTTTCAAGTTTCACACTTCCCTCTGCTGTTGTAATATCTGACCTCATCCGTAAATCCAAGCCATCTACCTGTCAGTTAGACCCTCTTCCTACCCCCCTGGTAAAAGCCTGTCTACCTTCATTGTCCTCCCTCATAACTGTCATCATACACTCCTCCCTCACCTCTGGTCTTGTTCCCTCACTGTTCAAATCAGCCGGCATCACGCCCATACTGAAGAAACCTGGTGCAGACCCCAACAATTTTAATAACTTTCGTCCCATATCCAACCTACCATTTGTCTCAAAAATCCTGGAAAAAACTGTTGCATCCCAGATCCATACCCACTTGTCTGACAATAACCTGTATGAACAATTTCAATCTGGCTTCCGCCCCCATCACAGCACAGAAACAGCACTGGTGAAAATCACTAACGACCTCCTCATGGCAGCTGACTCCGGACTATTAACTATCCTCATCCTCCTTGATCTTAGTGCAGCTTTTGACACCATTTCCCACAGCATCCTCATTGACAGACTGACCTCCATCGGGATCACTGACACACCCCTCCTCTGGTTTAAATCATATCTCTCTGGCCGCACTCAGTTCATCCAACTCAAAACCTTCAAATCACAGCCACTTCCAGTCAGGACCGGTGTTCCCCAGGGCTCTGTCCTGGGGCCTCTTCTTTTTATCATCTATTTACTTCCTCTTGGCAATATCTTCCGTAAACACAACATCCACTTCATTGCTACGCGGATGACACCCAGCTCTACTTGTCCTCCAAACCAACCACCATCCTCCCTCCATCCTCCCTGTCTGACTGCTTACAGGACATCAAATCCTGGTTTTCCTCTAACTTTCTCAAACTTAATGACAATAAAACCGAGGTTCTCCTCATTGGCACAAAATCCACCCTAACCAAACCTGACAGTTTCTCCATTACTATAGACAACTCTTCAGTCTCCCCCTCCCCTCAGGTTAAGAGTCTGGGTGTCATCCTCGACGGCACACTTTCATTCAAATCTCACATCAGTAATATCACTCGGTCTGCCTATTTCCATCTACGCAACATCAACCGCCTCCGCCCGTCCCTTAACCCTAAGACCACCGCCATTCTTGTTCACACCCTGCTCACTTCCCGCATCGATTACTGCAACTCCCTTCTCTTTGGTCTCCCTCTTAAATCCATCCACAGACTTCAACTGGTTCAGAACTCTGCCGCCCGCATCATCACCAGAACCCCCTCCATTAACCACATCACTCCTGTTCTTCAGCAGCTTCACTGGCTCCCCGTCAAATCCCGTATCGTTTTTAAGATTCTGCTCCTCGCCTTTAAGGCCATCCATAACCTCACTCCTCTGTACCTCTCCGACCTCCTGCACATCAACACACCCATCCGCACACTCAGATCTTCTGCTTCCCTCAACCTCACTGCACCCCCCTTCCGTTTAACCACCATGGGGTCTAGAGCCTTCAGCCGCTCTGCACCCCGCCTCTGGAACTCCCTCCCACCTGACATCCGCAACACTGACTCTCTACCCATCTTCAAATCACGTCTCAAAACACATCTCTTCACACTTGCATATCCACCCTGATCATTATCCATCCATCACACATCCTCTGTTTTTATTTATTTGGTTATTTGATTGATTTAGATACTGCTTTGTCTTGTTTATGTCTCTTATGCTGGTGTTATGTATTGTGTATCTTGTTTTTTATGTGTTTGTACGGCGACCTTGAGAGCCTTGAAAGGCGCCTATATAAAATAAATGCATTATTATTATTATTATTATGTAGCTACATCCCTTTCTCTGTTCGGCGAGTAGCAGCACCGCTCTACTCTTCCCGTTCAGCAGGTAGCTGGTGAAGGCTGTGTTCCCGCACCCGCTCCCGGTTACGCTGCATCTGGCATTCGTCTCTAACTCAACCAGTGAAGGCAGTGTTCTCGCCCCCGCTCCTGGTAGACGCTGAACTGCCTCGTTTTTCTGTTAAGCAGGTAGCTGGTGAAGGCTGTGTTCCCGGCAGTGTTCCCGGTTATGCTGCATCTGGCATTCGTCTCTAACTCAGCCAGTGACGGCAGTGTTTATTAATCCAGCCAGGTGAAGGCAGTGCTCTCGCTCCCGCTCCCTCTACCGGTAACGTGGGTGTAATTACATCCCTCTTTCTGTTCGGCGAGTAGCAGCAACGCTCTACTCTTTCCATTAAGCAGGTAGCTGGTGAAGGCTGTGTTCCCGCACCTGCTCCCGGCTACGCTGCATCTGGCTACCTACAGAATGCCTCATTCATGTAGCGCCTGTATGGCTTCTCTCGAGCCCGAGGACGGCCACGACCGCTGCCCCTCTTGCCTCGGCCGCCTCCGGCGGTCAGTGGGGACGAAATTCGAGCATCTGAGGGAGGTTCTCACGGTAAACGCCTGCATGAGCTGTAGCTGTATGCCTCGGGCGCTCAGAGTGGCTAGGATCACTGAGGTGGAACGTCTGGCAGCAGCCAACAGACACCTCTCCTTGTCACATCCTCCTCCAGATCAACTCGGCCGCTCCCGGCGACTTGAGGGAGCGATGGCTATGGGTGCTCCCCCCAATAGAAGGACTAGAAACAGGCTGTCCTCTAAAGTGGATCAGCTAGCTGCCGATAGGGGCATGATGAAGTCGCCTCTTGGCCGTGGGGCCTGGGCCCGGTGTGGGCGCCCCCCGTGCCCCGTTCGGTTGGCGCACCTCCTTCGGTTGATGCACCTCCTTCGGCTGACGCACCTTCTTCGGTTGACGCACCTCTGGATGAGGACGCCTTGTCGCTAACGGCTTCGGCTAAAACTCTTCAATGAAGAGATGGAGGACGAGGTCCCGCTCGAGGAGGCTTCCCTCTCCTCTGCTCAGGGTTCTCTGCAGGGCATGGAGGACGACTCCATGGCGGCCACTATTCGTACGGCCCTAGCGCACTTGCAGATTCCGGTTCCGCAGGCCGACTTGGCTCAGGTTAGCGCCTTCTTCAGGCGTAGCCCTGCCCCTGTCCCCCTCACCGTTCCTCCTTCAGAGGAGTACCTGAGGGAGCTCCACAAGGCTCTAAGGCCTGGGATCAGGTGCCCTACTGTAGGGCCTACGGCGCAGCGGCACGTATGGGTCGTATCGGGAACTCCCTCTCCCATCTAATGCTGGCTGTCTCCACCTCTCTGCAGCAGGCTCCGGCCGAGCCTTCTTTGCTGGGCATCAGGGATGCATTACTGCAGGCCTCTGCCCTAATGGCTAGGGAATTGGGACGAGTTATGTCCTTTCTGGTACAGACTCGTCGCCAGGTTTGGCTGGCCCAGTCACCACTAATGGAGGCATGTAGGACAGTCCTCCGTAGCGTACCAGTCGAGCCAGGGGAGCTGTTGGGGTCAGCTGCCCTGGAGGCACTGGAATGTGCTGCCCAAGCTAGGCAGACCAGGCAGCAGCTCTCGGGTCTTCGCAGACCTGTGCCCACTCCCAGCAGGCCCAGGGGCCGC
>CALSBZ010032091.1:0-11256 GCA_943591055.1 Gobionotothen gibberifrons
TGTGTGTGTGTGTGTGTGTGTGTGTGTGTGTGTGTGTGTGTGTGTGTCTGTGTGTGTGTGTGTGTGTGTGTGTCCTTGGCTGAAGGTCTGTGTTGGGGCTTGTTTTACTCAAACTTTAGGGAATCCTTCCATGGCTCTGCCTCTGGCTCTTTTAAGTGGCCCTGGGCTGCTGATGAGAATATGTCCCCCACCCTCTCTGCCTGTCGTATGGCTTGCGTTTTAGGGCCTGACTGACCCCCCCAGCCTCCTCAGCCCTCCTCTCCTCTGCAGCGTCTAAACTCTACAGCTCCAGGTCCAGGTTCAGCTCCCCCCCCCCAGCCAGCCTCCAGGCCCTGGGTGGCTGCACAGGTCAATTGAACAGCCAAATACGAGCCGAGCCTTGCCCCATAAGCATCTTAAACATCCATTAATGCGATGCATCATCATAATGGAACCGCTTGTCAGCTAGATGGCAATGATTAGTAAGCTATAAAGTCACAGGCAGCTTTTAAGCAGTTTGGCTAATTTTCCTTGTATCAATTAGTCTGGCATTACAGTGTGTTTTTGTTGACGTGAATTTAATTAATATTGCAATACACAGAATCGATAAGAGTGTTGCTGTGGAGGCAGAGCTGTGAGGAGGCAGTGAGTAAGTTGATGAGAACTCTGTGGAACAAGGACATCACAGCACAGACCGGCTGAGATGTGTCTGTACCCACACCTTGTACTGGTTACACTTACATACACGCACACGCGCACACACACACACACACACACACACACACACACACACAGAGAGAGAGGGTGGTGAATGTAACACTTAGTTTCCTGCACGAATGCTCAGCAGTGTGGCCCCCCCTCCAAACGTACACACCAAGAGGCAAAGTCAAAGAGAAGAAGTACACAGCAAAGTCACAGCAGTCTTAAAAGTCAAGTGTGATGTGAAGGGCTGCAGAGAGCTACATTAAAACAGTCCAACTCGTAGATTCATATGAGAGAAACCCCCCCCCAAGTGAAGTGATCACAGGGAGGAAGAAGCTCATCGTATGACGCCCATCAGATCAAGGCAGGAAACATTTTGTGTAGAAATACTGAGGCACTACTTATTTTTTTGTTTATTCAAATGACTGAAAATTAGGTTCCAAATAATTATTTCAAAATTGAAAAATGTTATATTAGTAGAATGTTTTGGTGTTTGTCTTAGTTTTTCAATAACTGAAAAGCTTTACATACCCTCTCTTACCAAATAAAAACATTAAAAGGAGGTTATCATTTCACAATTTTAACCCTTAGATGGTTTCTATATCCTGGTGGATACAGTCCTTTGACATTCGGTGTCCATGTCTAAAATGGTTGTAATAGTGTGTATTAGGGGTATATTCATGTATAAAATAAGTGTAATAACAGTGATATATGGGTGGAATAAAACACTGGCCTAAGATATCTACTCTGCAGAGAGTGAATGTGTGAACATCAATGAACAAATATACACATGTACATATATAGATGATGTCAACAAAAAGTCTGTTCAAACGTATAGACTAAAAAAACATATACACATACATCAATGAATATATGAGTCCATGTGTAATGCTTCAAAGTCCAAGGCTAGTTAGTAACAGATTGCAGGTGTTAAGGTTCAGTAAAACAATATACATCAACATACAGGTGCATCTCAATCAGAGATGGGGTCGTTACTAAAAAAAAGTAACATTATACACATTACATATTATTATTACTTTAAAAAAAAGTAATTCATAATTTCAAACCTTTATTTTTCCAGAATGTATCCCATTGAGATCATTGATCTCTTTTTCAAGGGAGACCTGCTCAAGTAGGTTCCACATGAAACATAAAAACATAAACAGAACAACAAAAAGGACATCATACAGCACCATTTACATAACTATCCACATGAACAGGTACCAACAGCTTCCGATAGAGTAGCATCCAACCGAGCTTTAAAAACATTTAGTGGCACCAGATTGCTCAGTTTCCATTTAATTTGCAGACTATTCCAAGACAGAGGAGCTGTAATATATTACACTACTTCGTTACTCTCTACATAAAGTAACTCGTTACTTTACTCGTTACTTTACTCGCAGGGCCGGCCCGCCCCTCCCTACAGGCAGATCACGCTGACTGCTAAAGTTTCAAATGTTCTCTTTTGTTCAGTTTCCATTGTCGCATAAGACTGATCCAGATAGCTCCTGAATGTTTTCCTATCTGACCATGGCGGATCTACCGGGGTGGCATGGGGTGGCAACTGCCACCCTAAAAAACAGCCTTGGCACCCCAGCTGCTTTGTTTTGGAAGAAAAGTTGTGGCTAATCGGACATTTATGAGAGAAAATCTCTAATGTCCGAGTGCAAGTGAATGCAGCACAAGACGCGAGTCTTGTAACCCCTCCCCCGGCCCTGGCGCGAGCTTGGAAATATGATAGGCGGCTATTTCACTACGGCGCAAAACGAGAAGCATTCGGACCCAAGTAGACGGAAGGAATGAGGTATTTGCGGTCTACAATGACAGAGAAGAGACTGTCAAGTTTGGCTGTACTCAGCATTGAATCAAAACGCACTAAAGCTGTTGATCTTAATAAGTTTGTGAGGCGTTTTGCTGAACAAGATGGTAATCACCGCATTCAGCTGTAATAGGCATGCCAACTTGATGCTCTGCTCACGGATGACTCGATGAGCATACACAACTGTTAAGATGATGACCTTGTATGTGTGTAAATATATGTGTTTCTTTGTGGGGGTCTGCCCCCAAAAAACTGTTTTAAGTCCTAAGAAAGTCAAATAAGATGGTGTGTAAAACGACACTGCCCAGCCAAAAAAAAGTAACCACTTTGATTTAACTAGGCCAGTAGGTAAGGACTTTCCACTGGATAATAACTTACTGCAGCGATGTATATGTTTTAGCTGAATACACGTTTTTTAACCCTAACTGATGCAGTTAGTCACTTCTTTAATGTTTGTTCTTTCTGATGTAAAGTCCAGGTTGTAACTGTTTGCAGTAAAGTTATGGGGCGCTGAACTGTTCCTTTGAATCTTTTGAATTTTGATACATGATATAATTACTTGTCTTTCAAATTTCAAGGAGGGTGAGCAAGCATCTTGAGGAACATTCATCATTAACTCCTCCAAAAAATATAGTTTATTCAATAATAAATGAATATGTGAATCATAACAGTGATTGACAGCTGATAGGAATAATATGATTGTTAAAGGTGGGGTATGTAATTTATTTCAGAAACACTTTTTGTTATATTCCATGGAATGCTCTTAACATCCCAATAGCAATGAATATATTAAATGCTTTGACAATAAATACATAAAAAAATAAATCTGTGGAAGCCGTAGTACTGTAAAAAGCACGACCAATCATTTCCGCCGGCCCGGCTAAAATAACTGGATGGCCTACCTGCCTGTCAGCCTTCCATCTGTGCACAAACTTATCTCGTGCCCTCATTGGTCATGTGCACGTTCGTGTGTGTTGGAGGAGGGGCTCTGTAAGGAAGTGGCAGATTTTTTCCGGGAGTGTGTTTTCAAATTCTAGCGCACTCGAGCTGGTTTCTCCAAAATTACATACCCCACCAATAGTATCATATTCATTCAGACAAACATCGATGAGACAGTTAATTAATGTACGTATTGCAGCAGTCTTCATATATTTGGTACCCCTGCTGGTCTAAGAGTGAAACAAACTCATTCAGTTATTGTTCAGTTAAAATTCATAAAATTATATCTGCCACCTTATCGGGGAGTTCCACGTTTACCGGCACCTCCGACGCAGGAAGAAGCGGGAAAAACTGAAGCGCAGAGTGCGGATGGCAAAGATAGCCGAGAAGGTCCGTCAGGAGAGAGAGCGCGTCAGACCGCAGAACCAGCAGGAGCGCATGGAGAGGAAGAAAGGGAAGCTTATTTTCGACTTCACGCCACCCCCTGAGGAAGCCAAGATTCCTAAGACATTGTATTTCCTGTGGAGAGGGGTAAGGAAATGTAACGGAGGTGATCTCTGGGCCCATAGACCTCGGCCTCCGTTACGGGTAATATAGCACTAAAAACATTGCACAGGAAACATGGGAATATGTAATTTATGTAACTAGTTTGTCTGTCTCTGTTTCCTGGTTTTATTCTGAAAAGTGTTCCCCTTTCCCCTTGTCTGTTGCGGTTGATTGTGTGCACCTGGTGCCCTGTGTTGTCTCCTCCCCCCCCACCTGTGTCTAATTGCTCCCCCCTCACCTGTGTCCTGTTGGGTTGATTGGGTTGTGCATTTAGGCTCTGGGGTTTTTCTGTTTGAGAGAGTGTGTGTTACGGCCCGTCCACACTACAGCTTCAAAAAAAGCTTGGAGCTGGGCGTGTCTGAAGCTTGGGGATTTTATTCGAGCACCGCGACCAACAACCTATCACATGAATCTCCCGCCCCCGACATACAAAGCAATAGCAATGTTAAAACGAAGTAAACTGGATATAAAATCCCCAAACAGGCGAAAGCCTACCAGTTTCACCCACTGTCTCTGCCACCTCCCTCCATGCCTGGTTCCTCCGGTTGTATCCCGGTAAGTTAATAGGGACTGGTCATACAAAACCGGGTGATTTGCTACGGCGATAATTAGTTTCTCCTCCATCTTTTTTGGAAATATAGAAATGAACAGCGGGATATCTCTCCCAACTTAGACGCGGTTTGATTGGCTAGGGCTTGAGCTGTCAGATTTTCAGAAACGGGATTTGATTGGCTGGCGCTGGCTTCTCCGGCGACGGAACGCTATGCTACCCACAATTCAGTTCGGCGAAAAGCGAGGCAACGTGACGTCACCCTAGGGGTGGGCGATATTGAAAAATATAATATCACGATATTTTTCAAGCAGTATCACGATAGACGATATTTATCACGATATTTTTTCATGTCAGTTATTATGGTTATTTTTCAAGTTACTTAACAGTACAACCACCTACAAGGTAACACAAACAAAAATAAAATAAAAAGGAGTAACAGACCAAAATACCATTTCAAGCTGGTTTTAATTCTGCAATGAACCCCTGAATGAACAATTCAACAGGAATTTTGATATAAGTCTACCGCTTTTGACATGTTTCTACCGCCTACCGACTTAGCTGGCTTTCCCTACCGATTTTCAATCTTCCCAAACTATAACAAATAAAAACGACACTCCATAGACACTGGACTCGACTTTTGGCGGACACCGTTTGCAGCGTGTCTGTGATCGCATCATACAAACAGTCCTCTGTGTTTCTGAGGCCCCGGCCACACGAGGACGATAACGGCTAAACGCATAGGATTAACGCAAACGCAATCCGAACCGAAGGGCCCGTACCGAATACATTCGGTACGGGTACGTGTACCGTTACACCCCTAGTAGCTACGAGTGCCATCTTGAGAGGTTTGTGTGTAACTGGAGCAGATGAGGCGCGTGTCAGCAGCAGAGTGAGCAGTGTAAAAGCATCATAGTTAACTGAAAGAAGTTTTAATGTGTTTGTTCACTGCAATAATACCAGGTTCCGGTGCCCATCCCATTTCGGTTGCGTCTTCCTCGTCAGATTCCATTGTCATCAGGTGCTGACATTCACGCTAAGCTTTTACTTGGTGGTAGAAGTACAATATTCTAATTATACTTGTGTGTTTCTCTCTTATAGACCACACACATACACTAAACCTGCTCCATGGCTGTATTACTGTGCTGTTGATATGAATAAGTTAAGGAAATCAACCGCTACCAAGAATCTTGTGTGTTCTTACCGACACCAAAGTGTAAGAAAAAAGACAAAACGAGAGCATAATGTGAAACAGAATGCAGCACAATAATATTTTTATCTCGATTATCGTGTATTGTCAGAAATGTGCACAATCCTCTACTCTGTGGTTTAAGATGGAATGACTTAATAATCACAATTCAAGTCTTACCTCTGCAAGAACTCCAGGGTAGCTCCCAGTTCTGAGCGAAAACTGATGTTGACGCCGTAATATGCTGCAAACATCAGCATCAGGGCGTCGACAGCATTCAGGACACTGCCACTGACGATGGTCTGGTCCTCTGCTATCATGTAGTGTCCAGCTGTCAGGTGAGAACTCCCTTAAGGTACACAAAGGAAAAAGTCACAAAACATTTATAAATCCAAAAAATATTTAGTGCAGATTGTTGTTGTTTTTTACTGGTGATCATATGGCCAATTGTATTTTAGGAATGATCAGCTCCTGCAGCTTTCTTTTCTTTCTTAAGTGTTTCCTAATGTTAACAGTGTAGAAAATGTCACATCATAAAGGGATAGTTTGGGTGTTTAAAGTGGGGTTTTATAAAAGGTACAGTACTTATCTATAGTCAGTGTATTACCTAGAGTAGATGATGGCCGGCAGAGGCGGACTGGGAAACGGTGGACCTCTGTCGCCTGTCAGCGCAACTTTAATGATGCCGTTTAAAAACAGCGAACCGACCCGGACGTTCTGTGATTCTACAGATGGCCAGTCCGCCCCTGCCGGTACCGAAGTGGCCCGACCAGCCCATCGGGATTCGTCCCGAACGTTCCGATGGCCAGTCAGCCACTGATGGCCGGTATGCCCCGAGCTTGGAGATGCAGACAGGAGCAACCACCTGGAAGCAAAGCAATGTACTGCTCTGGACAGGGTCAGCAGAAAAACATATTTTAGCCACCTCTTGATGATCTCCATATCCTTTCACTGTTTGCATAGCAATACGACATAGGACATTGAGAATTTATAAAACTTGTAATGGCAAGAAATCTTACTTGAGGATCTCTGGCTGCTGTTTATTCTTGGTAGGTTGCAATTACTGGTACTGCAGCTAACAGCTGAGGGGAGAAAAGAGACACAGGTTTGCACATGCTTGAGCAAAAATAACTTAAATAACACAGCAGCAGCTTTAAGTACAGTAATACCACTTCAAGTATAAGACCTGAGTACTTCTACTCTTATACACAGGGCTGCACATAACTGGTGCGCAGGTGCACCCCCCGCCAAAAAAGAGCACCGGATCATTTGAAAAAAGGTGCATTTGCGTACGGAGAGAGAGATATAAAAGAGAGAGATATTTGCGAGTTGCATAAGAACTGGTAAGATAGCAGGGTTTCCCACACATAGACTTTACTTGGGCGGGCCGCCCAGGTATATTAACGGTCGTCAAAGTATAATTCGCGTGCTATTTAGGTTTCATTTCTCTAATCTGTCCGCGAGCACCACGGCATCTGTGATCCCTGGGTCTGCTTTATGCGCTCCCACAGTACCCTGCTGCGAGGCTTAATGAGCGTGCTCACTAGCGCGTAATGATGGCATAGAACAGCTCACTTTCAATGCATGGTAGCTAGCTGCTACCAGCTAGCTAGCTGCTACCTAGCTATGGTAACGTTAGCTAACATTACTTTGTTTTCGGTCGTTAAACAACTGTATACCATAGCTAGGACTTTGAGGTTTGCAATGTTTTAAGACTTGAGTGTTTTGAATCCGTTGATAAATAGTTTTTACCATTACCTCTCAAAGTGCTGCTTCCTTTCCTCTGGGCGCGCCGTGCTCTTCACCTCCTGCGCATGCTAACTGCGTGGTCTCTGTAGTATCAGTGGCTTTGCGTATGCGCTCTGTCTGCCTCAGCGCATGATGGGTGCATGCAGCAGAAGTCTCGTCTCTGATTGGCTGCAAATCGATTGCCCTGAAAATCCTTTGATGAACATCCAATCCTTGTATTATTTTTAAGAATTGGTAACACCACACCAGCGCCATACCATAAAGATGAATTTTAAAGTAAAAAAATGGGGTGCAAACTATTTACATTGCAATTATGATTGTTTAATTCTTTGGATGTTATTTTCTTAATTTACAAAATGAGAATGTAACTAGTTGATAAATAATAAAACAAACACTGAAGGCCTCCCAAAGACACAAGCAAAATATGTTATAAGACTTCTTTATTGTCAGTTTATTCTTTTTAAATTGAGAATAGAGAACACTGATAACTAATGTTGGTGCACATTTATATAAGTTTGATTATGATCAGTAATATCCCATCTGTACTTTGCAGTCCTGTCCCAAGTACAAGTTAAGTAGGTATTAATCAAGGTGTACATATAGTTTACTATCATTTGTAGTCATGCATAGTACTGCCTTCCTGATTGCTTTACTTTTGAGAAACCTATTCTTTCAATATGATGGATATTATTAGACGTCTACAAGGACAACATAGGTTATTTGTTTTACTGTAATTGCAATGCTAATACCAATTTAGCATAGTGGTAGCACTAACTGCTAACAAGGTTTTGATATTCAGAGTCTGGGTGTTAGTGCTTGCTAGCATGTTATGCTATGGGCTTGATTGTACATGTTAGTGTGATAAGGCCTATGGAAGATGCTAATGTTATTTAACTTCTAGATCCTTTCATTTTTCACTTACAGTGAAACTCAATATGTTTTTTGCATACTGTCCGCCAATCACTCTGTTTTTTAAATATTGAGTTAAAGTCACACATTTTAGAACATTGATACATTTCTAAGAGCTACTTTCCTAACAAACATGGTGCAGTAGTTGTAGCAATCGCTACGAGAATGCACTCTGTGTTAGCTGCACAAGGCACTTAGCGGTAGCTTCACGTCTCTGATGATCTGAAAAGCTAAATGATGTCAGAAATGTACACAGCTTTTTCTTGTGTTGAAAGAGATCAGCAGGTCAATGTTACTTGGGTTGTGAACGCACAACAGTTGGTTGTTTGTTAGTAGAGTTGCTTTACTGTAATTGCAATGCTAATACCAATTTAGCAGGTAGCTAACTGCTAACAAGGTTTTGATATTCAGAGTAGGCTGGCTGTAAGTGCTTGCTAGCATGTTCAATGTTATGGGCTTCTGCTAGTGTGATAAGGCCTAGGGGAAAATGTTATTTAACTTCCAGATCCTTTCATTTTTCGCTTACAGTGAAACTCAATGTGTTTTTTGCATACTGTCCGCCAATCACCGTTAGCTGCACAAGTGGCTTTGCGGTAGCTTCGCGTCACTGATCATCTGAAAAACTAAATGATGTCAGAAATTGGCACAGCTTTTTCTTGTGTTGAAAGCATATCAGCAGGTTAATGTTACTTCGGTTGTGAACGCACCGAACACCAAAACTGCTCCCTGGCGCCAACTATCTGGCAGCCACTCTGCGATCCCCTCTCCTATCCGCATGTGGTTGTGTTTGTGCATGTATATGCTCTGTGGGTTTGTGCATGGACAGTATATCCTCCCTGTGTGTGTAATGTGTTTAAACACAACAGAGTGGGGGAAGACATTTCCCTCTGAGGTATGAATACATTATATCTTCTTCTTCTACTTAGAAATCATAAGTGAATGGTCACATTAGGTTTGCCTGCAGTGAATGCAGACAGCTATGAGCTAGTTTATAGATGTATCATGGCATAGACAAATGTCTCCTAACCCACAGTCTATGGCTGTTACTTGTGGGTTATAGCATCATTTTATATCTGAATTGTGCTCTGGTAGGAATTCGCACCCAACATGCTAATAACAGTCAAGTTTTTTTTTAACTCTATGGTTTTACACAGTTTTTATAACATGAAATTCATATATTTTACAATTAAATCTTCAAATTAATACAAATGTAGCAATAAAGTGAAAGTCAAAATGTGTTAAAATGTAGTTTTTTTTTTACTATAATAGGATAGTCAATACCTGTGTTTTTTCAGTTTATCAATGTAAAGTAGTGGTTAAATTAAGCAAAATTACAAAATATTTCTTTCTTTACTCATATATTTTCTTGCAATTATATATTTTTTGATATGAGATATTTTTTTAATGAGTATTAACAGTATTTGTTATGTATTTGACAGTGATATATAGCCATAACAAAAGTATTTTTTTGTAACATTTTACAGAAAATGCAGCACATTTTTCCACCAGAAAATCATTTCTTTTTACGGTTAGTTTTGTTAAATTCGCATTTAAAAACTGCTAAAAAACAGATAAATAATGTATTCCATTTTACATAATGTATTCCAATTTACATAATGTATTCCATTTTACAGACACATTTAAAAAAAACGTTTATTCTTGTAAATTGAATATGATTTACTGTAATTATGAAATACAATAAACTGTATTTTCTTCTGGGGAAAAACTGTAAAAAAACTTTTTTTTTTACAGTGTAGTTAATAATGTCAATGTTTCAGCTCTCAGTACTTGGGCCTCCTTTAGCATGAATTACGGTCAGCCTGTGGCACTGCTGAGGTGTGATGGAGGCCCAGGTTGCTTTGATAGCGGCCTTCAACTCGTCTGCAATGTTGGGTCTGGTGTCTCTCATCTTCTTCTTGACAATACCCCATAGATTCTCTACGGGGTTCAGGTCAGGGGAGTTTTCTGGCCAATCAAGCACAGTATCTCCATGGTCATTCAACCAGGTGTTGGTACTTTTGTCAGTGTGGGCAGGTGAGCATATCCATAAAGCTTGTCAGAAGAAGGAATACATCTATATAATGTATGAGTTTCACCTTTCAAATTGAATTATTGAAATTAAATCACTTTTCCACGATATTGTAATGTATGTTGTCACCACGCCCCACAGAAAATACATTATAACACTTTTATTATTTCCTTTTACAGTCGGAAAGGAACATTTTATTTAACAGTGTAACCAAGATGTAATTGTATTATCAACTCCTGTCTAAAGATGCTGATGTTGATTACATGTTAAATCAGGGTGTGACAACATGCAAATAAGCAAAAAGCACAACAGCTATGAGCAGTACACTTTTCTTCCCGGCTGATAAGCTTGTTGAGTCCACGCTTCAGCTCTGAATGGACTTCTTGATCATGATCCATGCGTTGTGAATGCAGAGTCAGCATTTTGTGATGCTTTTGTGCTCTTTAACAAACCAAGTTTAATGTTAGCTATTCGTCATTTTGACTCTTGCCAGTATTTACTTTTTTTTTATTTGTGTTTTTTCCAGGAGGAAATCCACAGCTGCAGCGTGAGCTCCTTACACCTGAGCAGTGTCTGTGTCACATCAGGAAACAAATTACACGGGCACGCATGACCCTACTGGTCAGGTTTCTGTTGTTTACCAGTGAGCTCTGCAGACACTCTATCACACATTAACCCCAGAGCCCGGCTAACGAGCTTTGGCCCGCCGCTCTCCAGCCTCATTAAAGAAACACTAACCGCAGCGGGACAGCGCCTGAGACTCATAATAAACTCCAGCTAAAGCCATGCATGCAGCAAGACACACACACACACACACACACACACACACACACACACACACACAC
>CALSBZ010032092.1:0-26244 GCA_943591055.1 Gobionotothen gibberifrons
TCCTCTCCTGCTGATGTTCAGGTGTATATCAGTATGTAGTGTCTCTATTTTAAAGAGTCCTCTCCTGCTGATGTTCAGGTGTATATCAGTATGTAGTGTCTCTACTGGGACATGTCTCCATGCTTTAATGTTCAAAAAGCTCTTTATTTCTCTCATACTGCCTGTGCTGCAGCACCTCTTTTCACCCTCTGTCTGATGCCAGAGCCCAGTCTGCTCTGATTGGTTATCTGGCCGGCTCTGTTGTGATTGGTCAACAGCTTAGAGATGTCCCACCCCTTAGCCTATCACGCACAATGTGTTGAAGTGTTAGCCAATAGAAGCGCACGTTTACAAGTAAACAAAGGAGTCCAATGAAGGCATGCAGGCAGGGGGAGAGATTTAAGCCTTTGCACAAAAACCTATTTAACACACTACCCAAAAAAGCAGAATAGGGCCTCTTTTATAACTCCCTCTTTTGGTTTGCTCATAAGTTTTAATAATACTCAGCTAAGTAGGAAAGTAAAATGAAACAATCACTAATTTCCCCCTCAAAACCTGATCCTCAACAGCACCGTTCACAGCTCTCGTACTTGCTTGAAAATACAAAAAGTTTCAACAAAAAAACTCCCCATAATGGTTCTGTCGATACCCCTGTTAACATCATCTGGACACAGAGCCTGTTTTGCCCCTCGTTTCAGCCCACTTTTGTCAATCAGCTGTCTATGTTCTCCACTCTCTCATCTGTTTCCCAGCGCGCTCTCCACCCCATTTCAGAGTACATAAATGCGTAGCGGGCGGTAAGGGGGGGGGGGGGGCCGGTGTTTCTAAACCCAAACAGACAGATAGATTTGGGCTGCTTATTGAATCCATTTGTCTTTCGATTGGCACTAATGAAAGAGCTATTAGGCCGAGAACACATTAGGCGCTGCATATGAGAGAGACAGAAGGAGAAGTGGAGCGAGGGCAATGATGGGTTACCTTTCCATTGGTCACCAAAGGCCAGTGGTCTTTAAAGGAGAATATTAGTCCCTATAGGCGTCTCTTAAACAGCCCTCAGGGTTTCATTATCCGACTGCATCACTTCCTTACACTCAGCATGACTCATCTCCACTATAGGAGAAGGAGGTGAGGAAGGGTCATGCCTGTTTATTGACCTGCACTGATGACAGTATTTAAATGTTGTAGTATGAGCTGTTTACTGGAAGCAGTGCTGGAGGAAGTATTCAGATTCCTTACTTACTGTTATCATACTGTAAAAATACTCAGTTTGAAGTAGAAGTACTGCATACAGAATGGTACTTCTAAAAGTATTTTAGTACGATTAGGAGAATATACTTAAAGTATCACGAGTAAAAGTACTTATTGCAGAAAAAAGCATAAAGCAAAAGCAGTAACTTCACATTTAAGAAGTGACTGTTGTTGGTAATTAAATCAATGTTGTAATGGCATAATTTAGCATAAATGTTGATTTTATTGAAAAACAGAAGTATTCACGCAAAATGTATGTTAAGCTTTTATTTTGAAATGACTTCCGCCAGAATCAGGGATACAAGTTTATTTTGAAAATCTATTCCGGAAGTTATCTCTGAAATACTGACGGAAGCTTGAACTCAACGTTAAACCAAACGTAAATATTATCAGCTGTTGTAATAAGATAAAAAGTGATACAGGCGGGTGTGTAGAACCAAGGCGTGTTTAGTCATGTGTTAAATGTACGATGTAAATATCCTTTGAAAAAGTGTGTGCGGAAATAGGAGGACGAGCGGAAGTCAACAACAACAGAGATAGCGGACGGGAGGAGCCAAGCCTACTGTATTTAAGGAACGAAATGTGTTTGGTTTGACCCTTCTTCACCCCCTCCCGGAGGACGCAGCTGCAGTTGCGTTCCTCCTCTTTCAACTCCCGATCCTGCTTGTGACATTACCGCGCCACATTTGAATTAAAATACCATTTGAAACTTAAGACAGAGACTCCATTGGTCTCATTTATCCTAAACTTCTCTCCTGGACTCAAGAATAACGGACATATCAATAGTAATCAAGCAGCTCTTCAAAGACATATCAAACACATCCCTCAAAGGATGGCCTTTTTTTACCCATGAAATGGTTTGCGATTTATAAAATACTAACATGACGGGAAACCGTGCTGTCCTCCACGCAAACTCTAACCCATGCGTACGCACTAAGCACAAAAACGTGAGGGACGAGAAACGGCGACACCGTTGGCAGAAGGAAGAATGGAGAGAAATATGTGGAAATAATACCATCAATAAAATGTTACCTCTCATTCATCCTATATGAAGAATTCATTTTCAAACATTGATTAAAGTCAATCTTAAAATGATTTAACAAACGCCTGTTTGAGACTCCTCCGTGCACACAAACACATAACTGGGAGAAATAAATAAATACAGATATGTTATTTAAAACCACCTCGAATATGTTGTGTTAATGTTATGAAATGTTTTCTCATAAATGATGCGGTAAGCAGGAGGACAGAATTACGTCTAAACTGACGCCGTGTTGCATTTCTATTGGTTGTAGATACGAGCATGGTTTTATATACTGTCACGTTTAATCGTGTTTTATGCCGTTTGCCAAGACTTGATAAGTCGCTCGGAAAACACAGGAGGAGGTATGGAAACTAAGAACAGGTCATTTGTACGGCTAATATAACACAACACATTAGATGTATTTCCTTTAACAGGTGGATATAGAGTTCCTGCAGTGGAGACAGCTGACAACTGGAACACAAACCACCAAATTAAAAATAAAACATTAATTGACTCCACTCCGGAGGGATCCCCCGATCATTTCTTACAGTTTCTCATCAAGGGGGGCGGGTCTCCTGTCCCCGGCACAAACACACTGCCTGAGGAAAGTTATGCTATGTGTATTTTGTCATTCACTTTTTCGGACCACTTGTTTATTTATTTTGGTGACGATCCGACCTCCATGCTGCTACTCTGGTTCAAACTGCATCCACCAAACAATATGATTTATCTCCACCTCCCCAAAATAACCTAAATCTGACACGGTGTGAGATGTCTTTTTTAGCTGTTCTGTCGTCATTTCCTGCGATCTTCTTCATGCAGTCAGTCAGAATGAATGAATGGGCGTTTCTTTGACTATTTATAGGCACATATGGGCGTTACGTGAAGCCCGCAAAAGCTGCACTACATTTCGAGTCGGTTGTGATTTATAAAAGGGAAACCGGCGTAGGAAGTGCCGTACGCACTTTCCTCGCCGGTACGCAATGTTTGGTGAATCGGAAAATGTCGGAACATTTCTGTACCTATTTTTTTGCTTTGTACTACGTAAGCAACCTTCCCACTTCAATCCTACGCACGGCGTTATAAATGAGGCCAAAAAAAAGGCATACGCCAGTTTCTCAAATCAAATCAAGTTTTATTTATATAGCACATTTATAAACGATTTTTGATCGAGCCAAAGTGCTGTACATATAATAAAAATAGCCTACAGTAGGGACACTTTACAGCAAATACAACAGCACAGATTGTTCAGAATATCAATGAGAAAAACGACACCCTCTGTCCTCAGACCCTCTGTCCTTAGACCCTCTGTCCTTAGACCCTCTGTCCTTAGACACTCACATCGTACAAGGAAACACTTCCAGAGAAACCCACAGTTTAAAGGGGAACATGGGAGAAACCTCAGGGAGAGCAACAGAGGAGGGATCCCTCTCCCAGGACGGACAGACGTGCAAGAAAAGCGGTGTGTAAATCGAAGAGATAATACATTTTACAGCCTATAGACCGAATGTTAGGAAATGCGTGTGTCTGTAATAAGAAGATGAATCCACGAAGATGTCAGCTACAATCCTGTGGAAGCCATCAGGGAAGCAGCATGACAAGACCCAGGCAGGACCGCAGAGACAGGTTCAGCCACAACCACAGGAGGCATGGAAACTAAGAACACCATATGTGGTCAATTGTACAGCTAATATAACACAACACATTAGTTGTATTTCCTTTAAAGAGCCTGTGACACCCACCCAACCACTGTTGTGCAATGACATATTGGACTACTAGTAATTTCGAACCATCGGTTTAAAAAAGAAGATGGGATACCGTTTCGATAAATATCAATAATTTCGAGCATCGCGGGGAAATTCCTTCTACTCATTTTGAGATTTTGGGAGGAGCCGGAAGTGACGTCAACGCGGGAACACGGAGAGATTCAAACACGACAAAGTGTGTTGTCATAGTAAGAATGGTTCGCCGATGCGTTGTGTCTGGGTGTTCCAATACACCAAATGACGAACAAAATATCAGCATCCATAGCTTTCCCACAGATGTCAAGCGTCAGCGCACATGGGAGAAAAACGTGCAGAACACAAGGGCCAAATGGTCTGTGAAGAACCCCCGAACGACCTACATATGCAGCGCCCACTTTCTGCCCGGTGATTTCGAGGAAAGGCCTTTATTGATGGTTGCAAGTGGGATAGATGTTACGCGAAAACGGATTCTTAAGCCGTCAGCAGTGCCTACTCTCTTTCCCACGCCGTCGCAAATCCGTGAAGGCACCGGAGATTTCGCCATCGCCACCCCCCCAGCAAAACGCCACAGAAGTGCCTACTTCAGGAAACGAGAGAAAACTCAGGTAAAAACAAATACTTTGGCCGCGATTCAGTTTAACAATCGTGTAATTTGAATAATTCCTGATGTAATAATTGTAATGTAAATGTCACCCTTGTGCGTGTAGGTTTTGGATTCTCTCCTAAAGCCACGGTTGACAGCTGTTGGTGCATCAGCTGTAGATACTTCAACTGCATGCAGTGATGCATCAGATGATCCCATGCTAGAGACGCCAGGCACTATGACCTCTGCATGCCAAACTGATCCAGTAAAGGAGAAGAAAAAGCCACAGAGGAGCAAAGGGGTTCAAACCAAGCTGCGAGAAAAGACAACAGGTCAGTTATTATTATTATCAGTCATTATCAGTTACAAAATGAAGTGCATATGTGTGTCCAGTGGTCTCTGCATTGTACAATCCCTCTGCGCTATACAAGATGCCTCATCGAGAACCAAGTTATATTAATTCTGTTCCTGTCCCTCTATTATAATACCACCTACATTATATGATTTTCTTGGTGCAGGCAAGGTCTTATAATGGAGAGACCACTCACCAGTGTAATCCAATTATGTATATACATATATTATCGGATTATAAATACACACTATTATTATTATTATTTATTACATTACAGATTTTATTTTTGTACTCCTGGAAATAATTACGGCACTTTATTCTTTATCCCTTATTCCTAAGTATGTATGCTGCGTGTATTTTGTTGTCTTATGTTGTGATTTTTGTTTTGATGGCACCCTTGAAAGGGAGAAGCATTTATCTCATTATATATGTGTAATGACATTAAAATATTCTATTCTATTCTAATCTACTACAAAGCATATAAAGTTTATAAATCAAAGGAAGATTAATTTGGCAATGCATAGGATTTATGTATTAAATACCGAGTCAAAATAATGGTTTTGGGAGGGAGGGGCTATGTAGATAACATAATTCAATAACAACATTTCCATCTCATAAAATCGTACATGTCAAGTTTGGCGGGAAATTTATATTGAACTATTATACGTGGACCCTGGCAAATAAGCCTAAAATGCAAGTGGCTTCATTTTCCAAAATAAGTAACACTCTAGTACTTTCCATATAATTTGCACATGCTTGTATTGCTGTAAACTGGACTGTCTATTACCTTCTTGCAAAATTATTACTGGTATGGTTTGATGATTGGTTTTTCATATCATAATTCATATTTGGAAATCTCTTTTCAGGGACTCCAATAGAGAGGAAACTGTTCAAAGACACTGGCAGTCAATGCAACATCATTCCCACTCCAAAGAAAGAGGCATCACTTCCACCATTTCCATCATCATCATCATCATCATCATCTCCATCTCCATCTCCTCCTTCATCACCAGGATATCATCTACCTTCATCACCCGACCTTTCATCCTCAGAAGATGACTACCAGCAGAACAGTGAGCCACATATGGATGAGCCTGTCACACCCATCCACAAGGAGAATAAGTTCATTGTCTTCATGACTTGCCTCACAAGGTTGCTCACGTGGTGCCACTGCCCCGACTGTGGTTCAGTTGACATTTCCACATGCCACAATGTCATTGGCTCACTGCTAGTCATGACGTTGTCATGTGCATCTTGTTTTAAGAAAGTGACATGGAACAGCCAACCCTACATCGGCAGCACACCAGCGGGCAATATTCTATTGTCCGCTTCAATTTTGTTGGCAGGTGCTACTGCAGGAAAGGTTCTGCGTGTTATGAGAACCATGGGATTGGCGACCATATCTTCACGGACATATTTCCGGCACCAGAAAAGTGTTTTGTTGCCAGTTGTCCAGAGAGTATGGAACATGAAACAGACATTCTTGCTTGGCACATTTCAGGCAGAGGGAAGGGACCTGGTCCTGGGAGGTGATGGCCGGGCCGATAGCCCGGGACATTGTGCAAAATTTGGGAGTTACACCATGATGGAGCTGCATGCCAATGTCGTGATCGATATTCAGCTAGTTCAGGTGGGTTACCGGTATCTGAAGAAGTTTATGAGCAGGGTTGAAATCACTTGACTGATATATTTTATATATGCAAAACATATTACATTAAGTGTATTTTTTAATATCTATTATTACATTTGTTGACATTTTAGCAAATAATTAGCCAATGGTGTGGCCAATTCAAACCAGCTGCATTGGACATATGGACAAAATAGATTTAGAATAAAACCACAGCTAGGTTTGCATAATTGTTTTTCTCGTGGTTTCCAATGATTCTATTTACAAAATGTCTAGGTGCTTTAATCCACAAATGAGTTTTAAATAATAAAATTGTATATACCAATTTGATAATGAATTAAAATATATTAATTTAGGACATTAATTATTTAAAATTATTTAGTTTGGATTATTACATATTAAACCTGTTATCTATTACATTTACTGCAGGTCTAAGTGTAGTTATATTTGCATTGTATACATTTGTCTAATACCTATGTATCTGTTTTCTGCTGTTTTAGAGCAATGAATGTGGTGGTAGCTATCACATGGAGAAAACTGGGTTGGAGCGCTCCCTGGCTCATCTTGAGCGACAGGGACTTGCAGTTGGCACGATGGTCACCGACCGACACCGGCAAATAGCCAAGTGGCTCAGAGAGACCTACCCCCACATTGAGCACCTCTATGATATCTGGCATGTAGCAAAATGTTTGTGTCAGCAGCAAGCAAGTGACATATACGTTTGCTTGAGTACATTTCTTAGTATGTTTAGCACTTGGCTCTCTGAGCTCTCTTATATGTGATGGAATTCTTAACACTGTTGGAGCACCACCTAGTGGATGGTTGAAGGTTTTGAATCTGCTCCGCACCGATCGTTTGATGGGTAGCCTTTTGAAGGAAATAACTCGAACACCGGGGTCTGGGATAAGCAACAAGCTGAGTTTACTGGTAAAAACAACATTGATGTCCTTTAGATTTAAACTATTTATTTAATGCAAACATCTGTTTGTGCCTCTAGGATTCTCCAAAAAACTGCTTGCGGCGTCCAATGAGCGGGAGTGTCAGGTGCTTCGCCCATGGATCAAGAGTGTGAGCAACCACATGTACTGGTGTGCGGTGTCGACTCCTTCTGGTCAAGGAGCCCAGATTGTCGCAAAATGGGAGTCGGTTGTGGCTCATGTACAGAACGTACACACAGGCCATGGAGACCTATTCCCGTCATGCGTCCATGGCAGGCTGGAGGGGAGGGAGTCCCACAAGAAATGGCTGGAACCATGTGAGTGGCTTTTATTTTGCTTTTTTTTATTTTGCAGTGGTGTAAATATATGAAAAATCTTTTTCAGCATCCAAGGCACCAGTCAAATTGGAGACGCTGGTGTGCAACAAAACCCTGTGTAAAGACATTTTGAAGCTATCTGGGGGCTGCCAAACATCAGCAGTGGAGGGATTCCACAGCCTCCTTATCCAGTTTGCGCCGAAGATGTATGTCTTCTCTTACACAGGAATGCTTTGTCGGTAAGTTTATCACCATTGATCCGGCTTGCAGTGTTTTAAAAATAACCATGAGGTCTAGCAATAATACATATTTTATATGAAAGACAAATATTAAGACATAATTATGCTCCAATTTTTATTGCAGGATACTGATTGCAGCCCTCCACTTCAATGAAAATGCCAACCGGGTGCAAGGCGTGACAAAGACTGGGGAAGCTATGTATAGCATCAAGTACCCAAAGGGTAGAAAGGGAGCAGCAGTGCTTCGCAGAGTGTTGGAAAGTCCAACCTATGGTGAGTGGAATTTGTAATAATGTAATAAAGAAAAAGTAAAGACAACATGATTTGGTTGCCATGCACATTGTATCAGTGACATTCTGTAACATACAACCTTGTAACATTACCAAATCCTAATATGATAATTCATTAAGGCATTTGTGCATTTAGTAAGGTTAGGTTAGGTTTCATTGTGTTTTAATATGCACATGAGTGTACCTTCGAATGTATTGTAACAGGAATAATAACCAAAATATGAAGACACTTTTATTTGCACAATATATATACAATATATATATAATTGATCAAGGAAATTGGCATTTGCAGAATATGCCCAAGAACTCCTGGCAGAAGTAGAGAAGGAGTGCACAGACAAGGAGAATGTTGAGGCAGAGTTCGCAGTGGAACCAGTGAATGTGCCACCCCCACTTTGTGCCGAGTTCCCACATCCAAAGAAAGCAGACTTTGTGAAGCAACACCTAAGCCGCTTCAAGAAATAGATTAGGTTCATCAGGTTCTGGCTGTGGCTCTTTAAACCCCTGGTAGTCGGGTGATGGGAAGGTATCACGGATCTTCACCACGACACAGGCAGGCAGTGGTACCCTGATTTGCTTGCCGAGGTATCCCCAGCACCATCGTACCAATTGGCGGTAGGCAGTGTAGCGTCGACGTCTGTAAGGGAAAGCATAGGGAGAGTGAGTTATTAACATCCAGATGTTCCTATCTGTAAAATAGTTTTGTGATGTGTGTTACGTGCCGTAGTGTGTGTGTCTCTGTCTGTCTGTCTGTCTGTGTGTCTGTCCGTCTCTCTCTCTCTCTCTCTCTCTCTCTCTCTAGGTGCAGCCTCTCCCCCAGGTGCTCCTAATCAGGGCCTCCATAAGGGACCTGAGGAAGGCTGCAGTCTGCAAAAATGTTGTCAACCAGAAATGTTTTCTACTCTCAATCTAGGGAGGTTGTGGCTCAGTGGTTAGTGCGCTGACCTTGGACAAGACACGTCACCCTAAATTGTTCATGTGGGGATTGCCCACAGTATTGAATGTATGTAATGTCTAACAAGTGACATGTAATGTAATGTAATATGGTATGAACAGTGCATAGTGTTTGCACATCAGAAGTTTAATTTGTTGTCAGATTATACATACTCGTGTGGAGATTTGTTGAGGTGGCCATGGTTCTGCTTGTAGTATGAATAGGCCACGTCCAGCACATATTCATTTAGGCAGACTGCCTCAAATCCAGGGTGCTGTGTGATGCAGGATCCCCCATGGTTGCCATTGAGTGCCTGCACCTTTTCCAGCTCTCTGCAGCATACACACTCCTGTACTGTTTCCAGGTTGTCTGCTCTGCAGCATCCACATGTGCACCTTGAAAACAACAGTTGTATTTTTAGAAATGCTGCATGAATTGTAATAAACATCAGTAAAATGTGGTATATATTGTGTGTGATAAAAATGATTGTGAACATGATTCATCACATATTTGCTGTTTGTAATCTACCACATCTTTATTTTATTAACATACATTAATTAATAGGAAGCCAACAATTAATTGTTGCCTAATGGAATATATATTTTACTCCAGAAGCTATAGATTTTCAGGGGTAGGGGTAAAATCCATTTGAAATATAATTATTATAATAATAATAGATTTCATTTGTTAGCGCTTTTACAGGTGGGGGGGGCATGCTAGCTGCTGCTAGTGGATCGCCGGAGCTGTATAACATTAACATGCTTCTTGTAGTTGTAAGTGCACTGCCTTGCGACCTGAAGCACCATCCTTGATGGAGCATATGTGGGCTGGTCCTGTATTTGACAGGAAAGGAGTGAGCAGAGGGTAGAATTGTCGATTCTTGTTCTGTTTTCTGTGACAATCTTCCTCTCTCAGACTTTCAGTTGCGCGCGCTCCTAAAGAGACGTGTTACCATGGAAACCAAACAATGGTGTCGCTGTGTCCGAGTGGAAACAGTCCTGAGTAAATCAGATTTTGTCAGAAATCGGGAGAAATGCGGGAGAAATATGACCCCGGGAGGAAACCGGGAGAGTAGACCACCCCATTCAACCCCATTGGCTCCGTAAATAAAATAGTTTACAAACCATTCCACATTGTTCAGGCGTTGTAGATCGAGAGGTATCTGGCGATCGCCGGGAGGGTTGTCATCTCCACTGTCCGTCGTCTCGGAGTTAGTTTCATCCGACTCAGAGGCATACGGTTCGAATCGGTAGGGCATATAGCCAATATCATCTACAATATCATGATGAGTATCACTTTCCGATCCTTCAGCCTCATATGAGCTTTCAGACACGTTCAAAATTAAACTGTCATCGCTGTCATCGCTTGCTGCTGTGTGCGCCATTGTGCGTTTACATGCAGATGCTGGGATCCTGAACAGTGCAGCTGGAGCGCTGTGCCCGCATTGACGTCACACATAATTTCGCGGGACTTGAAACATCTCCGAGAAGATCCAGAATATTGTCAACATTGAAGGGCAGATTAATGGTTATCAAAGTACAAATATCCAAAATCAGTTCAGTAACGGTTTTCAAGGGGGCAATGTTTACTCAAATGTATGGGTTTGGATGTTGGGAAAAACTCGTGTCACAGGCTCTTTAACTGGTGGATTATGGATATATAGTTGCTGATCGACAGCTGGGACACAAACCACCAAATACAAACAAATAATTCAGATCCAGTCGTCATGACTACACTCCGGAGGGATTCCCCGATCATTTCTTACAGTTTCTCATCAAGGGGGGGTCTCCTGTCCCCGGTGCAAACACACTGCCTGAGGAAGGTTGTGTGTATTTTTTTTGTCATTAACCTTTTTCATCGAGTCATCAGTAATGATTGCGTGTGTATGGGCGTGTGAAAATGTGCAGAAACAGAGACTGTGTCCAACAGAAGAGTGTGAGGGCAGTATGGGTTGGTGTTGGCCTTTTATGTCGATGGCCCAGGTGTGGCTCAACAGGTTGATCACCTGAACCACAAACAGCCAGCAGAACACAAAGGCAGAGACCCTTAATGGAGTGGAGGGGGTCGTAACACACGGGAACTAAGTTAGTAATATGCATTCATGAATGTGGACGTGTGTGCTCCACCGAAGTTCACAGCACCCCCCCTAAAAAAAAAAACTGCACTGAACTTCACTAAAAACCACCTTCAACTGAAACAAAGTTAAACAAAAATCCATGTTGGTTCTTAAACAGTGTGAACAAGTGGCAAATGCTAAGCTAAGCTAAACATTGAAGGATAAACATTGGCAATTAAACAGCATCAGTTGAACCTACAAAAGGTGGGGGGTAAAACAATTCACCATGCTGCACACAAACAATTCATTTGAAGGTTTTGGACCTATTCAACACTGCAGCTGTGGGTAATTAACAAATCACTGGTATCCTGGACAAACAGGGAAGCAGGACAAACTGGGGTTTGTAGGAAATTAAAATGTTTAATGATGTATTTTGGTTTAAAGAGCAACTTGCAGGTTAGACACACCAGTGAATAAATGTGTAGGAAAATGATGAATACTCTAGATTTTCAAAAAAATATACAGAAATATACACTACAGTGACATCTGGCGTCATTTTTACAAGACATTTTTACTTCCGCATAAAAAAAAGCCTCCCCACGTGACCTCCCGCGTGTGACGTAACATGGGGGAGAGCGGCCGGTCTAACGTAGTAATAAACATGGATCACAATGCCAGTTTTGACACTAAAGAGGTTGAAAATATATATTCGAATGCATATGATTATAATTATGAGCCTGCTAGGCGTCCAAGAGACCAGGAGCAGCCAAGGATTAGAAGGAATAACGGCCATCGGAGAGAAATGGAGCTGTGGTGAGAACCAATGGAGAACAGGGCAGCTGTCTTGGTGAGTGACCGGCGTTAGCTACAGTTAATGTTAGCTAACGTCACATCACAACATTGTAAAGTTAGCTATCATATATCAGGCTATAACTAAAGTAGCATTGATAATATAGTAACGTTACTGGCAGGACTGTTGATACTGATCCATAACAGAAACTAATGCGCAAGTATCAGCCGTATCTCGCGTTACCTAATGCAACTCCACACTACGTCTTACGGTGCTGTACCGGAGGGGAAGAGACAGAGAGGAGCAAAGGGGGGGAGAGATGTAATACGGTTTCCTGATAAACGTTTTGTTTGATAGGCTTCAGCTGTGGAGAGTATGTGCTGCAGGGAGGTGGATGCACAACGCCCCCAGGAACGAAAGATAGCTCCGGTCCTTTTCCTGTGAGGGAAACTGTGGACTCGATGCACTGACAGTGACAGTAAAATTACCAGCTCACTAAATCACAACCGCTCAAACCAACTACAAACTGCTACCGCGGATTGGGCAGAGAAGGAGTCTGAGAAAGTTGCTCCCCCATGTGGCGTAATATGACGCGTTTGACGTATGACGTTAAAAAAAGCAGTTTTTAGTAGCAGAGCTCAAAACGGCTCCTTTCCCTCTGAATTCCTGCCCTTATGTCTCTAAAACGTATCAAATCCTGCATTAACTTTTTTTATTGTAATTTTCAGGCAAGGTTAAGCAGAAAAGTAGTAAAAAAAAAAACAACCTGCAAGTTGCTCTTCAAACATACAGTCATCTTAAAACTGTTTTATTGTGAAAAACATTTCCGGTTAGCATTCGCCTGTGGCTAAAGTTTATTTTGAAAAGCTATTCCGGAAGGGATAAGTAAGCTTGACTTCCGTTATGGAGTAAACAACGATTGTAGCTGTTAAAATGCATTAAATAAAAAGTCATGAAAGAGAGTGTTAGTAATTTTAATCAATGTTTTATGGCATAATTTAGTTAAAACATGCCATCAGTTAATACTAACAGTAACTTGACTTCAGAGACGTAACGTAACGGATCAAGCCGTTAAGATGACCAAATGAAAAAGACATGAAGGGGAATATGTAGAGAAGAGGTGTGTTGAGTCATGTGTTGAATGTACAAAGCAAAGATCCTCTGTTTAGTGTGATGTCGGACATTGAAGAAACAAGCGGAAGTCACCAGCAGCAACGCCAGCTGAAAAAGAAGGGGGAGTCTACCTATAAAACGAGAGAAGAGGTTCCGTTCGTCCTCTCTTGCACCTACCCTTCGGAGGACAACAGCTGTGTTCTTCCTCTCTGAACGATCCTGCTTGTAACATTACCGTGCCTTATTTTTATTAAAGTACAATCATTTGAAACTTATAGTCGAGACTCATTGTTCTCCTTATTTTAAAACTTTCTCTCCTGGACGCGAGAAAAACGAATAAGCTATCAAGAGTATGAGGAGAAAATGTGTGTGAAGTTATGTAATGAATGTACAGCGTCTAAATCCTCTGTTATGCGCGATAACGGATATAGTGAGGCGAAGTCCCTCCCCTTCCGGTGGGACCCATGGGACCTTATTTCGTAAAAAGTATGCATTGAAGTCAATGGAGAGAGAAAGATTATCTTTCCATCCGTTTGAATTGTGCCACGAATTGATGTTTGTCAATCTTAAATAATAATTTCCATGTCAAAAAAGTCATGTCATGTTTGTCGTAAAACTGTTGAACTATAAGACTATGAAAAATACGCAGCTAGAAAGACTACAAATCCCAGAGTCCCGGTCCCGCATGCTGGCTCTTAGGAACCGACTAACTCCCCTTGTGTGTATGTACAGCTCTCAACATGCCCAGACTTGGAGTGATTTTCACCTCTTTTAATACTTTCCACCTCATTCTGAAAGAAAGAAGTGAAATGTGCCAACGTGACGGCCGTCTTGGTGTGTGGTGCGAGACGGGAGATGTAGTTCATTGAGCGGTTTCACACAAACAAAAGTGTTACTTCACAGTTTTACGACACTTTTTTTTTTTTGACTGGCAAAATTATCTTTTAAAAATTTACAAACATCATATGTGTAATTCGTGGCACAATTCAAACGGGATCGAAAGATAATCTTTCTCTCTCCATTGACTTCAATACATATTTTTTTGGAAATAAGGTCCCATGGAGGTCCCCCGGAAGGGGAGGGACTTCGCCTCTCTATAGGTTTTAAAGACAGCCGATGTATGCAGCGAGCCATGCTGCCTATAACCGACAGGTTAGGGGCAGCCAGCTTACCCGGTGGGCCTTGCTGCGTATTATTATCCATCTGTCCATCGAACACACGCGTCGCCCCTCTGGATGTGCTGTGGTTGTCATGGTGACGAGCCACGTCAGAGCCCTCGTCGCCGTTGCCCGTGAAGCAACCCAAGAGGGGCCCGGACCGAAAAAGCTGCGAGGGGGCCTCCACACCTTACGTGTTGTTGTTAGCATCTGGTGCTAGCTAGCTGCGCTAACGGATATAAGGAGCTGTTTCAATGAAAACAGAGGAGCGACATTTCGCCAAGCACTTGACTTTATGCAGGTAGCCAGACAGTGGGACATTGTACGAAAAGTCAGCACACTCAGCACGGATAGTGCGCGCAACATGATTGCAGCATCCAGGCAGCTCCCGTTTCGAGCATATATGCCAGGGATCACCAACTACATTTGTCCAAGGGCCAAAATGTATCCAATAGACACTAGATAACGTATTCAGATTACTTTTAGAATACTTTCTTTTTCCATAACAGATGGGTATGTTTTGGTGAACAGGAGACACTTATTTTACTGTTTTAATGGCTTATCAAGAACTCAAACACAACATCTTGGTGTCATTCTGGACAGCTCCCTCTCATCTGCACCCCACATAAAAAACATCACCCGGACTGCATTCTTTGTACTGTCTTAAAACCTTTCCTTGGAATATGTTATGAATTGTAAGGTGTCCTTGGGTGCTTTGAAAGGCGCCCCTAAATAGAATGAATTAGCATTATTATCTATTAAAACGATGTAATAACTTTTAAAACGTTTTCCAGTCACTTGTCCCATGCATTCAGCAGCAGCAGGCCATTCACTTTGATTTGATCCCGTTATGAAATGTCATCATTTCGACAATAAAGAAATGCTACATAAACGTTATCTTGCACATTTTATCTAACCAAATGGGTGGGGGGCGAACGCAGTCACCCCCGTTGTGCGGGCCGGATGAGAAGGTCTGGCGGGCCGGATGTGGCCCGCGGGCCGCCAGTTGGTGGTCACTGATATATGCCTTGAGCTGCACATAGCTCCAACGATCCATCACACAGACAGAATATTTTTAATGTTTAGAGGTTGTTGTGTTTAATATTCATGAGAATATTTGTCATTGTTCAAATGATAATAAACAAACATATAAAGCATATTTGTCCACTCATATGTTGATAAGAGTATTACAAACTTGAAAAATATCCCTCTAAGGAACATTTAGAACAGATACAAAATGTGCGATGAATCATGCGATTAAACGCGATTTAAATATTTTAATCGACTGACAGCCCAAATGTATGTATTGGGGCAGCGATGGAGAATACTCCAGTTGACCCCTCGTGCAGTTTCAATGCAGGTACTGTATATTTTCTGTCACAGTTATCATCGTATCTCTGTGAGCTTCCAGCTTTTTGTTTTTAATATCGGTGACAACACACACAGAACCAGGGACCCTGTTGCTACATCAGCCTTGGTGAAGGAAGATAGAGATGGCTTGAAATGAGGAGAAGTCAATCTTATCAGAATGAAGAACGTAAAGGGATTAAATGAGACAGACCTGGGTACAGCTCTTTTCCTTGTAATTGGTCAGCAGCTTGGACCAGTCCATTGAGCACAGACATGATGCTTTCACTGGAGAGGAGGAGGAGGAGGGGGGTAACCTTTATCAGCTGACAGCTGTTAGTGCAGTGGCTATGAAGAATGATGTCTGTTATCTCATGAACCCTATCACTCAAGGTCATTCGGAGTCAATGGCTGTGTGACTTAACACTGAGATGACCAACCAGTGAAGCATGGTGTCTGGAGCAGACACTTCAAACAACCGAAAGGTCACTGAACAGACCAATGTGAGACATGTATAAGGCATGAATTACAATTCATAAATGTTATTTTATAAATGCTTTTGTTTAACATCAGTAAAATCCTTATGATGCATGGTTACCATACTGAAAAGACAACTGAACCTGTGACCCACTCTACATATGACATTGCGCAACACTGAGAAACATTTTTATTAGCTAGTTTCATTTTTTTTATCAACATAGTGTTCCAGGAGAGGGTTTGACCAAAGATGGCACCAGCATAATTGATGTATGTGGAATCAGGAACAGTTGAGACATCCTTGATTGATAGAAAATGTTTTGCAAATGTAGGAATCAATGTTCATTAAAGGAGACCTATCATGCACTTTGTGATGTCTTTTATACATACATATGTGTCCCCGGTGCGTCAGGGAACTCACGCAGCGTCAGAAAATAAAACCCTCTCTCTTTTCCTCCGTACCCAAATATTTTCAAAACGGGGGTACAATGAGCGGATACAGATTTGCTGCCGATCTGACGTCAAATCGGCGGCGGACCCACAGAAAGTTGCTATCAGAAACAATGCCTGACGTGTTTTGGACGTCTTTGTTCACATTAGCAAGCCTCGCTAACACTCAGAGCTAACCTGTACTGGAGAGCACATGTGTTTTAAAAAGCAGGAAATTAAAAAAAAGAACTCACCTTGTGATAAACCCGCAAGAGAAAAAGCATTTGAGCTCCAGACTGTTTCAGAAATAATCCTTGATGTGGTTTAGAACAGGATGGCGTTTTATCACAGCAGAATTTAACTTTATCTCCGGTAGAATTCTGATCAGGCATTAGCTCCGCCTCCTCTTCTTTCTTTTTTTCAAGCTAAGGACCCAAGATCCGCGTTTCTCTAACGGGGCTTCCATAGAGGGGTTTGAGCAGTATGAGGCATGGCTACAATGGGTGAACTGTTTGGGATTTTGAAAAACAAACTTCACAGACATGTTTTATATAGGTATGGCCCTACAATATATGTTTCAAATATAGCATGATAGGTCCACTTTAAGTGATGTTTGACCACAAGATTAGCATATAACTCCCTGTCTCCAGCAGACAGAGAAATGTCTGTGTTACGCTGGACTATTGGTGTCACTGTGTTACATTGCCTGATAGTGACAGTAGAGAGGAGAAAGAGGACAGAGACATGCAGAAAGGTAGGAACACTGCATCTCCTGGCGTCTCAACTACAAAATGACCCGGCAGGGAGCTTCTTGCTTTAAAATGACTGCATACTAACTATTTCCAGGTTTATAAAAGTGGTGCACTGAAGCTCACAGTCTGTTGGTGGAGCTGCTGAGCTGTTACTACTGTTGGAGCAAAACCACCTGTGGCGGGCCTCTCCCCACCTGTGCTCCGCGCCGTTCGTTGGATGAGACTGGTCAGATTAAATAAAGAAGGAGTTCAAACACCGGAATAAAAGTTATAACAATAATCTGATTTAATGGTAAAAAACACAATACAAGTTACAGAGTACTCTGGACCCCCAGCTCTGCTGCCGTGCGATACAGATATCGATACCAGCCAGTCAGAAACAAGGGTGTCCTTTTTGGTGCATAAACATCAGTATACATAGACAGGTTGGGGGCGGAAGTGTATCGGATATACCGCCCCATCTTACTCCTTAAGCGAATCAGAGTTCTAAGAAAAAGCGTTTAGGCAGGTTGGGGGCGGAAGTGTATCGGATATTCCGCCCCATTTTACTCCTTTAAGCTAATCAGAGTTCTGGGAACAAGGCGTTCTTCTTGTGAACAGAGCGTGAGATCTTCAGAGAGACCCAAGGACAGAATCACTTTTTATCTTGCACATGTATTCCCTCCTTTACTTTCCCAGACAATTAAACATTGTACACGGATATATTGACACAGATATATGGGTGCTTTGAGATTATATGGACCCCAAAATGAATCTTCAAAGAATATGTGTGTGTGTGCTAGATGTCTAAGTCAGCATGTAAGTGGGGATGTGTGTGTGTGAGCTGATTATAATATGAGTGTGTGTGTGTGTGTGTGTGTGAGCTGATTATAATATGTGTGTGTGTGTTGCTCTCCTGACTGTTATCTTACAATGCTCTCATAGGGAGGGCAGCATCCTCCAAGTACGACCTTGGCAGGATGTTACCGTGTGGTACGACAGGTCGAGGAGTGTGCACAGAGGCGAATGTGTGTGTGTGTGTGTGTGTGTGTGTGTCAGAGGCATGAAACAAAAAGGATTATATATATGATTACTTGAAAACAGTTCAGAATAATGCATGTTTACTTCAAAACAGTTTAGGACAATGCATGTTTACTTTACTACACTTTCCTATCGTCTATCGTCAGCATTTAAACCTTTGCTGTTTCCATTAGTCATCTGATTCAGTGTTATTGTAAAACATAGAATGAAACAGATATTCAATTTCACATTGAATTGAGTTAGAACAGCTGACCTGGAGCTAGCAGAGTGTGATTCTCTTCATGTATTGATAGCAGGAATCATCTGTCCTCTTCCCATCACAGCAGATATAAATCTACAGACCTAATGTAGGACGCAGCGCAATGCACCTTTAAATAATTTGTCAGTCCTTCTTCCTTTTGAATGAGACGACTTTAGTATTTCCAGTGTGTAATGTTAAATAATAGATTACAGCTATTTGAATTATTCACTGCTAACTTGACATGGCCGTGCAGTTTGAGAGCAGTCGGTTCAGCTTCTCCGTGGTTAGGACCTGATTTAGTTTATTTCGTAAAATGATGCATGTCTTTGTAAACACAGCACACATTTGTGTTTTCTCTTCACGCTAAGGACACTGAGAAAATGATAACATAATGTGACAGGTAGTCAATTAGCTTTGGTGAAATGCACTGTTGTTATTTAATGTGACTCTGGTACAGTTCATCTCATAATAGGATAAATGAACAGTTCTTCCTTAAGCTGGATAATAAATCCGTCACTTTGCCTCACTTTTCGCCGAACTGCATTCTGGGGAAGCAAAGCGGAGATTTCCAGGATTCAAAAGTTGAGCAATGTTCAACTTTTGAAGCTGAGGTGGAAGCGTCAGCCAATCAAATCCTGTTTATGCAAATCTGACAGTACAAGCGCTAGCCAATCAAACCGCAGTTCATTTTCTATATTCCTAAAGACGGAGGAGCAATGAGTTATTGCGGTAGCAAATCACCCGGTTCTTTATGACCAGTCTCTTACCGGGATCCAAACCGGAGGAACCAGGCATGGAGGGAGGTGGCAGAGACAGTGGGTGAAACTGGTAGGTTTTCGCCTGTTTGGGGATTTTATATCCAGGTTACTTCGTTTTAACATTGCTATTGCTTTGTATGTCGGGGGCGGGAGATTCATGTGATTGGTTGTTGGTCGCGTTGCTCGCAAAAAATCCCCAAGCTTCAGACACGCCCACCTCCAAGATTTTTTTAACGCTGCTGTGTACCGTTAGGGTAGGGGAGACCAAGTTAACTTTAGATTTTGGATGAAGGACCTGAAGAGACAAACATGGATTGGTTTCAATAGCAAACATTTATTCAAATCCTTTGGACAACATAATGTTTGACATCTGATCGACGTGCTCTGAACGCTCAGTGCTAGCGTTAAGTTACACATGGTCACGTTTTGTTGTACAAAAATGTAACCATTGAGCTTTTAAATGTTTTAACTCAGATGATGGTAAGTGCCGCATAGAAATCAAACAGCTGATCACAGTATCAGAAAACTTTAATGATTGATCCAGGGACAACATAAGAGGCTACACATGCAGAGAGCATCCATCCACAGCTCTACATATTCATCTACATTTCTACCCACGTGTACATCACTCTTTGATTTCAAATCAGACAGTTCTCTTCAACAATACCATATCATTGTTCACGTCATATCGGCTCTTTTCATATCCAATCCATACTTCATATGAGATATGTTATTCTGGTGGCTTTCTTGATGTTTCTCTGTGGCATCCTCGGTGCAGCATGGACAGGCTTTGGCCTGTACTGTGCCCATCGTGTCAGACCCGCCTCGTAAAGAAGTCCGCTACAGGCTGGTTCACATACACAGTACCATCTGCTGCACATAAGGAGTCAGTCTTGTACTGTAAAGATTTAGATTATTCTTGAATAGAGAACCGCAGTGACGCGTCCTAAAACCCGGAAGTAAGTTAGCATTTTTACCACTTCCGGTTCCTTCGATAAAAAGCAATGGGATCTCTCCAGAGGGTTTAGGAAACTATCTGAACTAAGGTCTGTGGTTGAGACACATTGAAGACACGGATCACGTCTTGTTCTAGGACATTAAATCCATCAGCAGTGACCCCGCTGGTGATTTCTGAAGAGTTGACGTGTCTGAAAAACGATGGTTGTTACCAAGTGGCTGAATAGGACTACAGAAGTCGTGGAGGCCGTTGTACGTCATTACACCGAACACGTAAACACTCCTCTAAGTTAGTTTCTGTTCTGCTTGAAAGCAAGTCCCTGCCTCCTGCAAACTGTTCAAACAAACGCTTCAACTCGTTCCATTTAGAATCTGTGAGTTTGAATATGGATCTGAACTTGGCGTGACGTTGAAGCAGCGACCCTGCTGTAGTTCGTTCATAGCATAACGTTAGCATTTTGCTTCTTGAGACTAGATTTATGATTAGAACATTATAAAAGTAGGGTAGACATGTGGAGATTATCCGGCTGAACAAAAGGTGACCCGTCTCTTCAATGTGTTTCAACCACAGACCTGATTTCGAGCTATTTTCCTAAATCCTATGGAGAAATCTCATTGCGTTTTTGACGAAGGAACCGGAAGGACGCGTCACTGCGGTTCTCTATAAATGAGTGCTGTATTGTTTCAGAGGGTAGCTGTTATGTATTGCACATCATAAGACATTGTTAGTCACAAATGTGGTCCTCTTTCAGACTTTGAAAATGTTGCTGTACTGAGTTGGTTTTCTGTCTAACTCTCAGGTATATAGGATAACGTTTTGATAGCAGTGCCAAAAAGCTAACAATATAGTAGTCCAATTATTAATTTGTGTTGGTACAGCTTGTACAAGAGAACAAAGAAGGATATTTCTGGTGATGTTCATCTTAATGTCTGAAGGTAAAAGACTGACAAAATGCTAGTTACCGTCATTGGATTGTGTTGGACACGTTTTTACTACCCCCAATATTTTCTCAGGTGTCCTTTTCAACCTTTTGAGAGCAGTCACAAAGTCTGCACATGATTACTCCATTAAAGAAAGCAAGCCTGGAGGGGCCACAGTACTCCGTTACAAAAAGATTGTCATATAACTCTTACTTTGAAACACAGAAATAAAGAACATTTCTAAACACAACTGGAAATTCAATCATTTCGAATTTTTAGCACATTTATGATAAAAATATTGTGATATACTTTAGAAAAGTGACCATGCAAATCTTATTGGGCTATAGAATAAATGCTGTACAAATACTGAAAATGACATCCCTTGATTTATATTCTTTTGGATGAAAAATTCTAGCTTTGGCAAATGTGCTCATATTCACTCTGCCTGTTCTTTGTTTGTATAAAATGTAATTTATGTCCAGTGCTAATTAAACCACTGACAAACTAATAAGTATGTAAACCACTGTAAACAACAGTCGGTATCCTGGTCGTATTTTTACTGAAAGAAGAAAACATATTGAAGGGTTTATCAAAGAGCTGGCAGCCTCTACTGTACATGTCATAGTTGGATTTGGTATAAAATCTGCTGGCTGGTTTATGGCACAAAGAAAATTAGCCCGAAACTGGAAGGAGGTGCTGTGCATCGCGTGCAAACGGCATATCGTGAAGGAGCGCTAAAACTACGACCCAAAGGTTTCATTTGATGACTGAAATCATACTGAGGTATTACCATTCAACAACAATATCAGATATTCCTGTTGGAAATGCTACATGGAGTTACTTTAGCTCTGCGAATAGTTCTGAGCTTACAGAGGGTTTGTTGTCAGAACCAATCGCAACCAAAGCCAGAACCAGAACCCGAACCCCATATCAGTCTGGCTCTGTGCACCTAGTACTGTCGTAGGTCCCTGATGGGTCATCTCATCAGAAAGACTTCTCTCAAAACAACTGAGAAATCAACATGAACAGGAAATGAGAAGTGGTAACCCTACTTGGCATTGCCTCCCTCCCTCATTGCTCCCACCAAGTACTTTTCCCACAAAGGTTCCTGAGAACTACGATTTAGTTGCGTTCACACCAAAAAGTCCCAGGAACTAAATTAGTTCGAGAGAACCTTTTTTTGTGAAGCCGCCATTTTATTATCCTCGCATTAGCATTATTAGCATTAGCCCAGCGCAGAAACGCAGAGAGACTAACTTATGGCAACACAAAATAAAACATGAGAGCGGTGGAGATGAGGAGGTGTCAGCGTTCTGGTGATTTACTCGGAAGGAGCAGCTTCTACTGAAGCCTTCCCCAACTCCGGGGACTTCCGGCCGGGGACTCCGGGTGGCAGTATACGCCGTGAAGTGGTTTGCGGCCTGCCAGTAGACCCAAAGCAGAAGAAGAAGAAGTGACGTCAGCGGCTTCATTCACCCTCAGGAACTAATTTCCGGTGTGAACGCGATCTGTACTTAGTTCATGAGAACTAAAGAGTTCTCAGGAACCTTTGTGGGAAAAGTACTTGGTGTGAACGCGCCTATTGCTCCCGTAAACTGGGACCAGTTGAACAGTGTTTGCGATGGCCATGAGCTAAAGTAATGATGTTGTTTCTGAGAACTTGTCTTTGGTTCCCTGCCCCCAAAGCCTTCAGCTCCATCCCACCCATGTTTCCTTTAAAACCATATATTCTGCTATGACTCACTACTGTGGTGTTAACTGGGAATGTAAGAAGACACTGCTGACGCCATTTTATTTTAAAAACTGTTAAAAAAACGCATCGCAAATCTCCACCCAGTCACCCAGGGGAGTTACGATGTGAGAACTTATAATGAAACTAGAAGAAACAACTCGTACTTCTACCTTGACCGCTAATGTAGGCTAACCTTAGTTTGTTCATAATGGTAGTACGGACAGGCATCATTTCTGACAGCTACAGCTGATCGATTAGTGTGGATGAAGTCTTAAAAAGGTTCACCTGTTTTAATCCTCAGACCCCGGACATGACCCCCACCCCCCTCCCACTTTGTTACTGTTAAGGTTGGCGTTTTGGTTGTTGGTTTGACAGAAGGAAGTGTATTTCAGAACATATGAAAGACACGTTCAGCAGATTCAAACTGCCAGACTCAGCTGGGTGCCTTGAGGTCAAGTATTGCATTAAGTTTGGAAATGTGCTAATTCTCCTCCGGTCTGTTTAACACAATCTTCCCGTTTGCTGCTTTTTGTGCTGTAGGTATGAACATCAACACGTTAGTAGAGATAAGGTCAGGGTTTACACTATACAAGGTACGGTAAACGCATAGGTCAGTGCAAGTCACAGCATATTAGACTTCATAGCTACAGAAGGAATGCTAAGCACACTTATGGTTCAGAAACAGTATTTGTTGATTATGTAGTATCTGTACAGGAGAAACACGAAGTACAAAACATATATTTGTGACGTCCTAATGTCATTGTTGCTCACTCTAAAATAATTCATCTTTTCTCTATTCAAATCACACAATATGTTGTATAGTAAATTGTATTTTGTGCTGGAGCACCCTTTCCACAGTATTCACAGTGCAGGGAAGTACACTGGATCTATAGCTATGGTACAGTTAGTGCTGCCGTTTGCTACAGTTTCAACAGCAGTGTGCTTTTTTTCAGAAAATGTATATCCTCCGGTTTGTATCCCGGTGTATAAAACATACGTAATTGTTTAAAAAAGGTTTTCTTGTCCCAAAAGCACTGGCACATTACACTAGGTTTCCTTAGGAGTGACTACAAAGTACACAGTGATTATTTCTACAACACTTACAGGTTGTGATTCAGTGTAAACATGTACAAAATCTCATGCTGAATGAAACCTATTCTTCTGCAGTTATTATGATATGTACAACGGCAGGCCGCCTTGCATTAGTAGCTGCTTCTCCTCCGA
This sequence comes from Gobionotothen gibberifrons, assembly GCA_943591055.1. Classification (NCBI taxonomy): domain Eukaryota; kingdom Metazoa; phylum Chordata; class Actinopteri; order Perciformes; family Nototheniidae; genus Gobionotothen; species Gobionotothen gibberifrons. The sequence goes on from CALSBZ010032092.1 coordinate 24,251, forward strand.
AGAGTTATTCCTTGAAAACAGGAGTCATGGACGTTCCCTTGTAGAAAACGTTGCGGGCGTTGTCCGGGCTGTCGGCTCTCTCTGGAATCAGGATGATATTATTGCCTTTCCTCCGCAGGGTGGACTCCCGGCTGGAGGCGACAGAAAGGGTTTCCGAGGCGCTCTCTCCACCTCCTCCAGATCCAGAACCGTCCCCCGGAGTCACCCTGATGGTGGACATGGCCTGCGGGTGGAGCCGGTGCTCGGACTGGCTTGGGTTCTGCGTGTGAACAGTGACTATGGTGGGGGTGCTGTTGGTGGCAGTGGTGGTTACGATGTGATTGGCCTGCTTTCTGTCGATGGACCCTTCACGTATGGAGTCTGAGCTTTCTGAGTCTCTGTTCAGATCGTTGAGCTCAAAGGACTGCCTCAGGCTCCCACCACCTCCTCCTGATCCTCCTCCTGATCCTCCTCCTGATCCTCCTCCTGATCCTCCTCCTGGTCCTCCTCCTGGTCCACATGTCCCTGGACCTCCAGCAGCTCCAGTGCCATGATCCAGGGATCGCCACCTCCACGTTCCACTTCCATCTGTAGCTGTAGCTGGAGCTTGGATCACTGGTCTGTCGTTTTCAGGGTGGGCCTCTACTCTGACAATTGCTCCGGTGCTTCCTGAAATACTGCCTGAAGCGCTACCCAGGGAGCCGGGCCCCGCAGTGCTTGTGGGGTCTGGATCGGGTAGCACCCGGTACCGAGCTGAGCCCGGGCAGCTCCCGCTGGCGCTGCAGCCGATGCTGCTCTCATCTAAGCTCTTGGAATGGATCTGCAGGAGGCCCTGCTGCTTGGACATAGCTATCACTTGCATAATTCGAGGCTGGGTGTTGTGGCCGTTCTCGTTAGTCCTGAAGGCGGTGGTCTTCTCTGCAGCCCGCTGCCAGTTGGCCTGAACTGTGCTGTTTATTGTGGACATCCCCTCACTCTCTCCTCCTCCCCCCATCCTCGGGTTGGTTGTGTTGTAGTTCTCATGAGCTTCCTCTGGTATGTGGACCAGCTGTGAAGACCCAGGTCTAGACTGCATGGATATCCTGGCCCCTCCGGTGATTCCGCTGCAGTTACTGGGCAGGGTGGTACTAGCACCTGTGGCCAGTTTGGACATGTAGGAATGACTGTCGAAGCCGCCATTCAGGCCCATAGCCATGGGCTCAGAGCTGGACCGGAGCTCCATACTGCCGTGGTGGTGAGGGTGCTGGGAGGACTGGCCGGAGGACGAGTCTACTGAAGAGGAGTAGGAGTCCGGGACCTGCAGGGAGCATTTGTGGTTGTTCTTACTTTTCCACTGAGACAGGAGCTGCTTGGATCGACTGGAGTCCATGGAGGCATGGTGGAGGGTGGCGGCGTGCCGTCTGGCTGCCTCCTCATATGCTGCCATTGCCTGGGGGGTGTGGACCCGCGGAAGAGTTTGGCTGAAGGTCATGATGGCGTCTTTGCTTTGGGGGCTGCGGGGGGATATCACTTCCACCTCTGCACTGGAGCGCTTCAGACTGTCTTCAGACCTCTGCTGGGGGAGGCCACGGTGCAGGAGGCCCTCGGAGTGAGAGGTGTGCATGCCGAGCTCCCCAGCCATGCTGGCTTTCATCTGCAGGTGGTGGAGCACCGCCTCCTGGCTGATGTGGGGCAAGGAGCAGGGGGGCCGGTGTAGGATCGGAGGGGGACTGGCACTGGCCTCCTCGCTGGGCTGAAAGTTTCCAACTGCATACAAACCCTGTTGCCAAAGGAAAGAGAGGAGTGTTATGTGGGGGGGGGGGGTGTGTGAATTTGTGGCTTTAACAGCAGGATTTCACTTGTATTTTAACATTGTTGGCCCCTACCAGATAGACAGCAATAGCCCCTCCCAGCAGGAAGCCCAGGTAGACGTCGATGGCGTGGTTCTTGTACTGAATGATCCGGGTCAGACCGCATATAATGGCACAGATAATGAAGGAGAAGACCAGGAGGGGCTTGAGCAGCTTGGATGAGTC
>CALSBZ010032095.1:13501-24743 GCA_943591055.1 Gobionotothen gibberifrons
CATGCCTATTGCGCCATGCCTATTGCGCCATGCCTATTGCGCCATGCGAATGGCGCATCACAGTCCCTGGAATATAGCATAACATGAATACTTACCATGAGGGGACGAAGGCTGGGAACAATACATTCCCGCCGCTGTGAGAAGTAGAGACGAAGGTCACACTTTGTCCAGCGACAAAAGAGGGGGAACAGCAGTTCCCTGCGTGCAGACAGGCAGGAGAGCGCACAGCTGGATTCCTGATATCACTCACTCTGACAGGACACTCCGTACCAAAAATGTGTCAGAGGAAAAAAAGGAAACATCCCTCTCATAAGAGGGGAAAAGGGCCGCTCTCCGTGTGCCGAGAGGCAGGAGAGAGGCGCACAGCTGGGTCCCTGACGTCACTCACTCTGACAGGACACTCAGTACATGGTGGGTCAGAGAAGAATGAGAGACATCCCTCAAATAAAATTGAATAACTGCACAGGGGGAAGACCAAGATGCAGCAGTGCAAATGTCTTCCACTGACATTCCTCCGTGCAAAGCCGTGGAGGAGGAAATCCCTCTGGTGGAGTGCGCACTGATGTTCTCCTGGGTATCCACCCCAGAGGAGACATATGCCTGTGACACAGCTTCACACAGGCAGTGTGACAGCTGTTGTGCAGATAGAGGCTGCCCTAACGAGCGCTCTCTATAGTGCACAACCAGGTGCTGAACAACCAGGTGCGCCGTGCGCGCCACATAGCAGGACAGCGCACGCACAGGACAGAGGAGCGTTCTGCGAGCCCCTCTGTTCAATTCGCCGGGAATATACATTGTCCCAGGGGGATCCCCACGTGACCAGCTGATGTCATGCTGAGCAGCTGTATCACGGAGAGGGCCTGCGGGATGTGACACGCCGGAGAGGGAGCTGTCAGTTTCTCCACTCGCTGCCGCGAGAGCCGCTCTCTGCTGGCTGAGTTTAATTCCACTCCCAGATAAAAGGATATCTGAGAGGGAAGAGGACAGCTCTTCTTCAAATTCATTATGAAACCCAGGCTTTGACAGATGCGATACGCGATGTAACGTCTGTAAAGCGACTTCCTCCCTGGAGCGAGCCAGCAATAGCAGGTCGTCCAGATAAAACCACATCCTGGTGACACATTCCAGCATCTGTTTGATCGTCAGAATGTGGAAAACTGACAGATCAAGGACGGGTCTCACTCCCCCGTTTTTTTTCCCGGGATTTAGAAAATAACGGGAGAAAAAAAACCCAGATTTTCCTCCCTTTTGGAAAAAAGTTCCTGCAGCGCTGAATGGAGCGCAAGACACTGTTCCTGGGATGACAGGAACACACGCTGCTTCTCACTCCAACTCTCATCATGAGGCGCGTACACGCTCAGGGGATGGATGGAGGTGTGTGCAGTGCTGCCCCCATGAGGCGTTATAACGGCGCTCATGGGTTTATTCTGGCCGTGTGTACGAGGCGTATCTCGGACAGAGGAATGCCGCAAGCTCTGTAGTTTATTAACCAACAGGTTAAAACCAGGCTTCTGCAGCGAGCCCTGCTGTCTACTAATCAACAGATTAGTGGCAGCTGGCTTAATTAGCGCGCTCTGAATGTATTAACCGACAGGTTAAAACCAGGCTTTAGCAACGAGTCCTGCTGGCTATCAACCGACAGGTTATAGGCAGCTGGTTTACACAGGGCGTGCCATCTGTCCATCAGACACAGGCGTTGCCACTCTGAGCGTGCTCGTGATGCGCTGTGGTCGCCATGGTGACGAGCCATGCCAGAGCCCTCGCCGCCGCTGCCCGTGAGGCAAACCAAGGTGGGCCTGGACCGAAAGGGCTGCGAGGGAGCCTCCACACGCTGCGTTTCACTCCGATTCTCATCATGAGGTGCGTACACGCTCAGGGGATGGATGGAGGTGTGTGCAGTGCTGCCCACATGAGGCGTTATAACGGCGCTCATGGGTTTATTATGACCGTGTGTACGAGGGGGCGCTGCCGTTGGGGGCGCTGCCGCTGGGGGCGCTCAGCCTGGAATACTGACAGATCAAGGATGGGTCTCATTCCCCCGTTCGGGCTTCTCTGTGATGTGCTGTAATGGTCGTCATGGTGACGAGCCACGCCATTGCCGCCGCTGCCCGTGAGGCGAAAGGGCTGCGAGGGAGCCTCCACACGCTGCGTTTCACTCCGGCTCTCATCATGAGGTGCGTACACGCTCAGGGGATGAGTGGAGGTGTGTGCAGTGCTGTTCACATGAGGCGTTATAACGGCACTCATGGATTTATTATGACCGTGTGTAGGAGGCGTATCTCGGACAGAGGAATACCGCGAGCTCTGCAGTTTATTAACCGATAGGTTAAAACCGGCAGGCTCCTGCAGCGAACCCTGCTGGCTAGTAACCGATAAGGCATAGGCAGCTGGCTTACACAGGGGGGATATGTGAGAACACTTGTTACTGCTGACTCAGTACAAAAGTTGGAAAATGAACACACTTTATTTTACTCACAACCCCCAGAACGTCAGAACCGGCTCTGCTTCCTCGGAGGCTCTCGCAGACCAGGAGCGGGGGAGCCTCACTCCCCTTTGACTCGCCGCCGGGAGACGCTGTCTCTGGGGTGGCGGGGGAGCGGAGACGTGGGACGGAGTCCCTGCAGCCGCCGAAGTGCGAGCCTGACGCCGCTGCGGCTGCTGTGAACGTCTCTCCTCCTGCCGCTGTGGCCGGGCGCTGCAGCTGCTGCGGGCGTTGGTGCTGCTGTGACCGCCCAGCAGGCTGGAGCCAGCTAACGTGCTGGCGGATGTCGTCCGCCTGCTTTTGCTGCCGTCCACGTGCTCGAAAGCCTGGACGGGCCAATCGTCCACCTTGGCCGCCGCAGCGAGAGCGTCCGCTCCTCGCTTCCTGTCGGCCGGGGGGAGACGGGCAGTATGGAAAGCCAAAGGTGCCATAATAAGCCCGTATGTTCGCCCGTTGTTTAGGGCACAGTGTGGCCCCAGGCAGGATTCGCACATCGTGTGCTGGTCGTAGCTCATGATGTATCCTGAGCCACATGAGGGACAATCTCGTACACAGTTGTTGCTCATAATTGACTTTGTTTAGTGTCTCTGTGCTTCAGTAACGCTGGCTGAAGAAAAGAGGGAGCCGATTGTCGGGCCTCCTTCCTATTTATCCCGGAAGGGAGCCCGAGGGTGGGGCCCACCTTGTGGGTGGGCGTGGACTACAAGTGTTTCAGTGCTGCGCGGGTGCGCAGGGGGATTACCCAATAGCGATAGCCTTAGAGGGCGAAGCCATATACGAAATAGAATAGGAGGAGGCAGGCTGCAAATCCTCACAAGACCTCCTTTGCTTCTGAAAAATAAGGTATTCAAAGGATTACACAATCAGTTACAGCATAGTTTTGGCTCCTCCAACAATTTATCATGAAAGATACTCAAGACGCTGGGAGAAATTATATAGTTTGAGTGAAGTAAATCTGGTGATAAATCAAGTCTTAATAACTATAGACCCATTTATTTACTACCATCATCTTCAAAAATCTTGGAAAAACTCTTCAACAACCGTCTGGAGTCATTCCTCAGCAAATGTAATATACTATGACCCAGCCAATATGGATTTCAGAAAAATCACTCTACTTCTTCAGCAGTAATTGAACTGGTTGAAGAAATTACCAACAACATTGAGAAAAAAATGATTACAGCTGGTATATTCATTGACCTTAAAAAGGCTTTTGATACTGGGAACCATACTATACTGCTACACAAATTAGAACATTATGTCATAAGGGATCCAGCAAAAGAATGGGTTAAGAGTTATCTGAGAAAAAGGCTACAATATGTGGATATAGACGAGGCGAAATCAAACAAGCTTCCTATAACATGTGGAGTCCCAGAAGGATCAATTGTAGGTCTGTGATGCCCCTGTGGGTCATCATTAGAGAGGGTGTGGCTGTGGCTGTGTGTGTGCATGTGTGCTGTGGTGATTGCATTGATTGCAGTAACTCAGGGCACCTTGGTCTGGTGCTCTGCAGCTACTTAAAGCCTCTCTGCTCCTCTCTGTTGTCTCCCTGCAGGCACCCCGGTTTTGTTGAGTATGCGATACGTTTCTTCACTTGCTTCACTTTGTGCGCTTCAACACTCTCACACTCATACATGTCCATACAATCCTCACCCTGCATTTACACTACTGATACCACTGACATCCACACCTCATACTTTACTTCTTTGGCACTTAATTCATTTGGTTGATTTGAATGTTTTGCTTAAATAAACATATTTTGTTAAACATGGATAAGGTGTGTCTCCTCTTTGTTGTGGCCTTTTGAGCCGGGTCATAACAAGTCCAAAACTGTTTCTGATTTATATCAATGACATTATCAACACCTCGGACCTGTTCAAATTCATTTTATTTGACGATGATACCACCATTCTCTGCTCCCATCATAATATTGGCGATCCTGTTAAAATTGTGAATGCGGAAATAGAAATACTATGTAACTGGTTTGCAGTCAATAAATGATCCCTTAATGTGGCCAAAACAAATGATATGTTATTCAATACAAAGTCTCAGACTACAAATGACTGCATTATACAGATTTGCAATACCGAGATAGAAAAAGTTGGTGCATGTACATTTTTAGGACTGCTTGTTGACGAAAAACTCAACTGGAAGCACCATATCAATTATGTACAAACTAAACTGTCAAAAACAGGTATTTTGTTTCATACTAAGAACATTCTTGAGGAAAAAATACTCTTTATAAGAGTCTATTTCTCCCTTACCTTTACTACTGCTCTGAAATATGGGGAAACACGTACTCAACACATCTACAAAAAATAATAACATCCCAAAAGAAAGTCGTACGAATCGTCTGTGGTGTTGGTAAATATGAACATACAACTCCCATATTAAAAAAAACTCAATCTATTAAAATGTGTTGACATAGTAAAGCTTAAAACAGTACTGATTATGCACAACATTTTCCATAACAAAATGCGTAATAACATTCAAAAGCAGTTCCAAACCACAGTCAGGAAATACCCAACTAGGCATCCTACTGTAACTGGTTGTGTAGCAAGCCCAGTAGAACAACCATCAAATCACACAGCTGTTCCATAATCGGAGTTAGAATGTGGAATGGACTTCACCCAGACCTTTTCAAGTATCACTAAATTCAAAAAATGTATATTTGCAGATTACTGCAGCTAACAAATATTGGGTATTCGCAGAATCAATATTTCTTTTTAGAAATGATAACTTCTCAGTTGGTTTATTTATTTAATATTGTTTACATTACTTTTTATTTATTTTGTCCTTCTTATTTATTTTCATCGTCATGGGGTTGAATTATTATTTCATCCCTGGACATTGCCTTGTAATATTTGTAATATTTGTTTTTCTTTATTTCTTTGTACTCCTTAATTTCTATACGTTTTTTGATGCAATAATGCCAATGTTGTATTAGGATGATTCACAGGAGGGCTACTTCCCACAAGCTATGCTTCAGCCCTCCCGCTTCTACTAATTTTGTTTATCTTTGTGTGGATGAATTATACTTTTTTCTTTTTTGGATGAATTAGTAAAATAAATGAAAGAAATAAAATGAAGGAATAAGAAAAATATCGATATATAAATTATAAGTAAAGTACTGTACAGTAAAATAAGCACTTTATACTATAAGATATATAAATATAGGTGCAAAATCAATCTGATAATTCAGATGTTGTACACGTACTTACATTTGTAATGAACCACACTACTTCAACAAAAGAAGCATAAAGATGTGAGAATCAAACTTTATTAATGCAGCAAAACATCCAAAAAAACCACAATTAACATGTGAAAAAAGGTTATAAACCCTGTCTAATAACAACATAATTGATCCATATGACAAAAGTAATAAAGAATACAGCTGTGGCTTAGTAGTCGGTAAGACGGTGGTTCGATTCCCAGTGCCTGCAGTCATCAAGCAAGATACTTATCTCCAAATTCCTCCCGATATCAACGATTGTGTGGAAAAGAGTTTCCTCAAGATCCTCAAGAAGAAAGCCAAATTGTATTTAGAAAATTACTTTCCTTTCCAAATCAAAAAACAAGATGCTTTTATTATTTGACTTTCAATATTTGTTCCATTCTCAGGAGAGATGAGACTACCATTATTCATATTTTGGCTGATTAAGGGCATGATTTTCAATGTATCTGCCCTACGAACTAACTTGCAGTTATTGAGAGAAACTTCACAATCAGTAAGGAAGTGCTGAAGAATTGTAACAGCATCCACATAACACGGCACAACAGAGTCATCAGCATAGAGAATGATATAACAGTCACTTAGTATCATCTTCACAAAGATTAAACAGAAAGGGCCCCAGGATAGAGCCCTGTGGAACACCTTTTATAATTTGCAGGTTAATATGGGTTAATAGGGTCATTTATGTTGTGTTAGAGGCCAGCACATGTATACCCTAAATGTGTTGCATGCATCAGAAGGGAGGGGGGCCAACAGGACCGGGAAGTAAGGAAAACAGTCTTTTTACGTAATGGGAAATGTCTTATTGTGGACCAGCAATGTGAGATTTTAAGTGATCCACTGCAATCTCATGTTCTTTTGCAGTGCATACTGAAATGATTGGTTAGCGGTTGCGAGGCCATTAGTATAAAGCTGTAATTCTGACCTTTTCCGTAACACATGGTTAAATGATGAGTTTGGCTCTCCCACCCCAAAGGCCTCAAAGATAAAGAAGATTACTTCACCGAAGCTCAGTGATGTAAAGTAACTGAGTACATTTACTCGAGTACTGTACTTAAGTACAATTTTAAAGTACTTGCACTTTACTTGAGTATTAACAGTTTTTGCTAGTTTGTACTTCTACCCCACTACAGTTCAGAGGTGCATGGTGTACTTTTACTCCACTACATGTATTTAATACCTTTAGTTACTTCACAGATGTGGATGAATGATGTGAAATATAATCAAGTGTTAAATCAGACTTTAGTTCCACCTGGAGTAAATCCACAAGCTACCCTGCAGTATACAAAGTCCTTCAAACTAGATGCACCTTTACCAGCTTTGAGAACACTTTCATGATCAATCATTATAAAACATATCATATATATTATTCTGAAATGGACCAATCTGCACAATGACTACTTTTACTGTCGCTACTTTCACTATATTTTGATGAGAATACTTTTATACTTTTACTTGAGGAACATTTTGAATGCAGGACTTTTACTGGAACAGAGTATTCCTACACTCTGGTACTTCTACTTTTACTCAAGTACAAGATCTGAATACTTCTACTTTTACTCAAGTACAAGATCTGAGTACTTCTACTTTTACTAAAGTACAATATCTGAGTTCTTCTACTTTTACTAAAGTACAAGATCTGAATACTTCTACTTTTACTCAAGTACAAGATCTGAGTACTACTACTTTTACTAAAGTACAATATCTGAGTTCATCTACTTTTACTCAAGTACAAGATCTGGGTACTTCTACTTTTACTCAAATACATGATCTGAGTACTTCTACTTTTACTCAAGTACAATATCTGAGTACTTCTACTTTTACTCAAGTACAAGATCTGGGTACTTCTAATTAAATAAAAGATCTGGATAGATAGATAGATAGATACTTTATTGATCCCAATTTGGGAAACTATTTTGTTACAGAACCAGCAGTGTGTTCAGACATTAAAATAAAAATACTTAAAGTGGAATAAAATTACCAAACAAAGATTAAAAGGAAACATATGATATCAGATATAAACAATATAAAAGATTCTGGATAATTTAAATGTTCTAAAAAAGTCCCTAATACTTCAGTTAGTACCAGGACTTCTCCCACCTCGGCCAAAGCTTGACATTTGAACAAAAAAAGGTAAATGCAACGGATAACCCTCATTTGTACCTGATCAAGAGGCATACACTAAAGGGACATTTACCAGAATACAATGAATGTGAAGGACTTGCCACAATTATTTGATTTTACCCCGTTAATCAGAATATAGTGGATGAGACTCTGCCTCCCAGAACACAATAAATAACAACAACTGGCCCTCAGTGTAAAGTCAGGTCTCTTTATTTATGAACAGAGTGAACATATCCAGATGTTGAAGTGTTACAGGAATCTGATGTTGCTTCATCTTTATAACCATCAGCAATATTTCCAACTAAATGGTGTTAACAGTGATTCTCTCAAACAAAACAAGTTCTGCATTTATTTATGAGCTATGAGTTCTGCACAAAGAAGGAAATAAACAAATGCTGAAATAAGTGATAGGATATTCCCAACATAATCAAAATGATACATTTAATCTTGTCCTAAACAGAAAAAGCCACCCACACCGGTTTCATGAGAGAAAAGACTCCTCTTGTATTCTCTAAATATAACTCGCTTTAAAAAACTCTTTAAAAAAAGACAAAGCAAAAGCAATTGGCTCTTGAAGAACCTTATGTACTAAAATAATCGTTCATAGTTCAACAGGTTTACCCGCTTCATACCAGACAATAACTGTACACAATGTTAATGAATGGGAACTCTAACCAGAATACAGTGAACACCACTCCCCAGAATACTTAATCATAAAGCTAAATTGTAGAAAGCAATAATAAAACATTCCCCCGTCCCTCTAGGTTTTAATGCATTTTTCAAATGGGATGTTAGTTAGTGCCTCTGCCTCTATGAAGGTGTGTGAATGTGTGTGAATGTAAAAGCGCTTTGATGGGTCGCAAAGACTGGAAAGGCGCTGTATAAATCCAGTTCATTTACCATTCAATTGGACACAGGTAGGCAGAGTTGGGCTTATGACAAGCCCAGAGGCCTGGGAGAAGAGGCCCATGGAATGTGGTGCGAAAGGTGTACAGGTGACTCAGTGTGTTGCCGGAGACTCTGTAGAAGGACAAAGTGCCAGCAGGCCAGTCCAGATACACCCCGAATCTACTGAAGTCGACAGAGGGATACTTTACATCGAACACCCTCTTGTCGGCATGGAATGCCCTAAGAGAGCTATCTTTGCCAAAAGACCAGGATTCTGAATTTTTGCCGAAATGGCTCGCATTTCCAGCATTTCTGGCAGCTCCCTTGTATGCAACAGCAGCAAAAACAGACTGCCAGCCACCTGTACTCCACTCTACCTCCCAGTAATGGCGCCCAGATAACTCCTCTATGCACAACACCTGTGGGCACCATCCATACCTCTCTTGGATACGAGAATAATTCTGCGCTGGTCCATTTGTTGCCTTTTTGTTGTTGTGAGACAGAATCATATTGTAGTTGGCAGTGTTTGGGTCCAGGTGGAGATCAACAGCATCTGATGGAGAAAACATAACAAAATATCTTATCAGTAACTTTGATGGTCAAACTGCTGAGAATTCACATTTTTAACTCAAACAAGCCTGACTTACACCAGATCAGATCTCTCTTGTGTGTGATGTTCTCCACAGAAGAAGGCTTTTGAACACGAAAGTCATCAGTGACCAGCTGGCCTTTCCTGTAGTGGTAGATGGTTGCTCCTTTGTATTTGTCATTGGTTATGGCCGTTACGAGGAAACGGAATTTGCTGTTGTTCTTCAGCCCTTTGGCAGGACCCTGGAACATTTTGGCTTTTTCTCTCATTGTGCTCAGAACGTCATCGGAGTAGTACCACTGGTCTTCATGGGTACTTCCTAACTTGGTTGATTTCAAGAAGTCATCCATCTCATCAAGGTTCCTATCACCCCTTGGCATGGAGGTGAAAACAAAGCACAGAACATCCTCTACACCTGGAGCATTGACCTCTTTGTGCAGCTCGTTCTGGTTCAGGACGATCTTTCCTCCCTCCATGGTGTCGACACAGGTCTCGATGACGGTGATTTCTCTCTCTTTGTTTTCCAGCCACTTGTTTAGTTTTTCATGGCTGAAGGGTGACTTGTGCCTGTCTTCAAAGACTTTTTCCAGTGAGCTCTCCTTTTCCTTTCCTTCACGGATGGAGGGAAGTTTCTTTGCCATGACTTGCTGGATGCTGGTTTTATAATAACCACACAGTTTTTGGAAAGTGCTCATGTCTTTTCGGATCTTCGGGAAGTCCTGTCCCACTTTGTCGTCCAGAGAATCGTTGCATCTCATTTCTACTTCCTTTAAATCTTCCAGAGCATCTCGGGCTTTCCTCACTAGTCCATTGCTGATCCTCATCTTCAGCTCAGGAGCTTTGGGATCAAAACTCTTCAGAGGCATCAGCCAGACCTGCATTGGGACCGAATTCTCTCCCTTTGTTCCCAGTAGCTTTGGAAGTTCTACATAGGTCTGCACTGCATCTTTAAATGTTGCTGGGTTGCTTTTAAGAATGAAGTCTCCGTAGAATTGGCAGGAGAATTTCTCAGTCAGGGCTTTTTCTGCAGCCGTCAGCTTGATGTCAACCTTCCCCCCAACATCAAAAGAAGGAATCTTCTTCATCACAGCGTGCATGCCGACCTGGACGTTGTGAACCTGGCTGGCTTCTAACTTCCCACTGTCAAACACGAAGAAAGCATTTGCCCCATACACGATGCCTGTGACTACATGAGTCGCCAGGCCCTTGTCAATAATCTTCCTCTGTTCGGCGTCCAGGGTCACATGATCATTTGACAACTGCTTGAAGTTGGTGGTAGCTTTGTACTGACAGGTCACTCTGCTCTGCTTCTCGGATTTCTTCTCATCATTCAGGTATTTGGCAGATCCTCCAACTTGAATCAGTCCACCCATGAAACTGGCCTCCACAGAAGCTTCAATATCCATCAGAGTGGACTTGGATTCAATTTTGTCAGATGAAGAGACTTCAAAACTACTGGTCTGGTGAGGGGCTTGTTTTACTTTCAGAGTTCCAGCATTCCATAATGTGAGACCTAAATAAACATAAACAAATACATAAATAAGCATGAAAGCATATGTTTTTCGGATCAGTTCAGGGTAAAAACTTTTCTTTGTATAAATTCACATAAAATATATAATTTAAAAGTCTTTCAGGTTGCAGCTTCCTATCCTGTGAGAGGTTTTAATAAGCAAAGTATGTGTGTGTGAAATACATTCAGAATTATGAGAAAGAATTCAGAGTTTTTATTTGAGTTCTAAGATTTAAGTTAATCTTTTTTCTTCTTAGAATTCTGAATGTCAGGTCAGTGTTCTAAAACTAAAGAATTCTAGAGTACCGAGGATTTTTTTTCTCGTGCTGGATTAAAGTTATTCAGAGAATGATCGGAAAATCTCAGTAACCTGACTTTTTTCTTAAAATTCTTAGTTTAATCACAGAACCCCCAAAAAAA
>CALSBZ010032098.1:2364-19195 GCA_943591055.1 Gobionotothen gibberifrons
GGGGGGGGGTACATCTGAGTGGCTTGTTGAATCTCATGTTTTCTGACCAAGGCAGCCCACTAAAACGTTCGGGTTTGTATGATTTGTGGCTTGGTTGGCACTTATAAAAACACTTTTTATGTATAAAAGATCTCATGATATGTCCCCTTTAAAGACATGTGAGGCAAATAGGTGACAAAACAACGAAGTGCAAACAAATCAGTGAGGACCTGACATGGACTCTTCACACTACCACCATCACCAAAACAGCTCAACAGCGGCTCTTCTTCCTCCGCAGGCTGAGTAGGTTCAACATGGACTCCAGGATACTCTGCAACTTCTACAGGTGCACCATAGAGAGTATCCTGACTGGCTGCATCACGGCCTGGTACGACAGCTGCACCGCCCTCAATCGTAAGACTTTACAGAGGGTGGTGAAAACTGCACAGAACATCACCAGGACTGAGCTGCCATCCATGGAGGACCTTTACTCCCAGCGGCTCGGGAAGAAAGCCCTCTTACAAAAGACCCCCATCACCCCAGCCACAATCTGTTCTGTCTACTGCCGTCTGGCAGGCGGTACCTTAGCATCAGGACTGAAACCACCAGACTCAGGGACAGCTTCATCCCACAGGCCATAAGAATATTAAACACCCAAACTTGAAACAACATCCATAACATTCATCTGGCTGCAACTTACAAAAAATGATCTATTATTTCATATTCCAATCACTTGTATTATAGACTCTTATTGCACTATTTTACTATTTTTCTTTTTGTATTTACTTGGACTATATTTTTTCTGTTTTCCTGTTTTATTGTGTTGCACTGTTGGTGGAGCCTGGGATTTTCATCGTCATAACTACACTGTAGCTATGTACGTATGACTAATAAAAGCCTTGAAATGTATGGGTAACTTATATAAGTATTAAATACAATAAAGTATTTTAATATAAAAGTGTTGGTTTGTGTCCAGCATGACCGGCTGCTGCTGTAAAAGAAAACAGTAACACATAATTGCTTAACACAATCAAGTATAGCCTATTTGTGAACATTAATAAATCCGTTTTTTACTTCACTACTGTAAAAAAAAAAAAAAAAAAATGCTGACCTAAGCTGTTGATCACCTTGAGTAAACGCAAACCTCAATCTGTTTTATGATTTAATTTCAACACTCCGCTTCCGGTAAATTGTTCGCTGCTTGTAGAGAACTTGACGCAATGGGGTAGCACGCGGAAAGTGGAGCCAAATATAGTGCAGCGAATGAGGCCAGAGAAGTGACGCTAAAACCCCGGATTACGTTCAGTGACAACAATGGAGGACATGCAGTGCTGGCGTTTTTAAAAACGATATTCCTGTGTGTAGAACTATTGTGATACATTATGAATGGAGGGATCATTGAAACACACGTGTTGAGGGAGCGAGGAGCATTGACACGCGACAGGACCGTTAAACGTCACCTATTAGGAAAAATCCACTTCTTAATGTTTCTAATACTTAAACATGTGTCCCCTCTGTGTAAAGAGATTCTGAAAGTTTCAGGAAAAAATATTTGCTCTCTTTTTGTCCTGATCCATTTATATAAAAAAACCTGTCTGAAAATAAGCTGATCATATGTTGGCCACTTTATGATGTCATAACGATTTTTTTTGGCTTGTGTAACCTTTAGCCAATAACCATCCAAGGTATTTATGTATTGCCAGTTTACGTAATCCATTATCATTTACTAGTTTCTTTTATATATTTTGTTTTAATTTTCTGAATCTGTCACAGTCTGCTCCATCATTCACCAGTAGTTTTCCATTCACCTGTCTCACCTGTTAACCACACCCACGTTTTAGCTCACTCTCTTTCTCACCTATTTTCTGCACTCACCTTCCTGAGTCACCTGGTAGCCACACCCTGTATCTCTCTCACTCTGTTACACCCATCAGGCCATTTAGTATTTAGGCTCACTTCACTTTCACATCAGTGCCAGATCGCACTTTGCATTATGCCAGTCTTTCCCGTATTACCTCCAGATTGCTCTCCCGGTTTCGACCCTGCCTGTCCCAGACCATTCTGTCTCGTCTGTTTCCTGACCCTGCCTGAACTCGGATTATTCTGCCTTGCCTGCTCCCTGACCGGTTCTGTATCTGCGACAACCCTTTGCCTTCTATCTGCCGTGTTGTCTACTACCAGTCTTTTGCTGACAATAAAGCTGGTTACCGACTATCCCTGATTTCCCGTGTGTTGCACTTTGGTCTTCAGTTCAATTGTGACAGAATCTGCAAAGTTACTAGCAACGAAAGCTGTCGAAAAATGAATTTGATTTAACATGACATCGAAGTACACTGCTCATACTGTATAACCTGGTTTGAAGGTAAGAAAAATCACAACATGCATAATACTCCCTTATTGTCTCTAGGCCCTTATTTTGTATAAGGGAAAACCCCAAACTAACAGCAAAACAGAAGTAAGGCAATTCAATAGTACAGTATTGGTGGGCAATATTGACACTATTCTTTTGGTTTGTATTTTTTATAATATATGATATATATTCTATAAATTGTGTATTGATAAAATACTTAGGATCATCTGTTTTGATACATCCAGTGAAATGAATAATTGACACCGTAAGGTTTAAATCCACGATTATCATCCTGAATGATGGTCCAATTAAACCAGTCATAATAAAGGGAAATATCATAAAACAATACGGCAGGAAGATTAACATCGTCTCACGCTACATTTTACATATATTGTCATATAGCTCAACCCTGCAATGAGCATCCTATATAGAAATAAAGCAGAGGTAGTTTTGCAATATAGACACGTTGAGGAAGCAAACCAAGTGCAATAAATGAAAAGGGCTTCAGGGAAATTGTAAAGGCATACCTACACTTTGGTTAATAGTTGCAGCTCTAATAGAGTGAGTTATGTATCAGTAGATTTTTTGTATTAAATGGATATTGAAGTGTGTGACTGTGTGAGATACGCTTCTTCAAATATTCCCTTAGATGAATTACCTCAGGGTTGTGCAAAAAGAAAATAATCTGTCCTTGTGATAATTGTTGAAGAATTGAATAAGCAACTCTATATATAACTGAATTCAAATCGCTGCTGAATTATTATGTTGGATCAGTAAAATGGCACAATGACGCACAATAAACACAACATTTAATTGATTTCAAATTAAGAAGAAACACTTTTTTATTAACCCAATCTCAACAGCAACAGAGTAGAAACATTGTTGTAGGTTTTCCTCAAAAGTCCCATGATGACAAATCACAACATTTTCACACCATGACCATAAACAGAAATATACCCTAAGTTAACCACATTCATACAGATGGTTACATTGAAGGAAGCAAGCTATATTGTATAACTACAGTATGAATAGTAATATATAATGGTAATAGTAATGATATTGATTTAGTATTGATAGATTAAAAACAAAGACATACACCCAAAACAATCTTTAATCAAACATGAATACAATTAAAAAGAATATCTAATCAGGTTACCACATTAATTCACACAACGGATGTCTTAAACAAACACCACTAAATATTTAAAATCCCTAAATCACACCTAAAATTACATTTCAAATAGCCATAATATGGTATTAAACAGTGATTCTTAATTAAAGCTGATTTAAAATGATCACATTTGCACTTAGATTAGTGTATAATATTAAACAGGGCTCTAAAAACTGCATATATGGCCCAATTATGCATAATGCGTCCTCATTCACTTTTAAGTCGTTAAAGGAGGGGTAGGTAAGTTTGAGAAACCGGCTCGAGATACACTTTTTGTTATATTCCATGGAATGCTCTTAATATCCTGATAGCAATGAATATTCTAAGTGCTTTGAAAAAAAATCCATACAAAAATGTCATCTGTGGAAGCCGTAATACTGTAAAAACTACGACCAATTAGACCGGGCCGGCTAAAATAACTGGTTGGCCGACCTGTCTGTCAGCCTTCAATCTCGTGCACACACACACACACACACACACACACACTCGTGCAGTCATTGCGCGTGCCGTCATTGGGCGTGTTTCCCGTCTCCGGGCAGCTGTTGCTCAGTCGCCAGCAGCAGCCGCTGCAGGACACTTTCACCATGGCAGAGTTTGCTTCAACATCGTCTACCGGTCGCAAAAGAAAAACTGTAATGGAGCAAATTATGAAGAAAAAGAAAGTGGAAACTAGGAGAAGTCAAACCAGAGTCAATATCGGAGTTGCTTTTCAACGATGGCGACTACTTATGGAGCACACCGAGCTGATATGTAACGTTACCGCAGCCTGCTCTCGCCAGCTAGCCCAACCCAGTCTCATAAAAAAACGTGTAATAACTACGTTGGTCCACAACGTAGGACGTAGTATTTCTACAAAAACGCCTCTGAAATTGTAAGATCCCTACGTTTTTTTTCACCATTCATTCCAATGGCTCGCGTCTATGTCACGTGATCTTCACATTTCTCCCTGCAGAAAAAAAAAACATGGCCGAACTTCGTTTTATTCTCGGTGTAAAATGCCTATTTTAAGGTTAGTTTGTCCATTAAAATGCGTTTTGATGTCATTTGATGCGAGAAATATGAGTTGTTATTTCAGATTATGTGTGCAGTGGATGTACATGATCTTTAGTTTGCTAGTTATTACGAAGATCACTTCAGGAAATTGTGTCTATACAACGTTTTCATTGTTACCAAGGTGGTTGCTAGGGACGCTGCTATCGATATTATTTCTGTTATGTTGTGTAACTGTTTAATGGTGTTATCTTTATTGCTACCCCCTTCCCCGTCAACAATAACACATACTTATCCTTGTGTTTATTTATTTGTTTGATTAATAAACACAAGTTGGAGTCAGGACCGAGGGTGTTTCGCGCCTGCAACAGCCTGGCAGCAGCACGTCTTTTTCTCAGGTCGGGTCGTGGAAGACCGGAAGCTGTGTAGTTCATAAAAACCATGATAAAAACATGTTCTTACTCAATATCAAGCCACAATTATTGCTTTTATTTTAATTCGTATAATTTCGGACTTTTGTTGCCGTCTGTGAGGAAAATAAATGGGGCTCAGAGCCTCAGGATACTGAAATCTGTATTTTTTTTAATCTTTTTTTCCTTTTAATTTGTTATTCTTTTCAAAATAACATACTGTTATTTACTCACCAATAACACACAATTATCCTTGTTTTTATTTATTGGTTTATTTCCATAATCTCTGGGTTTTTTGCCGTTCCTCAGGAACTGAATTTCAAAATAAAAAGAACCGGAAACAGACGAGGGATTACCCAAGATCCTCAGCTATGGTTTAAGATCGCTGATTGGATGTTTTAGCCGCAATGCATGTTGGGATTTGGTGTTTATATGATATGAAATCGGAAAAACATAAAAAAAGTATCAAATAATACTTAATTCCGAGTGTTCTTGCATTTCTCTTTGAAAGTCATCACATAACGGCATTGTAATACACGGTTCGGCTGCATTACATATTACATATCTGCCGTAGTTCTTTATTTATAGAGCCCTGATGAGAAGACCTTTGGAAAAACTGGAAGCAATGCCGCCGAAACTGAATACTTGACGTGGATAATAAATATATCAACAATTAAACAACATCTTCAATTTCTCTTCACACAATACGTCTCCTTGCAGTATCAACACTAATTCGGCTGACTTTTACATTTGATCTAATTCGTAGATAGGTTATATTTACACCATAACGGTGCACAGCTGATATAAAAGGACTTGTAGTTTTTAAAGATATTACTGATTTTCTTTGAATATAAGAATGTAAATACTGAGTCTGAAATAATATAGCAATATGCTGTAAAATGATGTGAAAACATGAATAAAACTACACTCAGATGTTGTACATACATAAGTGTCTTACACTAATAATACATACAGTTATACAGTTATTATGGCTGTGTGTACCTTGTGTGCACCGCCTAGTGGTTAAAGCACGTTATTGAATTATTGTTTTTATGTATTATATTTGATGAAAAAAATATTAAGAGTACATACTTTCATAGGGGGAAAGTAGAAGGTCAATGATAGAAATATAGAATATAACAAATCAAGAAGATACTATAAGTGATCTCTACAATAAAACAGTTTAGTGCAGGATGTACAAAGATATTAATAGGAGGAGGTGCAAAACAGAAAAACGAATTAACCTTTATTTAAACATTACATAATACTTTAGATTAAGGTCTTCTTTTAAATAAGAAAACAACTTTGGGGATATCTATCTACAGATAAATATTAAGCCTGACAAAGTACTTAACGTCTAATATATTGCTTTCCTGCAATGTTAACTATGTTGAAGCACTTATTTTAACTGATATTATACATATGAATTATACTCTTATGTATGTAGATAGTATAAGAAATGTGCAGAATATGACAGTTTAATGGTGGAGGTATACACATAACCTGTTGAGGAACCTGTGACCCAAGATTTTCATTCATTGCATAACTACACCGTAGTAGAAAATCTTGAAATCTTGAAAGGGATGTGCAAAATAGCCATAATACACAGTCTTTAATTAACCATTAGTAGAGAATAACGAGTATTGAATATACTTTATTACTCATTTCCATTCATGTCAATTGCAGATAAATGTTTAGTCTTCTCAAGCACCAACTATCAAATATCTCTCCTGATTGTTGGCACTTGACAATCACCGTCCCTGAATTTTACTCAGGTGTAACTGAAGTCTGATTTAAGGGTTGTTTATATTTCACATCATTAATCAGAATCTGCAAAGTAACTAAAATAAATGTAGTGGAGTAAAAATACCAGGTTAACATCTGAATTGTAGTGGAGTAGAATTACAAAGTAACAATGAGCTGTCATGTGGGTATATATTAATGCTGTGTATTATGGACACAAGCGATTTTCACCCATTTATGAATTATATGTTTTACATTTGATAACACCAATGTGTTTAATACTGGCAACTTCTAATTGTGGGGAAAACAAAAACGTTCAGTAGATATGTCCCATAGAACATTTTGCGAAACACAATAGCCAGCATGTGTAGTTCTGGGGGGGGGGCGTTCGATTCCAGTTTTGGATAGTCTGCCGTGGTTTCGTTCCATTTCAAACAGCTGTTTAACGCTCGGCGTAACCTTGGCGCACTGCCACTCCAACATCCAATCACAGAGGTTGAAGATAAATCACGGGGACTGTAGTCCTAAACGATAGCTGGGGATTATGGGTAGTGTAGTGTGTTCAGTATCCTAAACTCGAAAATGCTCGAAATGTCCCTTACAGGCCTACGTCTGTTTCCGGAAATCTTTATTTTGAAATTCATTTCCTGACGGACGGCAAAAAAAACAGAGATTATGGAAATAAACCAATAAATAAAAACAAGGATAATTGTGTGTTATTGGTGAGTAAATAACAGTGTGTTATTTTGAAAAGAATAACAAATTAGAAGGAAAAAAAGATTTAAAAAATACAGATTTCAGTATCCTGAGGCTCTGAGCCCCATTTATTTTCCTCACAGACGGCAACAAACGTCCGAAATTATACGATTTAAAATGAAAGCAATAATTGTGGCTTGATATTGAGTAAGAACATGTTTTTATCATGGTTTTTATGAACCACACAGCTTCCGGTCTTCCACGACCCGACCTGAGAAAAAGACGTGCTGCTGCCAGGCTGCTGCCAGGCTGCTGCCAGGCTGCTGCCAGGCTGCTGCCAGGCTGCTGCCAGGCTGCTGCCAGGCTGCTGCCAGGCTGCTGCCAGGCTGCTGCAGGCGCGAAACACCCTCGGTCCTGACTCCAACTTGTGTTTATTAATCAAACAAATAAATAAACACAAGGATAAGTATGTGTTATTGTTGACGGGGAAGGGGGTAGCAATAAAGATAACACCATTAAACAGTTACACAACATAACAGAAATAATATCGATAGCAGCGTCCTTAGCAACCACCTTGGTAACAATGAAAACGTTGTATAGACACAATTTCCTGAAGTAATCTTCGTAATAACTAGCAAATTAAAGATCATGTACATCCACTGCACACATAATCTGAAATAACAACTCATATTTCTCGCATCAAATGACATCAAAACGCATTTAGGGCGACTGTGGCTGCGAGGGAGTGCGGTCGTCTTTCAACCAGAAGGTTGTGGGTTCGATCCCAGCCCGTGCAGCCAACATGTCGATGTATCCTTGGGCAAGATACTTAACCCTGAGTTGCTCCCGATGGGATGGCCAACGGTGTGTGAGTGTGTATGCGTGTTAGGTCCTGGAGTAAGGTACACTGCTCTGTATGAATGGGTGTGAATGGGTGAACGACATGTAGTATGTAAAGCGCTTTGAGGGGTCGTAAAGACTGGATACAGCGCTATATAAGTACAGTCCATTTACCATTTACCATTTTAATGGCCAAACTAACTTTAAAATAGGCATTTTACACCGAGAATAAAACGAAGGGAGAAATGTGAAGATCACGTGACATAGACGCGAGCCATTGGAATGAATGGTGAAAAAAAACGTAGGGCTCTTACAATTTCAGAGGCGTTTTTGTAGAAATACTACGTCCTACGTTGTGGACCAACGTAGTTATTACACGTTTTTTTATGAGACTGGGTTGGCTAGCCAGATGTAAGATTTTTAATACATTTTCACAAAACAAACATGCTAGATTCAAACATATAAGCACTGACAATAACTTTGTTATACATTTGTTTTACATTCATTATCATGATCTTGGGTGCAGTGGCGTTTTCTCCTGGAGGCCAAGGGAAGCCAGGCTTCCTCTGTTTTTTCGGATTGTAGTTATAATTTTAATAAATAAATAAAAACACTTCGTTTAGTTTCGGAAATTCTCTGTTGTGTGTTGCTGCCATCTCTCCCCCATTCTCATTGAGTATTTTACAAAGAGTGAAACAGCGCCCCTCTAGATGTTATGGTGAAACAGTAGATTGCACTCTCTGTTGCGAGAGGAGGCTAGCCGAAACTGGCTTCCCTTGGTGAAAAAAAATGGAGGGACTGACCAATCAGATGAGGCTCACGTGATGCCCCTGCCAACCTGTGATTGTTCAGGGCCATGCCAAGGGAAGCCAGAGGCGGCTGGCTTCCCTTGCCTCACAATCCAATCAAATCGCATCAACTTAGTGTTGCAGTGACGCGTCCTAAAACCCGGAAGTAAGCTGCGCTCGGTTTGGGTTTCCCTGGACAAAAAAGGAATGGGATTTTTCCATAGGATTTTGGAAAATAGCTCGAAATAAGGTCAGTGGAAAACGAACCTGTTAGATAAATGCACGTTTTGTTCAGTCGGATAATATCCACATGTCTACCCTGCTTTTATATTTTTCGAATCATAAATCTAATCGATAGAAGATAGATAGCGTCACTGCACCACTCTCACCGCCGTTAGAAAGTAGCAAGCAACTGAAGCAAGTGGAGATTTGGAGTATTTAATCAAAAATAATTGTACTAAACTTCCGCTACAGCAGCAACAAAAAATACAATCTGATGACAGGCCAATGCCCAAACTGGAGCTGTGTACAGCGAGGAAAAAAGGAGCGAATCGGACGTAAAACGTTCTCCTGATTTAGTTTGTGCATGAATGCTTATTATTTTTAGAGTTTCGGCTGGAGAGTGCGTGCGGACCTGTCGGTTAGATAACAGGCGTGTGTAAGTCCTGCATCTGTATGATACAAATGTGTGTAAAATGATACCGGGTGCTGTAATCACTCATCTGGTTACGTTATTACATTGACCACCACACCCCCGACCCAAAAGAAAGGACGTATTATTGGCTTCCCCTCATTTTTTCCCCACGCCACGCTACTGCTTGGGTGTTGTTTTACATCTGATTGTTGCTCAAGTCTTCACTGAGGTCATGTGCGCGTTCATGTGTGTTGGAGGAGGTGCTCTGTAGGAAGTCTGAAGGAAGGGGCGGATTCTTTTCGGTTGTGTACTTTGGAATTTTTGTGCACTCGAGCCGGTTTCCCAAACGTACCTACCCCTCCTTTAAGTCACATACTCACTTGATCAAATTTCTTGATCACCTTCAATCAGTATGAACCAACGAGTGCCAGGAAGTGTTTTCTTAATTTTTTTCAGGTTTAAAAAGTCACATGTGAAATAACTACCTATATATTTAGCTGTTGAGGAATATGTGAACTACTGGTCTGCAATATATATGAGATTGTTTAGTTCCTTCAAGTCAACCTCATCAGATATCTGCAACACACTGGTTGCCATTTTCCGCGTGGTCACCGAGGGCACTCCAAGTCCAGTTGATCTCAGTCCTGGAAGTACTGCTGGTGGAAGTTGATTTTGTCATTAGCAATATCCCCAGGTTGGCAGATTCATTTGCATTTATGTTTGGCTTGATGTACGTGTTACATTTGGACTACCCCAAGAAACTCATCAACACTTTCACTTTCATACAGAAAGTGCTGATGGGCCTTGATGATGGTAAACCACTGAAACCCTGCCTACTCATTCTAAAAAATGATCTGTTACTTGAAATATGTGCCTTTTTTACAAAAAGAAAATATAACATATTTTATTATTTTAGGTTATTTTTAATGGGTCTTTCTTGTTTTAATACTTAAAAATTGATTTTATTTTCAATTGCATCAATATTGATGCAATTAAGTACTTTTGCATCAAACTAATTCATTATGGAAAATGTAAATCTTAAAATGTGTTAAACAATATTTTTAAGTACAGTGTATTTATATTTTAATTCAATGTAAATCATTTTTGATCAATCATTTACTTTATAGTCTCAAGTCAGTTGACTTAAAAAGGGTGTGGTAATCAGTTTCCAAATAAGTTTTGAGTAACTATCTTTAGCATGGTGCTAGTCTACAGTGGAGCCAAATTATAATAGTAAACTAATTGAGGAAGTTATCGCTACTTAATCAATGATTCAAATAATCATTAAGCAGCAGGCATTGATGGTTTTAACTCCAGAGGCAAGATCAATGTGCAATGAACTGCAATTGTATCCTTGAGATCTGACGAGATGTAACGAAAGCAATTATTCCTCCTTACCTGCTCATGACTGTACATATTGTATACTGCACTACTATGATATAATATCACTGCCATTTAATAAAACCTCCTGCCTTATTTAAAAAGAATTGTGGTGGAATGACTTGGCCATCTCCTATTCCAGACTTTCAAACTAGAGTGTTTTTCTTACCCCGCAAGTGGTCCATCCAACTAGGAAACAAACAAAAATGTACTGCTCAGGACAATTGACTTCTATTTGACAACTAACTACTCGGCTATAGGCAGGCTGATACATTCTATGTTTAGTATCTTAGATATTACCTGAAAGCGGTTAATTCTTCAAATCTTTCAACTGTTCAAAGTGCCCCCTGGCAGCTTCCAGACTTTTAAGATCAATCTTCCTGCTGTAAACCCTGAAGAGCGTCTCAGAGAAGTGCTCTGGGAGAAGCCTCGACACCTGACAAGAATGATAGCAGCATAAATATAATAAAATACATAACAGAGGTTTCCAAAGAAATACACAAAAGCTCACACAAAAAAAGATTAAGATTGAGATTTTTGTCGTCATTGTTCTGACCTGTTCTCTCTTGATTTTGATTGCTTTGGTAGGGTTTTTCTTGCTGTAGAAGTCCACGCTATTGATGGGGTCCTCCGCCTTCATCCCATAGTCCATAGTAACAGGCTAGAAGAGAAGGTTGAGACAGAAGCCTGTTTTTTATTCAAAAGTAAATCAATGGAGATGGCAGTATCTAAAAAAAAACAACATTTTAAGATTAGCGAAGCAAAAGTAAGTACACGAAAAACTTACCAAAACGACAAAGTCCTCCTTTGTCAGCCCGTCAGCCTGAGCTTCCTGTCGTGGGAATGGGAGAGCTGCAGCCAGGTCCTCTTTCAACTGAGGTATCTCCTCCTTAAGTAGAAAGGACAATGGTTGAGAAGTGAGAGATGAAATACATTTGCAGTTCAGTCAGACAACTCACGTGTTTCTTAATATGTTTATTAGAAGCAGCATATAGTTTGAGTTTGGCGTCTAGGCTCGGGCATCATCACTCCACAGATTTACAAAGAACATTGAGTGATGATTAGATAATTATCCCCCGAGCCTACAGGTGGAAGCTGGGGTGGTGGTGGGGCAGGCAAGTAGCAGCAACATGAAACACAGCTGGAGGAACATGAACAATAGCAAGTGAACACAGCAGTGGCAGCAGCAGCATAGCGAGGCAGAGGCAGGAAGACCTGGCGGCTTAAATAGAGTCACGGGATGAACGAAAGTGACAAGCGAAAAACTGCCTTTGTGTGTCCCTTTGGTTTCTGGGAGTTTAACCGGATGCCCCAAGGGATCACCAATGCTCCAAGCACGTTCCAACAGCTAATGGAGAAGTGCATGAGTGACATCAACCTTAAGGAAGTTCTGGTTTTCCTGGATGACATAATCGTCTTTTCAGACACATTGGAAGAGTATGAGAGAAGGCTCACTCATGTACTCAGCCGTCTCAGGGAGTATGGTTTGAAGCTTTCCCCTGATAAATGTAAGTTCTTCCACAATTCCGTCTGTTATCTGGGGCATATTGTTTCCAACGATGGAGTTAAAACTGATCCTAAAAACCTGGCCGAGACCTGGCCAGAACTTGAAAGAACTCAATAATCATTTATTATTTATTTAATTATTTTACAGTATATTTTAGTTTAATGGTCAACCTTTAAGAACAAAGCTCATTGGTTCATAACGCAATCATGATTGCAGTTGGACTAAAATCTGCCAAGTCCCGCCTCCTCACTCAGGTTAGTGAGGGCACGTTGAAGATGTGTGTCAGGGAGCAGCGTCACGCTGGAAGAACGGAGACACTTGTGATCATTATATGCACAAAACAGCACAAATTAAGAGTTTTACCGGGACGGCGGTGGACCAATCTCTGGGGCTGTCGTTGGAGGTTGGAGCTGCTTTGGAAAGCGGGAGTTTTGATTGTTATTATATTTTCCTCGCTGAGTGAAGCAACACGCTACATGCTACACTCACAGCCGAAGTAAAAACAATAAGTGTGGCTTGATATTGAGTAAGAAAAAGGTATAACGCTGTGAGCATGGGTCTGCGGAGAGCATTTCTCCGCGATCCCAACGTAGTCCGAAAAACGTTTACCCATTTAAACAGTCGTGGTAGATACCTTGTTTGTTTTAAACATCATAAATACACAAATGTAACCAGGTTGAAAATAACCCTTACAGTGAAATTAAAACAAGATAATAAATATCATTTAGTTATAAGCGTTGTTAAAATATCTAGTTCATGCAAAGATAACGATTAATAGATATTTCACAACGGTTTAAAAAGGGAAAGTGTAATACATATGTTTAAAAGACTAAAATGTATAATTATAAATATTGTGTTTTATTTTGGTGTGTGTGGTGGCTTGGCTGACAAAGTTGCGGCACAGAGAGTGAATTAAAGTTGACAGTTTATAGCAAATAAGTATGTAGTTAGCAGCGGTGGGGACTCGAGTCACGTGACTTGACTCGAGTCATGACTCGAGTCCCATATTTTGTGACTTGAGACTTGCTTGACTAACATTGATAAAAGACTTGACTTGACTTTGACTTGGTATTCATG
Source organism: Gobionotothen gibberifrons (assembly GCA_943591055.1). Classification (NCBI taxonomy): domain Eukaryota; kingdom Metazoa; phylum Chordata; class Actinopteri; order Perciformes; family Nototheniidae; genus Gobionotothen; species Gobionotothen gibberifrons. The sequence continues at coordinate 15,930 of CALSBZ010032098.1, forward strand.
ACTTGAGACTTGACTTAAGCTTGAGATAGATGACTTGAAAGGACTTGACTGTTTAAAATTAAATATTTGCGTTTGTTTTTGTAGTGAGATATTACGTTTAGTTTTTTCGAAAAACTTGATTATAGCGCCGTGCGCGCAAACCTGGCAACCCACTAGAAGGCAGGAGTCTGAGTTAACATGGCAACGGCTAGCGTTACAACAAAAATAGTGAAGTTTGGATTCAAGGATTATTTTGTCGATGACGGTAATAATAAGAGAACAGCGGTATGCAGGGTCTGCAGCATAAAGATCGTTGACACGACCACCACAACATCCAACTTCATTCGTCACTACAAAAAAACCCACAGAGAAAGGTACGTGCGTGTGTTGTGTTAGCTAGAAAGCTAACGTTAAGTTTAAGCTACGTTAGACTTGGTTTCAAATCGATTAAGCATTGCAAAGAGAAGACAAAACTGTAAATTAACACTAGAACCTCCAAGGGATTCATTTGGACTAACCCTGATACTGACGGGCTGTCAGGAGAGGGAGAGAGAGAGAGAGGAAAAGAGATGACTCGTTTATTTTCCCTGTGTTATCAGAAGTTACTGTACACTTTTGAATAATGTAGTTCATCTACTTTTAGTTTGTTTAAATGTTTTAAGTATGTTGTTTTTGTTTGTAGAAGTGCATCATTCATTGATTTATTGTAAAATGAATCTGAACTTTTTGATCTGTTATGATGATAAACTGAAGCAATTTCTAAATTAACCCAATTAAGTGAGTTTTAAATCGTCCTACTTAGTTTATAAGGAAATTATGAAGAGGAACAAATTAAATGATTTGAAAATGATATCTATGTAGGTGCTGACGCTGTTGGCGGTTCTAGTGTTAACAGACATTTAAATTAAATATGTGTAATGGCTAATGCCATATATGATTTTCTTACCTGGAATTCTGCCTTTTTGAACAGACTGCTTGATTGAGTCCTAGCTATATTGTCTGTAGTTCTAGGGTTAATATGAATCTAATATGATTGTCATCGGTCTAAATTAGATTTCAAATGATTAACTGTGTATGTAATGAAGATCATAGTGTGGGTTGAATCCATTTTCATAACCACTGTCTTTTAACTGAATTAAATGCGGAAACTGCGCTTATTCATCAGAATTTCTTATGACTTGACTTGACTTGCTTGACCTGAGCAATGACTTGACTTGACTTGCTTGACTTTCACCACAGTGACTTGGGACTTGCTTGATACTTGTAGGTCAAGACTTGAGACTTGCTCATGACTTGCACATGTAGGACTTACTCCCACCTCTGGTAGTTAGTGTCTCAAGATTATCAACTCGACAGTCTTCATATGGATATTTTTCTACACGCTGTCTGCAAGGAACTGATTACCTTTCTACTCCAAGTTTGTCCCAGAGTTATCCACGTGTGTGTATTAGCTTGTTAGCAACTGAGTGTTTGCATTCATTAATACAGTGAATGGACCATGGGCGTCGCAGCCATTATATGAGGGTGGGACAAGTCCCCCCCACTTTTTCAAATGATTAGTTTAGACCCCCCCACTTTTACTATGTGGAAAGTCCGTGCATCGGTCTGTCCACTCGCCGCACTCTGTAGAGCGCTGTGTCAGTGCTTCACTATCAAATCCATTCCACTTGCTTATTGAGGGAATGCCCAAATCAATGAAACTCCGTGCCATGTTTTCACTGCTACTTTGTACCAAGGCAGATTCTCACATGGCGCGCACATGTTGTTCAAGGAGTGTTGCCATAGTTGGACAGCTCAGATCTGTTGATCCATGTAGAGACGCAGTCAGTGTGTTTTAAGTTCTTTAACTTAGGTACTCTCTCTCAAAATGATAATGTGCATTATGTTTTAATTATACTTCTTATCATTCAGAAGCTTTTTGTGTATGTTTATGTTTTACTGAGTGCTTATAGGTAATTTCCATCCCAGTATTCAGTTAATTATTTATTTTCTGTGCACATTACATAGACTAGCTAATATTCCACTGCTTGGGACTTTGAGTCTTCAAAATGTCCAATGTCACAGACTGGGACTTACTTTAGAGTCAGTTGTATTTACATTCAGTATGACTTGTTATGATTCAATGAGAAAGAGTATACTGCTCAATAAATAATGATCACTTCACCACCTCTCTTGACATCTAGGCGCTTGAGAGTGAGTCAGAGGCAGAATACAGGGACAGTGGAGAGAGGTCCATTGCTGAGGTGAGTGATGAAAGGGAAATGACAGTTTAGAGTAAATTGTGATGTGGACTCTCATCTCAGAATTGTAAGGAAATCAGTGGGGATATTGAACAGGAAATATGTCAGTCAAGGCCAGGGGCATCATATGACCAGTATAGACAGAAGAGCAACATTTATTTGAACATTTAAGTCAATGATACCATTCCTAGGTGAACTTAACATCTGTATGGAGTCAGATCAGTCTCAATATTAATAAATGCTCACAGAAGGATTCACAAATGTATTTTGCGATTTATATATAAATGACTCTCCACAACAATATCTCTCAATGCACTCACAAATATTTATTGTTCTATATAAATGTACAAAAAATGGGCATTTAAACTGCTTTTTATTAATTCAAAGACGGCTCTGAATTAATTAATAAGTTTCCTTTCTTTACTACTGGATGAAATTACAAAATGTACCCATCATTTTCCTCATGCTAGTATAGCCACATAAAAGTATCAAACCACCTGTTAAAATGCACCAGAATACAGGAAATATATTTAATTTTTTTTGGGGGAGGACCCCCACACCCTCCGTTAAAAATGTCCCCCCCACATTCAGGATGCTTCCTACACCCATGGAATGGACTCTTAGCCACGTTATAGCTAACTCAGCTGGCATTATTGGCTTCAGTTCGGGGTTTTTCGGCATGAAAACCCTGAAGATCTTTATCAGTTTTGCTGCAAGTTGGTGACTTATACCTCATTCACACCAACGGTGTTTCAGGGCCGGCCCGGAGCTAGAGCTTGAAAAGCACCGGGTTTTCCTCTTCATACCGCAGCTGAGCAGCCTCTTAGCTCCGGAATCCGGTTCATTTCGAGCACCAAAAAATTGCCCGGCCAGAGCAAAAGCACCACATATGTCACGCTTACGTCGAGGCGGGGGAAGAGACAGGATCTACTCCTGAACAACAACAGAAAGTCCGCGTTTTATCTAGTTTGTACACAACGACGGAGAAACTTAACAAGAATTTCAGTGTTTCTGCCATAGACTGTATATATAAAGGTTTCTGCTCAT
>CALSBZ010032101.1:0-10657 GCA_943591055.1 Gobionotothen gibberifrons
ACCCTCTGGAATGCACTTCCCTCTGAGATCCGGAATGCTGCCTCACTGGCCATCTTCAAATCGTCTCTCAAAACCCACCTGTTCACCTTGGCCTTCGGACCCTAGTCCTTTCCTGGTCCCCTGGCTTCCTTATCTGTTTTCTTGTTTGTTCGCTCCTCACTGTCTGTTTTGTGTTGTCTGTCCACCCTGTACAGCGACCTTGGGTCCCTTGAAAGGCGCTTTATAAATTCCATTTATTATTATTATTATTATTATCATTAAGGTCTGATGCTATTTCAAAAAGTCAAATATTTCCATTGATAAAATGCTGATCTTCACTGAAATAATATGCAGTCATGCTTTATTTTAGTTACGTACACTTAGGCTGAATTACTTTAGTTAAATTAGTGAGATTCTATATATGGCTCACATGGAGTGATTTGAGGTGTCTGATGCACTTTATAATTTGAATGTATACAATACAAATGTGTTTATTGATTGATGGTTAATTGAGTAAATGCTTCACATGTACTGACTTCTGAACATGCCATTTGAATGTGTGTTGTCTCAATCAAATGCGGTCGTGAGACAGCGTCACGCGAATTTGAAGCTCGAGATGAAAACACTTTTGCCACGAATTTGCGTCTTTCCGCGTCTATGAATAGACTCTATATGAAATCGTGACGCGGTCCAGTGTGAACGTACCTGATCCCCCAGACCATATTTATCCCTGAAGTTAAAGACCTTAGCGTTGTCTTTCATCACTCCCTCGTTCATGTCATGGCTGACAACAATCCTGCAGAAACAGTAAGAGAGTCGGGATTAAGAGTAGGCTTGTTTGAGATGAATTGCGGCTCGCCTCGAAAGTAGACGAGAATAGCCGATTGCAGCCGGGGGAGGTCTCAAAAAGCTCGCCTGAAGTCGGACAGCTCGGAGTCGGCTTCGTCTTCTTCTTCGTCTCTCGGTTTTTTGGTGGATTGCAAACAACTTTAAGGTGCATACCGCCACCTCCGGAGTCGGCTTGACTCGGTTTGCATTTATAAAGAATGCACACATGTGTTTAATCGTTAATGTCAGATATGTACTAAGTAAATACATTTGTTCCTCCTCAAGATTAGATTCAACTTGATTGTTATTGCATATATTACAGGTACTGAGACAACGAAATGCAGTTTAGCTTCTAACCAGGAGTGCAACAAGCAGTAAAGTGAAAAGTAATGTACACAATCTACAGAATAAAATATAGAATGAATTGAATGATGAATAAACAGTGAGGGGTATGAATACACTAGATATACACAGCAGCCTGTGAGCAGTATGAACAGTGTGTATGAATACACTAGATATACACAGCAGCCTGTGAGCAGTATGAACAGTGTGTAGGAATATGCTAAGATATATAAAGTATGAAAACGGTAAGCAGTGCAAGTATAGTATAAAATATATAGATATTCATTTCATGATGATAAACATTGATGAGCAAGTCGGACAAAATGACTAACCATTAGGGGTGTAGCGGTATACGTACCCGTACCGAAATTATTCGGTTTCATTGGACGAGAGGCATACAGTAGAGGCTTCTCAATACTCAAATTTCCCCTCCTCGACTCCTCGACTCCTCGGTCCTCCGGTAGTGACCCGGAAATGAATTTCAGCGCGCCATTTTGAAGGATCTCATTTCTCTAAATGCACACCGAGGATCGAGCGTCGAGGAGGCTCTCTGGAGGAGCTATAACCGAGGATACACTGATGGTTCCTCCACGGCTCCTCCGCGGATGCATTTCCGGGAACGGTGGAGGCGTGGCACACGGCCGGACTTATCTCAGCCAATCACAGCTCTGCATGCATCCCCTGGATATTATTTTAGAAACTGCTTTCATCGCGTCGCGATGTTTCCAGAGAGAACAGCTGTGAGGTCCGTGCAGAATCAGAGCAGTGTGTAAAATATATATCACTCAGTATAACAGGCCTACTCTCTTTATTTGCTGTAGTTTAGTAGATAACTACAAACAAAGAGTCGATATTTTTCTAAGACCATTTAGTGCTTCACATAATAAAATATATCCAGTCTCTGATGGTGTTACGTTATTATGAGAGTGCTCATACTTTAAATGGTATATGTATATAAATATATTTGTGTGTGTCTGTCCGCATCTGTAGCCTGTTATTGTCTCATTATACCGCACTGTGAATGAATTAAAAGTAAATATATAAGTCATCATGAACACATCTGTCCATCAGACAGAGGGCTGCTGTGCCTCCTGTCATCATTAATGGACGTCTCTTTAAAATGACCGCTCAGAGGAGAGGAGTTCTCATTTCTCTAACCGCCTGCTGCTTCCCCTCCTCTCTCCTCGGCTCCCCTCCTCGGCTCCTCCGCTCGCATCTCCTGTGGGCGGGACTAAGTCTCGAGGATAGGAGGGGAGGGGAGTCGAGGAGGGGAGGGGAGTCGAGGAGGGGACATTTAAGAATTGAGAATGTCACGTTCACACCAAAAAGAGAACTTAGTGCCGGGAACTTTTACCCCCATTTTTAGCGCCTGCTGAGAGGTGGTACTTTCCTGGGGGGAAAAAGTGCCCCAGTTCTGATTGGCTGGGCGAATTGCAAACCACGCCCCGTAAAACTCTGAAATGTTTTGTAGAGCCGCCATTTTATTATCCTCACATTAGCATTATTAGCATTAGCATTCGCCCAGCGCACAAACGCGCTGGGAGTCCCAGCAGCTTCTACTGAAGCCAGTCCCCAACTCGGGGGACTTCCGGCCGGGGACTCCGGGTGGCAGTATACGCCGTGAAGTGCTTTGCGGCCTGCCAGTAAACCCAGAGCAGAAGAAGAAGAAGTGACGTCAGCAGCTTCATTTGCCTAATCCTCCCTCAGGGACTTATTCCGGTGAGAACGCGATCTGTACTTAGTGCCCTGGGGTAATTAGTGCCGGGGCACTAAGTGCCGGCACTAAGTACAGCAAAGTACTTGGTGTGAACGAGGCTATTGTTAGTGCCAGCAGATCTGCCCTTTTGGCAAGCAATGTGGACAAGTACATTTTTCTTTAAAAAAACATGAAAATACAATGACAAGCAAGTCCTAATGTCAAACTGGCTGCTTAGGTACTAGTACAGTACGGTTCAAATACAGATTATTTCAGTTCATCGAAATGCTGCACCTTAATGTTTATTTTATTATATTTTGTATTTATTTGAGTGAATACATTATTCACAGTTTAATAATAATAAAAAAAACCCAAAAAATATTTTATGTTTTGTGATAATTTTTTCTGCTGTACCGAAAACGTACTGAACCGAAATCTTTGTGAACCGTTACACCCCTACTAACCATCAAGCAACGCATTTCGTCCAACTTGCTCTGGAGGCTCGCCTACATGAGACGTTGAAATCTCGCGGGACAAAGACGCCCGCAGCCTTGAGAGCGAGGCGAGGCGAGGCGCCGCAGTTTCTCTCCACGGGTTGCGGAAGCGAAATGCTTGATGGGAAACGACTCGCTGGTATCTCGAGCTGAGTGCTCATTGGTGGTTTTTACCACGTGCTGGTGATGAAACTCTCCAATTGGCTCGGCAAAAGTGTGTTGTTGTTTGGTGTCAGTTTTACGTCGCCCCTTCCATTAACATTTTTCATCATTGTTCCACAATGTTTATCATCATGAAATTAGTATCTATATATTTTATACTATACTTGCACTGCTTCCGTTTTCATACTTTATATATCTTAGCATATTCATACACACTGTTCATACTGCTCACAGGCTGTGTGTATATATAGTGTATTCATACCCCTCACTGTTTATTCATCATTCAATTCATTCTATATTTTATTCTGTAGATTGTGTACATTACTTTTCACTTTACTGCTTGTTGCACTCCTGGTTAGAAGCTAAACTGCATTTCATTGTCTCAGTACCTGTAATATGCAATAACAATCAAGTTGAATCTAATCTTGAGCAGGAACAAATGTATTTACTTAGTACATATCTGACATTAACGAAGAATGTCGAAGAAGAAGAAGCCGACTCCGAGCTGTCGGACTTCAGGCAAGCTTTTTGAGACCTCCCCCGGCTGCAATCGGCTATTCTCGTCTACTTTCGAGGCGAGCCGCAACTCGTCTCAAACAAGCCTATTGTGTGTCTGTGTCTACCTGTCGTAGGCCTTTGGAGACTTTCCCAGTGTAGTGTCAACGTTATCCTTGATCAGCCAGTAAAAGCCCTTTTTGGTGAAGAGGAGGCGGATATCCTTCAAGTCATGGCCTTTTACAAATTTGCCGCCTGCGTTGAAGTCTCCGAGCACCATGATGTTCGTCTGGTTCGAGGGAAATGGCTCAAACTAATTATTTGCAAACTAGATCAGAATAATGTCATGGTAATGGGCAATCTAAAAAACACAAATGTAAATGCCCCCTATCTAAATGTTGCTCTCTGTCGTCCACTCATTTTACACAGAAGAGGCTGTACTACTCCCGCTACCTGAACAAACTGCTCTATGTGAGTCATGATGGAGATTTAAGGGCAATATTTTTGAGATATTACGTTTTATTTGACAATTATTTTTGAATGATCTCTTCTTTTGTTTTGATGACATCGGCAGATATGGGCCTCCATAGTAATATGTTTGTAACACAGACAGTTTAGCTAAATAATTAAGTTGGTGTGTGTGTGTGTGTGTGTGTGTGTGTGTGTGTGTGTGTGTGTGTGTACATGCGTGTGCGTGTATGTGTGTGTGTGTGTGTCTTGTACGGGGTATTACATTATTCTTCCATTTTTTTTGGCAGCATCAACCACTTTACCAAGGGCCTTCAATTCTTCTACAGTGGACTTCTTATTTTTTCGAGCAGCTCGTGCAGCAGTTAATGGAGAGGTGTGAATGGGGATCAGAACAAATTCCACATCTGGAGACCAGGAGAGAGAGGAGTGAATGAAGAGAGACAATGACAACAGAAGAAATACCGCTAAAGTAAGTAAATGAACTTCATCGCATTCAACCACTAATGAAAAAGTAGCACCAAAGCAAATTATAGAGTTGTTTTAAGTGGTGTTGGTGACGGACAGACCTCAGGATCTCCTCTCACACAAGTCTGGTGCTTAGTTCTCTTTAATAGTTGAGATAATCTACATTTCCAGTGAAAGAACAGAGTCTCTGCTCTAATACCGGTCAGTCTGGAGGAAAACTTGACGACGAAGGGCGGTCTGTCGAAGTCATTGCCAGGGTATTGGAAGCTGTCTTTCACGGACACCTTCTTATCCCTGCAGAGGAAAGATGGAATTCTTAATTTTGAAGACGTCTCCAAACAGTGGGTCGAGTTCATGGACTCTTTCTCATGGTCACATATTCACACAACTCCTGGAGCATTTTCTATGCTTTTTACACTCTTTATCAAACACATCCTCACTCCCAGGTCGGTCTATGTTGACGTTATGTCAAGGTCCCCTGTGTCGGCGAGGGTCGGAGCAGCTCATAGTAGTTGCTTTAGAGAATTTTACACCCGGAAGCAAGTATTCTCTCCGCTTCGCTTGACAAACCCCGTGATAGTCCTCAAGCTCTGTGATTGGATGTTTGAGTGTGCGCCGAGGGTTACGCCGAGCGTCGAACAGCACTTTGAAATGGGATGGAACCACGGCAGACTGTCCAAAACTGGATTTGAACGGGTCCACCCCGTCCCTTCTTCTGTGTTCTTTATTTATTGATTGTTCAATACCTGACAAGGTCGGAGATGAAAAACTTGGGTCGCAGGTTCCTCAACAGTGCATTACAAGACATCTATCAATATGTGTGTATACCTCCACCATTAAACTGTCGTATTCTGCACATTTCTTATACTATCTACATACATCTTATAAGAGTATAATACATATGTATAATATCAGTTAAAATAAGTGCTTAAACATGCAGTAGTTAACATTGCAGGAAAGCAATGTATTAGTAATAATAATAATAATAATACATTACATTTATAAAGCGCTTTACCTGGTGCTCAAAGCGCTTACAAGCAAGTACTTTGTCAGGCTTAATATTTGTACCCCCAAAGCTTTTTTCTTTTTCAAAATATGACCTTAACCTAAAGTATTCTTTAATGTTTAAATAAAGCCTTATTAGTTTGTCTGTCTGTGTCTCCTATCAATATCTAATAATAAAAATAATACATTTCAATAACTTGCTTTAACCACCAGGGGGGTATGTCACGAAGCAGGATTTTCGCTTAGCCGGCTAAATTCAGGGAAAACACCGGCTTTCCGGTTCTTAAAAGCTGGTTCTCTTTTTAGCAGGCTAGATCTCCATGGTAACTTATGCTTTGCGGCTAACCTGGGCCCTGTACGACGAAGCAGGATTTTCGCTTAGCCGGCTAAATTCAGGGAAAACTCCGGCTTTCCGGTCGTTCGAAGCTGGTTCTCTTTTTAGCAGGCTAGATTTCCATGGTAACTTATGCTTAGCAGCTAACCTGGTCGGGACCAGGTTAAGTTGCAGGCTAAGAGCTAAACTCAGTGAAAGCACTGCCTGCTGACCATTCAGAGCTCCGTGGGCGGAGCGGGGTGCAGAGTTTAAAGCGAGCAAGTCACATTACAGGAGAAAGGAAATACAGTTTAAACTGCCGTTGCAGGAAAGCCGACCGGCAAAAATCACCGACTGTGTGAACGTGAACATTAATAGAATATCACCTCCCATCTTCAGAGCAATCTGACTATTATAACATTAGCGTTAAGAAAGCTTACTTAAATATCTGCCACAACATAAGTAACTGGATCAAAGTTACGGTCTATATGCTGTAAAATGTATTATCTCTTCGATTTACACACGGAATATATTGCACGTCAGTCAGCTGAGCCGTATCTGGCCGTGCAACACTCACAGTGTCACTGTATGCAGAAGTATTATTTTAAGCAACACATTAAGTTGACGAAACACTCGAGTCAATTATTAATTAATTGTCAGATCGTGTCTTACGGGCAGTGATATCATAAACCTGTTAATGTACGCATTCAAACACTTTTTCTTTTACCAGCTGTATTCACCTTGCAGGTGCAGCTATGTGGCTTTTATCCTGGATAAAGTGTTTAAGTCATGGATGTTTAAAGTTTAACGTCTTCATATTTGTCTAATTATATAGACTTTTCATTGAGGAAGTATGACGCGCTGCGCTGTCAGTACGCTTCTCCATGTTTGTGATTGGTCGAATGCTCCAAATACCACCCCTGTCATGTAAACGCGCACCTAAATAGATAGGACACGGCTGGCTTGAGCGATCCACTTGATAACCCGCGTCGTAGTGCCGTTTAGCGAGAGCGCGTATGTTTTGGATTAGGCCAACCGGCTAACTCAAACATATCCAGGTTAGGTTGAAACAGCTTCGTAGCACAGGGCCCAGGTCGGGACCAGGTTAGGTTGCAGGCTAAGAGCTCAACTCAGTGAAAGCACTGCCTGCTGACCAATCAGAGTCCCGTGTGCGGAGCGGGGTGCGGAGTTTAAAGGGCTCAAGTCACATTACAGGAGAAAGGAAAGAAAAACTGCCGTTGCAGGAAAGACGGCCGGCAAAAAATCACCGACTGTGTGAACGTAAACATTAATAGAATATCACCTCCCATCTTCAGAGCAATCTGACTATTATAACATTAGCGTTAAGAAAGCTTACTTAAATATCTGCCACAACATAACTGGATCAAAGTTACGGTCTATATGCTGTAAAATGTATTATCTCTTCGATTTACACACGGAATATATTGCACGTCAGTCAGCTGAGCCGTATCTGGCCGTGCAACACTCACAGTGCCACATAGGCTACTGTATGCAGAAGTATTATTTTAAGCAACACATTAAGTTGACGAAACACTCGAGTCAAATGTAATTAAAGTCAGATCGTGTCATAGACGGGGCAGTGATATCATAAACCTGTTAATGTACGCATTCAAAAACTTTTTCTTTTACCAGCTGTATTCACCTTGCAGGTGCAACTATGTGGCTTTTATCCTGGATAAAGTGTTTAAGTCATGGATGTTTAAAGTTTAACGTCTTCATATTTGTCTAATTATATAGTTGACTTTTGATTCAGGAAGTATGACGTGCTGCGCTGTCAGTACGCTTCTCCATGTTTGTGATTGGTCGATTGCTCCAAATACCACCCCTCTCATGTGAACGCGCACCTAACTAGATAGGGCACGGCTGGCTTGAGCGATCCACTTGATAACCCGTGTCGTAGTGCCGTTTAGCGAGAGCACGTATGTTTTGGATTAGGCCAACCGGCTAACTCAAACATATCCAGGTTAGGTTGAACCAGCTTCGTGCCATACCCCCCAGGTGTCCCTTTCTATCTGCTGTGCGCCGTTATGGTGTAAATATACCAATATACCGATTGGATCAAATATAAAAGTCAGCCGAATTAGTATTGATACTGCAAGGAGATTTATATTGTGAAGAGAAATTGAAGATTTTATTTAATTGCTGATATATTTATGATCCACGTCACATATTCAGCTTCGGCGGCAGTTGTTCCTGTTTGTCTAGAAGTCTTCTCATCAGGGCTCTATAAATAGCGAACTACGGCAGATATGTAATATTTAATGCAGCCGAACCGTGTATTACAATGCCGTTATGTGATGACCTCCAAAGAGAAAAGCAAGCAAACTCGGAATAAAGTATTATTATTTTTTCAATATTTTTTTGAAAATATATATTATAATAAAATATAATATTTCACATCAACAGGAAGTCCGGTTAACTAAAATGTCCGTGCGGAACAATACCCCAACCCATAGATCCGTGGGTGAATAATGTCAATCACCACATTACACACATCCCTTCACATTTACATTTTAATTTACATTAAAGTATTTCATGAGGCCTTCTAAAATGTTTTTAAATATAATTAGGGTTGTAGTTGAAGAGTTTGTAAATGATGCGTATTTCAGTATTCTGAGCCCCTACTCTCCCCATAACTGATGGCAACAAAAGTCCTACATTATTCAATTAAAATAAAGAAGTAAAAACAATAAGTGTGGCTTGATATTGAGTAAGAAAAAGGTTGATAAACGCTGTGAGAATGGATCTGCGGGTAGCATTCGCTCGCGATCTCAAGTTGTCTACAACATACGTTTAGGGAGCTATATAGAAGCCTATGGACATCCCGGAAAGTTGAAAATGCGCTCCCTTGCGTTGGAAAAAGCCGACACAGGGGACCTTGACATAACGTCAACATAGGCCGACCTGGGAGTGAGGATGTGTTGCTTTATCAAACACATATTTTCTGTTTCTGCTCACTGGTATTAACAAAGCAATCCATACAAAAGATAATTTGACTGTTGGTGTTTTTTTTGTGGCAGTTTGTGTTTTACTTGTAGAGGAAGAGGTATCTCTCCTTATGGCTGCCGGGATCGGGGGGACCCAGGTAATCACTGGAGATGTTTCTGAACCGAGTAGGAGAACCTCTGGGGAAACACACACAAAACACACACACACACACACACACACACACACACACACACGCACACACACACATGCACATACCTTTTGTTTATCTTGAAGCATAATGGGAGTTCATGATCTAAGGTCACCTTTAGTGCTGCAGCATTTGGAAAACATAACTTTTATATTGATTGATATTGCAATTCCAATATGAAAGGAAATATAACATTTAGATGAATGAAGCAGCCCTCACAGTCTGCGTGTCTGTGTGTTAGAATACTGTGTTTGCTCTTCATAAGTCTTACTCGTTAACAAGATCCATGAGTCTTTTGGTCACTGTCCCATCTTTGTCGAGGACCTCCTGGATCAGAATGATGTCATAGCGTTGGACAATCTGAAGAAAATGTAATCTGATTGGTCAATTCTGACGGAAGTACTAAAGGGAACAGCAGAAGAAGACATACAGGAAGGCCCAATCCCAAACCACTCCCTCGACCCTACCCTTCCGTGACGGAGTGAACTCCGTCTGTAGCCACACTCGCAGCTCAACGAGGCTCCCTCCTGTCAGATGGAGGGAGTAAATCCAGCAGCAAGCTTTGGGACGGCCTCCCCTCTCTCCGGCAGAAACAGGAAATGTCGTAACTATATGTAACAACGGTTTCAAATCAGCATCTCTTTGACAACAAGTTTAAATGAATAACTCAAATAAAACTCCAAACATCTTTAATTGTGTTTCAAAGCTCTTTTAGTTTTAAACCTGATGTTTATAAGCTTCTTAGTTTTTGCAACGGTCTGTAAATATACACAACTTTATAATAAAATGCACACATGTACCTTTCTCTAGACTAAACACAGGTACGATCCTAAGTTAAAACATATGAGGTTATCATGAGGTTGTTAACATCGCAGTTTATCAGTGGATGTTTGCTGGAACTACTTGCTAACAGCTTGTTTCCTGACGGACACACACAGCGTGACTCCGGTCAGGTAGAGACCGGTCTCAAGTCAGCACCGCTGCAGACTCGCTGTTTGAGGGCTTGATAGCCCACTCCCCCTCCACACCGCTCCACTCCCCCTCCACACCGCTCCACACTCGTTGGTTTGGAACAGCACTTAATATGGCGGACCCTCCGTGTGAACGCGCAAACGGAGGGGTAGGGTGTAGGGGGCGGTTTGGGAATGGGCCGAAGTAAAAACTAAAGGGAGCAGCAGAAGAAGGCAGACAGGAAGTAAACACTAAAGGGAACAGCAGAAGAAGACAGACAGGAAGTGAACACTAAAGGG
>CALSBZ010032101.1:10667-21090 GCA_943591055.1 Gobionotothen gibberifrons
AAGAAGACAGACAGGAAGTAAACACTAAAGGGAACAGCAGAAGAAGATAGACAGAAGTCTAGTGAACTCTGCACATGTCTCCTCAAGTTGCTGAATGTTTTCTAAATGCTGCATGTGTTTTCAAGTTGCTGGAGATGTTTCTTCATGTGGAGCATTTGTTTTTTTCTATCTGCTCCTTTCTGAAGCTGCAGCGTGTTTCTCCTGATGGAAGAGTGTTGGTAGCAGCACGTTTACACCTGCTGGCCACCGTAGTTGTTTAGTGCTGCACTTCAGCATTATGTTTAAAATTACCATTACCTCACAAAACAATTATTGTTTTCCAAGAAAAGGAAACTCAAACAGGAAGTGGGTCACTATGTTTCACTTGCCAAGATACAGTCAAAACAACGAAGAACAAATAGATATTGGATACCAAATTGAGTTTCAGACCTTTGTGATGGTTTTCATCACAGCTTTGGATGTTTTTTTCTCGTCGTCTGTCATGCCTTCTTTGATTCCGGATTTCTTGGGTCCAAACTGTTGGATGTTGAAGGCTCCAATCAGCAGACAGGAGGTCACATGCAGCAGGGCCAAGAAGAGACCCAGAGCACAAAGCAGACGCATCCTGGGACTAACAGAGACATATTTAAAATACTTGGTAATCAAATCAAAACTTTATTTATATTGCACTTTTGATACACAAACAACACTACAAGTGTTTATGTTTGGTTATCTCACAATAGGCGCTTTCACACCGCAGTATTTTCCCAGTATAGTTCCGAAATTTCGCATTCACACCAAAAAAATCCGGAACTAAATTAGTTCATGAGAACCTTTTTTACCCCCTTTTTAGTCCCTGCTAGAGAAAAAGGTTCCTGTGTCTGATTGGCTGGGCGAATTGCAAACCACGCCCCGTAAAACTCCCAAAAAGTTTTGTGAAGCCGCCATTTTATTTGCTCGCATTAGCATTATTAGCATTAGCATTAGCCCAGTGCAGAAACGCAGAGAGACTAACTTATGGCAACACAAAAGAAAACATGGGAGCGTTGGAGATGAGGAGGTGTCGGCGTTCTGGAGATTTACTCCGGGGACTTCCGGCCGGGGACTTCGGGTTGCAGTATACGCCGTGAAGTGGTTTGCGGCCTGCCAGTAAACCCAAAGCAGAAGAAGAAGAAGTGACGTCAGCGGCTTCATTTGCCTAATCTTCCCTCAGCGAATGTTGATGAATCTTGTTCCGGTGTGAACGCGATCTGTACTTAGTTCCATGGGGGAACTAAGTGCTGGGCACTAAGTACGGCAAAGTACTTGGTGTGAAAGCGGCTATAGACTAACATTGGGAAAGAGACGTCTGTAAATCAGCGGATATTTTAAAAAAACTAAATAAACTACCCAGTATGAACTACTTTATAGCCCTTATTAGAATCATTCGGTCCTTAAAGTTGTAAAATGCACTAAAAGCCGAATCTAGATTTATTTTCTGTCTCCATTCATTCTACTGAGCCGAGAGTGGGAGCTCGGGGGGCGGAGCTTAAGGGGCGCATGCTCTGTGATCCTTTTCATATGTTCACCTGATCATTATAAACGTAAAGGTTTTGTGTGCTGTAATTTACCCATCTTTGATTAAAGATATGAACTTGACTCCCATGTGTATCGATACACGGACGCCAAGTATATATATATATAATAATATAACTACTCCTTAGGTGACTGACGTGATTTCCAAGATGGCGCCTGTGTCGGCTCGCCGCTCGCTCAGCTCACTGCCTTTAGTGATCCTACTCTTATTTTTTGTATGTCAGAATGTCTCTGCTCTGCTCACCTATGATCGCCAAGCTCTCCTCCACCTCAGACCCTCATTGGAGCTGATACTGCTGCCCAAACTCACGTCTGACCACTATACATCGTCGTCGTCCTCTCTACTGTGGGACATTCCCTCATACCTGCAACGGCAGCCTCACCGAAAGCGTTTCAGACGCCGGGGAAAGCGCGCTGGTGCGCTGGTCTACCTAAGGACACACCTGAGGGCTTCTTCCGCTGCTTCTTCACGCCTCGGATGCCGTGGCCCTCCCGCTGCACGACATGTGAGGGACCGTTGGATTCGGCGTATTCTTCCGGAGCTGCGGCCTCTGCTGGTTCCGCTGGCAGCCCCTCCTGCTCCTCCTGCCGGACTGACCGGCCCGCGCGGTGTCCAGCACGCTAATCTTCGCCAGCTGAGACGCTCTACACCTTCTGCCAGACCGGAGCCGGAGCGTCAACTTAGCATGGCCTTGCTAAATGCTAGGTCAATAGCAAACAAGACGTTCCTGCTAAATGACTTCTTCACCTCTCGTGAACTGGACTTTATGTTTCTGACGGAGACCTGGGTCCATGCTGGCGAGTATACTCCGTTCTCTGAACTTCTTCCTCCTGACTGTACATTCTTCAGCTCCCCCCGTTCTACTGGTCTTGGGGGAGGGTTAGCTACAGTGTTTAAAGCTAACCTACAATGCCGATTGCTTCACACTGTAACAAGCTACGCTAGCTTCGAGTTACAGCTGTTTGAACTGAATCCGGCCTCGCCTGTGCTCTGTGCTGTTGTTTATCGTCCGCCAAAATGCAATAAGGACTTCATAAATGACTTTTCTGATTTTCTGTCCGGGATCATGGTGAAATATGATCGCATTTTGATCTGCGGAGATTTTAATGTGCATGTGTGTTGCGAGTCAAAACCCCTGGTTAGGGACTTTTTAAATCTCCTTGACTCTTTTGGTCTAGTTCAGTCCGTGGCTGGCCCAACACACGAAAAAGGACACACCTTAGATTTAGTATTATCGTTTGGACTGTCTGTCTCTGTGAATGAAATCTGTGAAGCAACGGGTATCTCAGACCATTTACCTGTTCTGTTTACAACCTGGATCCCTTCTGCAGGAGTCGAATCACGTGCCCCTGCGCGTCGTCTGCGTTCAATTAACCCATTGACTGCCTCACAGTTTTCTGTTGTTTTTAATGCTTCTCTGATCTGTAAATTAGAGATGAACTGTGCTTTCAATGCTGATGAGCTTATCTCCATGTTTGACTCGACATGTACCCAAATACTTGACTCTGTTGCTCCTTTTACGCTTAGACGCACCAAAGTTCTCTCACAGCCGTGGCTCAATGACTGTACTCGTGCTCTCAGACGCGCTTGCAGGCGCGCAGAGAGAAAATGGAAAAAAGATAAACTCCATGTCTCCTTAGAAATCCTTCGTGCTTGCCTTACTGACTACCAGACGGCAGTCAAAGCAGCCAAAACACAGCACATTTCTCTGTTGATCTCTAAAAACAGCCATAAACCTCAGGTTCTCTTTAATGTCCTCAACTCGATCATTAATCCCTGTGATGTTTCTCCAATTGTGCCATCAACTACTCTCTGTGATAAGTTTCTGTCATTTTTTATTGAAAAGGTATCTGCACTTAGGCTAGCCCACACTAGTGCTAACCCAGATTCTGCCCCTCTTCTGTGCCCTGCTGTCCTCGACCACTTTGAGCCTGTAACGCTCTCTTCTCTCTCGGATGTAGTCAAGCACCTGCGGCCGACAAACTGTACCTCAGACAGCATTCCCTCTCGCCTTCTCAGAGATGTGTTTGATTCTGTTGGAGCAAGTATTTTATTACTTATTAATACCTCTCTTAGCTCAGGATGTGTCCCAGCTGCCTTCAAACATGCCGTGGTCAAGCCACTACTTAAAAAGAAAAATCTTGACCCCACCATTCTCGCAAACTTTAGGCCCATCTCCCAGCTACCTTTTTTATCTAAAGCCCTGGAGCGAGTAGTCTATGCCCAGCTGCAGTCTTTTTTAACCACGCATGGCATCCATGAAAAGTTTCAGTCTGGCTTCAAACCCATGCACAGCACTGAAACAGCCCTTTTAAGAGTTTTTAATGATCTGCTCCTAGCCGCCGACTCAGGTAGCCCAGCTGTCCTGGTGCTGTTAGACCTCACAGCTGCTTTTGACACCGTGGACCATAGCATCCTGTTGTCGCGGCTCGAACAGTCCGCTGGCATCACAGGCTCTGCTCTTGCATGGTTCAGGTCCTACCTCACAGACCGTAGCTTCTCAGTACAGCTAGGTGCATTCACCTCTACCAAAGCCCCTCTTACCTGTGGGGTTCCCCAAGGCTCTATTCTGGGCCCCATCCTCTTTCTATTATACATACTGCCCCTAGGTGCAATTCTCTCCAAGCACAACATCCCCTTCCACTGCTACGCTGATGACGTTCAGATGTATCTGCCCCTCAATGCTAATGTAAACTTACAGCAGCTGATGGACTGCTTAACTGAATTAAAATCCTGGCTGAGCCAAAACTTCCTCACCCTCAACGAGAGCAAGACCGAGGTCATCTTTTTTGGACCCCAACCTCCAGCCTCTCCCGTTGACATTCTTGGCTCCCTAAGTAACAATATCCTCCCCTCTGTCATGAACCTTGGAGTGACCTTCAATAGCGTTTTTAAATTTGATAAACAGGTCAGCAGCGTAGTCAAAACCTGCTTTTTTAAAATACGACTATTGGCAAAGACCAAGCCGTTTTTATCTTTTAAAGACTTAGAAAGGGTAATTAACGCCTTTGTGACATCGAGACTCGACTATTGTAATGCTTTGTATGTGGGCATGGATCAGGCATCCATAAAACGCCTGCAGCTAGTGCAGAACGCAGCTGCACGTCTCCTGACTGGCCACAAAAAGCGAGACCACATTACCCCTATTCTGGCCTCACTTCACTGGCTTCCAGTCCGGTTCAGAATTGATTTTAAACTCCTTTTATTTGTTTTTAAAGCCCTAAATGGGCTGGCTCCGGCCTACATAACTGAACTCCTCCAGCGCTACACCCCAGCCCGAGCTCTAAGGTCTGCCGACCAGCTGCTGCTGGTAGTGCCCAAGACCAGGCTCAAAACCAGAGGGCACCGTGCCTTCGCAGCAGCTGGTCCCAGGCTCTGGAACACTCTGCCCCTCCATGTGAGGTCGGCCCAGACACTAGGGGCTTTTAAATCCACCCTCAAGACGCACTTCTTCTCTCTGGCCTTTTAAGTATGAGCAGAGCATGACATTTTGATTTTATATCTTAAACTGTGTCTGCTTTTATATTTGTTTTAATTTATTCTGTGATTGTTGTAATATGTTATTTATTTGTATTCATGTACAGCACTTTGGCGCGACCGAAAATTGTTTTAAATGTGCTTTATAAATAAAATTTGATTTGATTTGATTTGATGATATAAACTGTAGCATATCCCTCTGAAAGATGGTCGTACACTTGACTGATGATTTCTAATTGAAAACTCCAAAAACCAACGTGAGAGCTACACAAAGACACAAAACAACAAATACATTTAAGCTATATCCATATGAGACAGTATAAAAACGAATTAAGAAACCACATGTTTATATATAGTTAAACATACTTGTAATCGATGTTAAAGCAGTTATAATTCTAAATCTTGACTGAAAGACAGATGGACAGTTAGCATGTAATAGTTATACTGTGATCCACCTGATCCTGAACGCAGTCTTTTCCCGCTGTTGGAACATTTACTCAGGCAATGTCCTGAAGTACAATTTACTTTTTTACATTTCTACTCCACTACATCCAAAAGCCAGTATTGTTCTATTTCCTCCACTACATTTATCCACCTGCTTTTTACATTTGAAAGTATTTGTTAGAGCCATTTTCATTTTATTACTATGGTCTGAATGTTAGGCTTAATAATAATATAAGGATTAAACTCTTAATCTTTTCTTTTTGTGAGTCACACTATGGTTTAAAATATATTAATTTAAGGCTCACTTATTTGTTATGAAATGTGCGTCAGGTATCACGTGCACGGCTACATGCCTATATATGGCAGGACAAGGGGACACAGCTGATTGTGACGAGACGGTAAAGTGTTTTGATCGTGATCTTTTTGTTCTTTTTTGGATACTGATAACGTAGTTACTATGAAGCGAGGAAATGTGTCTTCCTGTTTCTCTGCCGTCTGGACCAATGAATAAAGCTCATCTGATTCAACAACGACCTCCGCTACATTTCTTTGGAAACAAAGAGAGGCGCGTCAAAACCCCCGACAGAGAAGTGGCTATTAAATGTAGACACGGATTAAAACGCCACCACAGCATTCATGTTTTCTTCCAGGTGAGTTCCCCATGAACTCTAAAGTGATGCAACATTACTGTCTTTCTAATGTCTCTGCAGCACTTAGAATAGTCTGGCTTATTTAAAGCTGATCTACAGTACCTGCATGATTCAATTTGTTCTTAACTTGTGTCTTCATTGATGATTTCACCTATCGTATTTAGACACAATGACCTTCTACACAAAGACTTGTAAAAATATCACTACACCCCTGCATATAACAGAACATCAAACTAAATCAAGCCCAAATAAAATGCCAAGATACTATATGTCAAGTACAGCTTTAACCTTAGGGTGTTTTCACTTTCATGTACACTTTAAACCAAATGAACTATACTGCAAGCCTTTTCCAAGTTAAGGGTATTCTTACCTTACTCCTAAGACCAAGCAGACACCCTCAGAGATGAGCGGAGTTTACGATTTAGAGGCTAAGTGTTTCAGAGAGACCAAAGCTCAAAAGCCAGAAACCAAATGAGCTAGTTCTTTGTCTTAACACAGATCATTTATACTCTTCACACCTCCCTTTAATTCCACATCTTGGAAGGGAGTTGTCATTGTTGGAACGCTATAACAACATTAAAACACAGTTACATAAAGAAACCATGGTCTATTGCGTTCTGTTTAAAAGTTGGCATGAAAGTTGTGATCTTTATTTACTGAGTAGGAAGGGCAGGGCATGGTTCTTCTTCTGAGGAAAAATAATATTTGCAGTATTGGTGTGACGATCACATGCCATGTTTAGTTTTGTCAATGTAGACAAGGCTGTGTCCTTAGTCGAAAGTAGTATCACTTTTGGACATGGCAGTGCGCACCGCTTGTCATGTGACGATGAACAACCAATCATAGCCTGCTCTCCTGTCTTCAGTAAACACCTGTCTCCGGTATGAGAAGCATATTGTATTACTGTAGGGTCAACGATAGCCAGAGTTTAGGATCTGTTTCCTCAATATTGGACATTGTATGAGCTCTGCTGCTACAAGGTTCAAGGTTCTTTATTTGTCATACGAACATAGCTACAGAGTAGTTATGTCGATGAAAATTTTAGGTCACAGGCTCCTCCAACAGTGCAACACAATAATATAGATAAACAGAAAAATATAGTGCAAGTAAATATTAAAAAGTAAATACAAAAAGAAAAATAGTGAAATAGTGCAATACGAGTCTATATGCAAGTTATTGGAATGATATATTAGATAATAGATAAATAATGACTAAGTAGTAGATGAATGTTATGAAATTGTTTCAACAGTTAAGGTGTTTAACAGTCTTATTGCCTGTGGGATGAAGCTGTCCCTGAATCTGGTGGTTTTAGTCCGGATGCTGCGGTAACGCCTGCCAGATGGCAGCAGACTGAACAGTTTATGGCTGGGGTGATGGGGGTCTTTTGTAATCCTGAGGGCTTTCTTCCTGAGCCGCTGGGAGGAGAGGTCCTCCATGGATGGCAGCTCCATCCTGGTGATGTTCTGTGCAGTTTTCACCACCCTCTGTAAAGCCTTACGGTTGAGGGCGGTGCAGCTGCCGTATCAGGCCGTGATGCAGCCAGTCAGGATCCTCTCTATGGTGCACCTGTAGAAGGTCAGGATGCTCTCTATGGTGCACCTGTAGAAGGTCAGGATCCTCTCTATGGTGCACCTGTAGAAGGTCAGGATCCTCTCTATGGTGCACCTGTAGAAGGTCAGGATGCTCTCTATGGTGCACCTGTAGAAGGTCAGGATGCTCTCTATGGTGCAGCTGTAGAAGGTCAGGATGCTCTCTATGGTGCACCTGTAGAAGTTGCAGAGTATCCTGGAATCCATGTTGAACCTCCTCAGCCTGCGGAGGAAGAAGAGCCGCTGTCGAGCTTTCTTGGTGATGGTGGTGTGAAGAGTCCATGTCAGGTCCTCAGTGATGAGACCATGTCAGGACCTCAGTGAAGAGTCCATGTCAGGTCCTCAGTGAAGAGCCCACGTCAGGTCCTCAGTGATGAGTCCATGTCAGGTCCTCAGTGATGAGTCCATGTCAGGTCCTCAGTGAAGAGTCCATGTCAGGTCCTCAGTGAAGAGTCCATGTCAGGTCCTCAGTGAAGAGTCCATGTCAGGTCCTCAGTGAAGAGCCCACGTCAGGTCCTCAGTGAAGAGCCCACGTCAGGTCCTCAGTGAAGAGTCCACGTCAGGTCCTCAGGGATGTGGACCCCAAGGAACCTGAAGCTGCTGACTCTCTCCACCGTAGTCCCATTGATGGCGAGGGGGGCGTGTCCCTCTCTCTGCTGCTTCCTGTAGTCCACAATCAGCTCCTTGGTTTTGCTGACGTTGAGATGGAGGTTGTTATCCTGGCACCAAGATGTCAGGTTTCCGACCTCCTCTCTGTACGCTGTCTCTTCGCCGTCTGTGATCTGGCCGATGACGGTCGTGTCGTCAGCAAACTTCACGATGGTGTTGGAGCTGTGTGTGGCCATGCAGTCGTGAGTGAACAGGGGGTAGAGGAGAGGGCTGAGTACGCAGCCTTGAGGGGCTCCGGTGTTGAGGATCAGGGTGGAGGATGTGATGTTTCCCACCCGCACTGCCTGGGGTCTGCCCGTCAGGAAGTTCAGGATCCAGTCACAGAGGGCGCTGTTGAGCCCGAGGTCTCTGAGCTTGATGGCCAGCTTGGAGGGCACAATGGTATTGAAGGCTGAACTGTAATCAATAAACAGCATTTTCACATATGTGTTCCTCGGGTCCAGGTGTGAGAGGGCAGTGTGGATGGTGAGGGCTATGGCGTCGTCTGTGGACCTGTTTGCTCTGTAGGCAAACTGCAGGGGGTCCAGAGAGTCAGGGAGGGAGGAGGTGATGATGAAGGTTTTGACTAACCGCTCAAAGCACTTCATGATGATGGAGGTGAGTGCTACTGGGCGGTAGTCATTGAGGCTGGTGATCATTGTTTTTTTGGGGACAGGAACGATGGTGGACTGTTTGAAGCATGTGGGGACTACAGACTGCAGCAGGGACCTGTTGAAGATGTCTGTGAACACCTCTGCCAGCTGAACTGCACACACCCTGAGAACACGGCCATGGATGCCATCAGGTCCAGGAGCCTTGTGTGGGTTAACCCTTTTAAAGGATTTACACACATCTGCCCTGTTTAAAACAGAGACAGAATGCACTTCTACACAAAGACAGATTTAACATCAGCAAGATACTGTCATTTTGATTCTTATTAGAAAAGAATGCAGTCGGTTTGAGGATAAGGTTTTAACAAAACGAAGTGGCCCTTTTTTAAATTACAAATTATATGTATTGTCTTTCGTAGGGTAGATGGTCACATAGTTTAGTACTTACTGTTACGCAACAGGGTTTGCACTGAAATGTGTTTTAGCTGTCGGGAGTTCATTCAGTGAAGGAGCGTTCTCATACTGTTAGCTGTGGACAGCAGGTACTGTAAGAATCACACACATTTATTCATTAGTTTATCTTATTGACTGACCACGCTGTGCTCTGTCTGGACTGTTTATATTTATTTATATTTTGATGTTAATACTTTTCTATTAACTTGAGTAACATTAATGCAGGACCTTTACTGTAACAGAGTATGCATACACTCTGGTACATTTACTTTGACTTAAGTACAAGATCTGAGTACTTCTCCCACCTCTGGACAGTAGTTACATAAGCTTCAAAATCATAGGTATGCTCCGGTACTTCTGAAATTATCACTACACCCTGCATATAACAGGACATCAAAGAAAATCAAGCCAATATCAAAAACCAAGATATGTCCTAATGAAAGCACAGCTTTAACCTTAGGGTTTTGTCACTCTCATATACATTTCAAACCCTTATACAACTACTGCAAGCCTTTTCCAGGTTAAGGGTATTCTTACCTTAGACCAAGCAGACACCCTCAGAGATGAGCATAGTTATCCAGATTAGGACTAAGTGTAAGAGAGACAAACCCCCAAAAATAGTACGTTCTTTGTCTTAACACAGCTAATATTTACTTTACCTGCCTCCCTCCATTTCTATCTAAACCGCAATATTTCCCATGTTGTTAGTGATATAAAGAAATGTTATTCAAACATAATACAACATTCAAGAAACACAAACTATAACTACTTACAATAATCCCCTTGAAATACCTTCAAAACCATTAAAAAACTTGAAATGAAAATGAAAATGTGTGTTCTGTATTTACTAAGTGGGAAGAGTGAGAACAGATAAGAAAGTTGCCCATGATCAAGGTTGAGTTCCTGTTTCTCGATAAGCAATGACTCGTGATCTTTCTGTGTATACACTACATTGTTAGCAATAACAAAATGAAGCTTGTTGTAGACTCTCAGCTC
>CALSBZ010032103.1:1019-11945 GCA_943591055.1 Gobionotothen gibberifrons
ATCTGAGTACTTCTACTTTTACTCAAGTACAAGATCTGAGTACTTCTACTTTTACTCAAGTACAAGATCTGAGTACTTCTACTTTTACTCAAGTACAAGATCTGAGTATTTCTACTTTGACTCAAGTACAAGATCTGAGTACTTCTACTTTTACTCAAGTACAAGACCTGAGTATTTCTACTTTGACTCAAGTACAAGATCTGAGTATTTCTACTTTGACTCAAGTACAATATCTGAGTACTTCTACTTTTACTCAAGTACAAGATCTGAGTACTTCTACTTTTACTCAAAGTTCTGAGTACTTCTACTTTTACTCAAGTACAAGACCTGAGTATTTCTACTTTGACTCAAGTACAAGATCTGAGTACTTCTACTTTTACTCAAGTACAAGATCTGAGTATTTCTACTTTGACTCAAGTACAATATCTGAGTACTTCTACTTTTACTCAAGTACAAGATCTGAGTACTTCTACTTTTACTCAAAGTTCTGAGTACTTCTACTTTTACTCAAGTACAAGATCTGAGTACAAGTACTTTAAGTACAATATCTGAGTACTTCTACTTTGACTCAAGTACAAGACCTGAGTACTTCTACTTTTACTCAAGTACAAGATCTGAATACTTCTACTTTTATTACATGATCTGAGTACTTGTACTTTACTACCTGAGTACTTCTCCCTCCTCTTCCTGGATCCTCCGCTGCTGTTATCGGCTCTGACAGCAGGCTGGTGCCCGGGCAGAGGCTCTCTCCGCCGGATAGCTGCATCGCCTGAACACCCCCCCTGCTCTTCTGTTCGCAAAGGTAACTTTATGCAAATTCATCTAAAAATGCAACCATCGTGGTTTAAATAGCTTGGTGCTAATTTTGTGTCGTATGTGTTGTATGTAGCCAAGCTTCACCAAACTACCTTAACACATGTGACAATTTCACCATTTTGCAATAATGTAACACTATAGGTGCTTTACAAATAGACTTTACTTATTGTTTATGATCAAATACAAGTTTTTCTTAAATTCGGGGTGTGTTTAGTTTACTATAAAACATTACAATAATATAAAATCCCATATTTAGCAGTTTCCCCACCATCCGTCATCAGGCGCCACGTTGTGTTTTGGTCGGAGGAAGCTAGTGGAAATAAGGGCTGAAGCAGCTCAAAAAATGACATTTAAAAAAAAGTAGGGCATGTTTGGAAATATAATGTACGCCGAATTGTAAAGTAGAGTGTATTCATTCACACAAAGGAGGTGTTATTTTTATTAAGCTTATATAACTTTCGTAATTACCAAGTCCACCTTAAAACGAAGTTTTCCAGAGCAGGATTCAATTTAGCGAGCATTTGGATATCTCCTCCCATGTCGTGTTAGGCTAATTGTCTTTCCTTTATAATTAGGTCATAATACATCAGGGATCTGAGCAGTGGACCATCAATAACACTGAGAATGAATATTATAATCATGCATTACATAATATACACTGTCATAGCCCGCAACCATGTTCCAGTTTCCATCATAATATCTGCAAAATGTTATTTAGCACACCTCAATTCAGGGTGTTTTGGATGTATTATTGATGCTATAATGGCGATTCGAGCAGGATTCGTGCATGCATTTGTTATTACGTTGCACTATCCTAGCCCAGGTACATATGTGAGGGTATGGATGCCTGATGATGCAGCTCCTCTGTCGGATACTAAGAGGGCTCAGTGATCCGGATCCTTATCCAGATGTGCAGAATCTGCCATGAAAGCACTGACAGGTTGTTGGTAATTCGTTCATTTGGGGCTCTTCGCCTCCATTAAAGGGGGACATGTCGTCAGCTGGCAGCTCTATGGCAACACTGAGGCCTAGCAGAGATAAACACAGCAGGCCATTCCCTGCAACTGCATGTGAAATACTATTATACACAGAATATACATCTCCCTGTACAAATAATACATTATCTGTAGTAAATCAAATACCATGTCTGCCTGCTAGTCATGACTGCATGTTTCTGTGAATGTTTAAATATAATATGCATGCAGGCGTTGGGAGTAATAGATTACATGTGATTATATAATCAGGGTACATAAGAAAGGTAACTGTATTCAATTACAATTACATACAAAAATAAGTAATCAGATTACCGTGTAATTGAGATTACTATCAGGATTACAATGTTAGAATACATTTAGAAATATAGATGGATGTATTAAAGGTACTGATTTAATGGTTTTAATTCTTCTTTATTTTAATTAATGGGTTGACGTGTGATTTATTAATGAAAAATAGATTTAGCTTTTAATTAATGATTTTTTTTTTTTTTACTGTCACTACATTTTGAATATGAAACATGTTGGTTTCTACTTTTCTAAGGTTACGTTGTTTCACACACTTCAGAGAGACAGAAGAGGCATCAGGTGATAGGGCTGAAGCACCTGATCAGTGGGGGCCCTCATGAGTAACACACAACAACACAACAACAACAACAAATCCCCCTCTCCCTGAAACTACAGAGTGCACATTTAAATACCTCCCCAGGGGACTCCTTTCACTGTCGCACTGCCAGGTTACATTACATGTATATTAGGTCACTGATGACTTTTTTTGATGTAACTAGTTATTGTAACATGAATACACGACATTATCTGTTTCTGCAACAAACAACACGTGTGTGTCTGCTCCGTCACTGCTGCACGTTTCTGTGAACGATAATAAGCCTTTTAGTTCATTTCATATATAATAATATGCATGTTGTTTAGGGATCATTGCTGCTGTGTGTTCAGGGTGGTTTAATCAAGGTGGAGCATGAAGCACATGCCAATACCAATAAACACACACACACACACACACACACACACACACACACACGCACGCACACACACACACACACACACACACTCACACACACACTCACACTCACACTCACACTCACACACACACACACACACACAGATAGATGCACTAGCCGTCGCGGACATTACGGATCAACTCTACTAAAATGGATCTTCTTATTTACTGTTTTCATCTCACAGCTAGTTAAAGGTGGGGTAGGTAAGTTTGAGAAACCGGCTCGAGATACACTTGTTGTTATATTCCATGGAATGCTCTTAACATCCCGATAGCAATGAATATCTGAAGTGCTTTGACAATAAATCCATACAAAAATGTCATCTGTGGAAGCCGTAGTTCTGTAAAAAGCACGACCAATCATCTGAGCCGGCCCGGCTAAAGTAACTGGATGGCCTACCTGCCTGTCAGCCTTCCATCTGTGCACACACTGATCTCGTGCCCTCATTGGTCATGTGGGCGTTCGTGTGTGTTGGAGGAGGGGCTCTGTGAGGAAGTGGCAGATTTTTCCGGTCGTGTATTTTCAAATTCTAGCGCACTCGAGCTGCTTTCTCCAAAATTACCTACCCCGTCTTTCTAAGGGAATCTTTCTGGTATTTAACTTGAACCCAAATCTGTGACTCAGGAAATATATTGAGTTGAGAAATGTTGTTGATTTAAATGCTAGACTTATGCTAATTCTAAGTGTATAGCATGATATTGTACACTGAACGAAAATATAAACGCAACACTTTTGTTTTTGCTCCCATTTTTCATGAGATGAACTCAAAGATCTAAAACATTTTCTATAAACACAAAATAACCATTTCTCTCAAATATTGTTCACAAATCTGAAAGAATCTGTGATAGTGAGCACTTAATAATAATAATTATAATCCATCCCACCTCACAGGTGTGGCATATCAAGATGCTGATTATACAGCATGATTATTGCACAGGTGTGCCTTAGGCTGGCCACAATAAAAGGCCACTCTGAAACGTGCATTTTTGCTTTATTGGGGGGGTCTGGGGGGGTCCGAAAACCAGTCAGTATCTGGTGTGACCACCATTTGCCTCACGCAGTGCAACACATCTCCTTCGCATAGAGTTGATCAGGTTGTTGATTGTGGCCTGTGGAATGTTGGTCCACTCCTCTTCAATGGCTGTGCCAAGTGAGAACTGGTTTTCATGAAAAATGGGAGCAAAAACAAAAGTGTTGCGTTTATATTTTTGTTCAGTGTAATTGAATATTGATATAGTTCATCTTCTTCTCCTTCTGTGTCCTCTTCCTCTACGCATCCAAAACCATATCACCTGAAGGTAGCTAAGCGTTCTGTACACGGTGTTATAACATGCTTTAAATCAACCCTGATCATTATTAACCTCTCTCTTATTGTGTCGTTGTGAGGAGAATAAATGCAGTGTAACATTAATTAAGCGCCCCACAGTGACTTTGAATGTAGCAACGAGAGGCTCAAACGTGTGAAAAGCTCCTTTAAATAGCGCCGTGTGAATTATGTATGAGTGTGTGTGTAGTTTGAGGAGGTCACATGACAGCCGGGTGACCTTGCTGTCCCACAGAGGAGGTTTCTCAGCACCAATCAAATGTAGAAAAGAAACAAACTCAGATCTGAGTGACTTTAACACACACACACACACACACACACACACACACAGACACACACACACACACACACACACACACAGCGGTTACATAATGCACCCGAGGCCTGTGATTCACACACGATGATATTCAAGGGGAGGAAAGGCTGCAGAGGTTTGATATCATATCGTTAGTTATTGTAGATTACAGAACGGTCTGCTCTCAACGTCCACACATATTAAGACTGAATACTTGTTTGGGATGTTGAGCGACGCGGCGAGGAAATCAATCACAAAGAAATGTCTCAACCCATCGACAGAGCATCGGTCCGATATCATTTATGAACCTTTGTGATGGAGAGAATAACCGTCTCTCTGAGGCTCCGGGAGCTTCCATCTGAGGACGCTTGGGAGGAATGGAAAGCGTATGTTACCCCGACACGCCCCTCTGCTGTTTAACTGTTTGAATCTTTTATTTAATGATCTGTACTGTCAATGTTTTATATTGAAAAAGAAAACACCCCATGTTCTCCACTATTTAACTTATATGGATTCAAAGATTCAAAGATTCAATCATCAGATGCTCAGCAGCTACAGAGGAGAAAAGGCAATGGCATTCTTCTGACCTGAGCTCGGGTTAGGTTAGGGTTAGGGTTAGGGTAATGTTGTGAATTGAGTGGCCTGTGTTGCTCCTCCCACAATGCAACATACAGTATATAATACAATACAATAATAGAAAATGTAAATAGAATATGATATGTACAGGAATGAATGTATATATGTAAACAAAGAAGGGTCTTCTATAGAGGAGCTGCTGTGTGGATCTTCTTATCACGTCCAGGTCTCAGTCTCTGTCTGTGACCCTGAGAGTGACCCGGACCCCCTGCTGCTCTAACAGGGTTCACTCACACCAGAACACTACGGTCCGGAAGAGGCATTACGCACAAACGCTCACACATTGATTTTAGCCTCTGCAGACCATTGACATGCACTAAAACCTATAGAACAAACTACAGGAGAGGGGAGAGACCAACAAGCAGAATAAGGCCTCTTTAATCTGACCCACAGAAGAAGGAAGCAGCTGATAAGCAGATCTAGAGGCTGATTATCTGTCTTTATTAGCGTTGCTATTTCATTAGGCTAACCTCTCTTTCTTGCGTGTTTATCTTCGTTGTTAAAAGCTTGAAATGAACCAGAGCATCCTGCGGCAGCTTCAGAGGCTAACTCTCTGTCGCTAACACTCCGAGCTAACGTCTCTTCCTGGTCTCTCCTCCGCAGCTGAAAGGACTGAATCCCTGCATCTCTTCTGGGCTCTGAAGCCGGGCGTGGCCTCCGGACCCCCGTCGTGTCTGAGAGAGGAATCCACACAGGTAACACACACACACACACACACACACACACACACACACACACACACACACACACACTCACACACACACCTTTGTACAAATTGGGATCAATAAAGTACTTCTTACCTTACCCTTGTTTACAGTAAGATGCAGGTGGCTTTGAAGTCACAGAAAGACAGAGTGTTCACTCTGCAGAGGGCTGGTGGGTCACAGTGACGCATCGGTAGAAATATTGCATTGGTGTTGATTCCTTCATTATTTCTTCACTCAGTGCATTATGTGTTATTATTCTAGCAGGAGGGGCGTGCATGAACCCTGACCCTCAGGTTAGGGTGGGCTTCATTGATGTTAAATCAATGTTGTGTGCTGTGTGTATATATATATATTTTAACCAATACCTGAACATATGAAATTATTATTGTTATTTTCTATTTCATTTTCTATTTGTATTATCATTATTTTAAAATATATTTATTTTGTATAATCTATAATCTTTTTTTATTATTTTTCATATTTCATATTTTTTAAATGATTTGTTTATTATTCTTTTTTAATATTAAATATTTGTATTATCTGTTTTAATATTTGATTCTTATCATTTATATATTTGTAATAATCAGTTTGTATTCATTGAATAGATCTGGTTGTTTTCCGAGGAGATGTTTCACAGCGATATAAATAGATTTGAGACGTCATGAATTATTTTTAACTTCATAAGAGAAACCAGTACGGTCACATTGCTTCAGAGCTTTGGCCTCGACTCATCGCTTCCAGAGACGCCTTTACACACACTCTTTAACATTACATTTAACAGCTGTGTCACCCAGGCCCGGTTCTACGGGGGTGCATCAGGGTGCACCCTCATTTCAAAAATGAAAAGTGAAAGAAATATATATTTAAAGTGAAAAATATTACATAAATAATAACAATAATTATAGTAGTAATAAGAATTTAGTTGAAATAAAATAAATTGTAATTGTGGTTAAATAACGTCTGCTGCATTTATTTAAATTTAAACGGTAAACGTTATCATGTCAGGTGCGCGTGACCTGTGCCGCTGCGCGTTCGTCCTCTGCGAGGTGCTCACACAGCAGTCAGTGATGGAACTCAGAACATGGTTAAAGCAACCAGCTCTTAACGCCAGCAGCAACATCGACTGCAGGGAACAGCTCAGATCATGGGGACGTTACGTTACCCGCGGCCACTGTCGTGGACACTAAACGTCCTCCACGGAGGCGGAGCAGCCGCAGCCGTCTTCGTTGCCCCAAACACCGCCACCCCTCAGCGGCCCCCAATTGCCAGAGGACCTCGGCAGAACAGACCCTGGTATATTTAAAACAGTTCCCAGCTCTCCAGTGCAGTGGGGGAAGGCGCTCATGTTGCAGCTCATGGTTTCAAAACAGAGATTGGCTGGAAAAAGATGCCATCTTCTGCTCTGCCTGTAGACATTTCAGTTCAAGTCAGATGCCTTCACCACAACTGGCTACAACAACTGGCGCCATGCTCTGATAGG
This sequence comes from Gobionotothen gibberifrons, assembly GCA_943591055.1. Lineage (NCBI taxonomy): Eukaryota > Metazoa > Chordata > Actinopteri > Perciformes > Nototheniidae > Gobionotothen > Gobionotothen gibberifrons. The sequence continues at coordinate 8,289 of CALSBZ010032103.1, forward strand.
CTACGTGATAAGGGACTGGGAAGGCATGACTCAAGCAAAGAGCACATAGATCCATCTCTTCATGTTGCTCTCAGAGTCATCAGATTGATGCTTTAACTTCAATATTTAAAAAACCCTAGGACCCTAGAGGAGGTGAGGACCCCCCTAGAGGAGGTGAGGACCCCCCTAGAGGAGGTGAGGACCCCCCTAGAGGAGGCGAGGACCCCCCTAGAGGTGAGGACCCCCTAGAGGAGGTGAGGACCCTCCTAGAGGAGGTGAGGACCCCCCTAGAGGAGGTGAGGACCCTCTTAGAGGAGGTGAGGACCGCCCTAGAGGAGGTGAGGACCCCCCTAGAGGAGGTGAGGACCCTCCTAGAGGAGGTGAGGACCCCCCTAGAGGAGGCGAGGACCCCCCTAGAGGTGAGGAGGACCCCCCTAGAGGAGGTGAGGACCCCCCTAGAGGTGAGGAGGACCCCCCTAGAGGAGATGAGGACCCCCTTAGAGGGTGTTAGGTCCACTCCCCACTTATAAAAATAGCACTTTACCTCTGCACCCTCTAATCTCAGATGCACCCTGAGTGATTTTGTTCTGGAACTGGGCCTGCCACACACACACACACACACACACACACACACACACACACACACACACACACACACACACACACACACACACACACACACACACACACACTGTTTGATGTCAGAGGTGTGTGTCTGCTGCAGAAGGGGAAACAGGAACTGGTTCAGAGAGAGATCTGATAACGAGAGTGTGTGAGACAGAGCGGGCATTCATGTGTGTGTTCCTGAGGAGTGTGTGAGGAGTGTGTGAGGAGTGTGTGTGAGGAGTGTGTGTGAGGAGTGTGTGAGGAGTGTGTGAGGGAACATGTTGGGACATGTCCTCCAGTGTACAGTATTAGTCTGGGAACTCCTTCATCTCTCTGCACACCCCACACACCTGCACAGCCTGACACACAGGTAAGAGTGCTCATTTACTGAAGCACACACTGAGGGAGGAGAGGAGTTTCATCTGTTTGTAAAGAGATTTAGAGGATGCAGTTTGTGTGCGGTTCAACAAACGTTTGAATAGCATTGCAATCATTAAAATGTGTATACAAGTGAAAGGTGTATCTGTAGGTAGGTTGAAATATAAACAGTGAAAGTTAATTAGGACACGGTCGATAATTAGATTTCCTGTCAGCCTTCTATATTTTAGTGTCTCGTTTTGAGGCGTTATAGCGCCCCCTATAGAGCCGCTAAAGTTCAGCCCCTTGTTGTGGTTTCGCCTGCAGGTCTGACATTTGGCGGGTCTATGTAGAGTGGGGAGACGCACAGAAAAGCCTCTCAGGTCATAGCATAAACCCAACAGGACGTCGGGCATTTAGAATTCTATGTGCAAGTTGTGGCTATTTTTTAATACTTTTCACGTGCCGTACTTTAACAAACTCCTCCTGCAGAATTCACCCGATCAACTCCACAAAAAAATACAACCATTAGAAGACTTTAAGAGTCAACATTTATAAAAGGCTTTAGTCTACATTGAACACTCTCGATGTGGCGTGGTGGTAATAAAGCGTATTTCTGCAGATGTAGTAGGGTCAAATTCAGTCTGTCGAATTCTAGGTACACCAGAGATTACATGTCAATCGAGGCATCTCTGATGTACACACACTCTATGGTTCTCTCACACATCACCTACTGTTTAACTACCTGGTCACATGCCAGTACAACAACATTAAAACCACTGGAGTCATTGTACAAACAAACTCTCAAAATACTGGACAAGAAATCAGTTTTTTCACATCACTGCCCAATACTCAAAAAATACAACTTGCTAAGCTGGGAAACCTCATTAAACGGCCTCACCTCACCTCCTCTTAGACCGTTTATTAACATACGCACAACTGCAGCTAGGGTAACAAGAGGTGCAGCGAGAGGAGATTGCATTATTCCACTCAGAAAAAGTTCTTTCTGTCAGTCCTCATTTTCTGTTAAGGCTGCGCAGCAATGGAACTCAATCCCACCTCCAATCAGAGACCAGAGCACATTCACTTTATTTAAATCACAACTCAAAATATGGTTAGTGAGGAATCAGCTCTGCCAACACTGACCCAATCTTCTGCTCCTTGCAACCCACTGCCTGTTTTAACATGTTCTTTTGTTTTGTTTTAATGTTCTGTATTTTAAATTGTTTTATTTAAGTATCCCAGTAATGTCTGTTGCATGTTTTAAATGTATTGTTTTTACTTGTTTAAAATGAAATGTGTTTTAGGTTGACTTTTAAAATCTGTCCAGGGACTACAGATGAAAAATAGCCTCTTGGCTAACTCTGGCACATTTACAGAAATGTTCATTAGTGTGCACTGTCCCTGTTAAATAAATAAATAAATGGCATTGCAACCTCATACTCAAAGGGGTTGGTATATCATGGTTACTATAGGAGCCAACATGTTGATTTACCATTTGATTATTTAATCGTTTAATTATGCGTAAAATATTGAATATTGGTTATGTAATGGAATAGGTTGTTAATTAATGTCAATGAATTATCACTGTGATCGCCTCAGCTGGTACAAAAGAGTCCAGCTGACGATGCTCTGAGTTCATTTTGGTTGTGAAGCGAAACGTCTTTTTAACCGCCGCACTGCAGAGAAATCATGAGTTTAAGATGTTTCTTTTATTTGACATAACTGTCTCCATCATCGTCTGGTTAGACACTGTTATTGGTGTTAAAATGTGTGTGTGTGTGTGTGTGTGTGTGTGTGTGTGTGTGTGTGTGTGTTGCAGCAGCAGCAGCTCTCCATGGCCCAGATGCCGCTCTCCACCGTGCCGAAGCCCTCGATCTCCAGAGTCCCCAGCAGCATGGAGGGGATCAACCACGAGCTGGAGAAGGTCTTCATCCGGGAGAGCGGGGACAAAGAGGAGCTCAAGGTGGGCTCAGGGCAACAGGACTGACTGCGGGGAGCGGGGGTCCGTTGGATGTATATTAGAGCTCTCCTATTGTATTATTTTTAGGCATATATTATAGGTCTCAGATATATATATAAAAACATGTCTCTGAAGTGTTTTGCTCAAAATACCAAACAGATCATTGTAGCCTCACCCCCCTCTCTTCCAGCTGTTACTAAAGAGATGATTCTGGGTCACTTTATTATTGTTTTAAAATAATGTAATATACAAAATAAATACCCACGCTCCCTGCAGCGTCAGTCTTGTTGCGCTGATGTTATTTAATACAGGCATGTCCAAAGTCCGACCGTAGCTTGGGTCCTATTACGTGTTATTTACGGCCCTGTAGCAAATACATGTTTGAAATGTAATTCCTGCTTTCACCACATGGCGGCAGCACCCGCTCTAAGTTAGCTCTGAGTGTTAGCATGCTAATGTAAACACAGACCGTATTACGTCCAAAATAGTTTCTGACAGCAACGTTTCTGATTGGCCCGTGGGCGTAAAGCCCGCCCACATTTTAGTAATGTGGTCATGACGCAGAAAATCTGGATCAGCTCTGTTGTTCCCCGTTTTTAGAGATGAGGGTACGGAGGAGAAGAGGGAGGGGTTTATTCCTGACACTTTGAGAGTCTGCTGACACACCGGGGACACACCGGGGACACACCGGAGACACACCGGGGACACACCGGGGACACAAGCGGGACACACCGGGGGGGGGGGGGGGGGGG
>CALSBZ010032112.1:1079-14117 GCA_943591055.1 Gobionotothen gibberifrons
TGTGTGTGTGTGTGTGTGTGTGTGTGTGTGTGTGTGTGCCTCATCAGGGAGAGGAAGTGTAGGAGTGTGTGTGTGTCTCTCTCACCAGGGAGAAGAGGTGTGTGTGTGTGCGCCTCATCAGGGAGAGGAAGTGTTGGAATGTGTGTGTATATATGTGTGTGTGTGTGTGTCTCTCTCTCTCACCAGGGAGAAGAGGTGTGTGTGTGTGTGTGTCGTTTTCTGTGTGTCGTTTTCTGTGTGTGTGTGTGTGTGTGTGTGTGTGTGTGTGTGTGTGTGTGTCGTTTTCTGTGTGTCGTTTTCTGTGTGTGTGTGTGTGTGTGTGTGTGTGTGTGTGTCTCTCACCAGGGAGAACAGGTCGTTCTGCAGGCCCAGGCGGTCCACCGGCTGCAGGCTGAGGTCTCTGACTCCGGGCAGCAGCCTCTCCAGCATGGACGAGCTGTACTGGATCCGGTAGAAGCCCACGGTGCCGGGGTTTATCTGAGAGCAGGGACACAACGGGTCAGACTGAGGGAGGAGGGTCGCTGTTTATTTAAACTATATTTATAGACTTATATAGACCGAGTGCTCGTATCCGGCAAGGCTTAAAGGAAGTGAAACAGCTTCATCGCTTCATCACGGGATAACGCTGGAGGTTTTGGTGAACTGTGGAAAATGTTCACCACTCGTGATAATTGGTTTAATTTTTTTTAACCTATTCTTTATTTTCTCACATTCCCCTTTACATCCAATAGTACTCCAATTTAGATGAACAGTTTATTTAACATGTTTAACCCTTCGATGCCCTTAGAGTGACTGGACCCTACACTCTTCCATAAGTGGCTCTAAAAGGACCCGTATTAGACTAATGTGTTGTTATGCCATTTGTCATTTTGGTTTAGAAAAATCACTTGTATAATATTTAGTATTATATTTTGGTTCACACTAGAAATATTTTATGCTTAATTTTTACATTTTGAAAAAAATAGTTTTGAACATATCGATGCAAAGATCTCCGCTATTCTGAGACCCTCACAGTATTCCAGTCCCTTTTCAAAACTCATCTCTTCTCCTCTTGTCTACTCATAGCCCCCCCTCCATCAATCCATGCCGGTTGATCAAGTTTGATAGTCCTACACCCCCCCCACCCTAACCTTCCCATATATTGCAAAGCGATTTTGAGTCCTTGAACGGCCCTATACAAATATAATGTATTATATTATTATTATACTGACAGGTTTCAGATCTTGCTGTGTAAAATAATCTTCCTGAGAGGTGTCACTTGTGATGTAGTCTGTGTGTTCCACAGTGAATGTAGTCCTGACAGCAACAGGTGATAAGAATCAAAAGGATCCCATAGGAAATGCATGCGGGTCATTTTTGACCCACTTATGGAAGTTTGGGGTAGAAATACAAAAACTACAATTTCTTAAAATGTAAATTTAAAATGTGAATGGCTTGATATCCAAAACATGTTTTTTGAGGAATAGCTGGAATATGAAATGATAAAAAAATGTAATTACAAAGATACTTCAAGAAAACCAGCTCACCGGGTCCAAAAAGAAACCACTTGTGCATCTAAGTGTCAAGGTCTCAAATCCTAAGAATTCTACATGAGAATATGAAAAACTAAATGTATAGAAAGATAATTGTGACGTTTAACCTTTGGCAACAGCCACAGGATTGGAGCAGTGAGTGTTCAAGGCATTATGTATACATCAGCTGTTGAAATGCAGTCCATTTATAAACCTCAACCCATTTCCAAAGTGAGCCGAGCCAAATGATCCGACTCACTAAAAAGAGCCGGAATTCCCATCACTAATACGTTAAGAGATAGTGTCTATAAAGGGACAGCTCAATTCAAAATTCAAGTCACGTGACACGACGTCACACCCTCCCCCGCTCTCGGGGTGGACGCCCTCTCAGCCCTGGTCTGGCGGAAACACTGATTGGAGCAGCGAGTGTTCAAGGCATTATTTCTACATCAGCTGTTGAAATGCAGTCCATTTATAAACCTCAACCCATTTCCAACCCTCTCTTTATTAGTAAACAGAGAGTTAATCAACAACTGCTTTGGCGCGAAGCCAGACATCGAACAGTGTGCCACATTTTACAAGTAGGTATTAAACTTTCCTCAGCAGCTGTTCCCGAGGGGAATATAATGAGACAGAGAGAGCCTGTGAACGTAATGCACTCTGAGCAGGCCGCCAACAAACACTTAAAGAAGACTAAGCGGAGAGAAGACGTTCCCCTTGCTGCGTGTTGGGCGGTTTGTCTTTGAGACTAAACTGAACTATTAATTATAGCAGCATCATATTATCTTAATCCAGTCGTCACATCAATCATCACTAATACGATACATGCTGGATTTAGCAACGCCACCTGCACAGGGCGGGGACGTGAGCTGCTGTAATTGGTCAGAATGTGTCATAATTAGGGCTGGGACTTTAACGCCTTAATTAAAATTAATTACACAAAAATTAACGCATTTTAAATCGCACTTATTTTTGCACCGCGGAACGTTTCTCACTGGATGAGTTTCAGGCGTACCGATTATACTGGAGCACCAACTAACGTGCATGACTTCAGACAACAAACCACAGTGAACAATAGTCAAACATGAACGAAGAAGCTGATGAGACCGCGTTGGTTGGCCCCGTGGATGGGACATGTCGTTTTAAAAAACGGACGGATGGAAGCGTCGATAAGAGCACGGTGGTGTGCAAATTATGCAAAAAGGAATTCGCATATCACCGCAGCACATCAAGCCTCAAGTATCACCTCAATGCTAAACATATAGCAGCTAGCGTGGAAGCTAGCCCGACTCCGAGTACAAGGAGGACCCACACCCAACCCACACCCAACCAGATGACTGGTTTCAGGGCCAGGATAACTAAGTCCACGTCTGTTTTAAATGTTAATTATATGTGATTAAAAATGCGATTCATTTCGATTAATTAATTACAAAGCCTCTAATTAATTAGATTAATTTTTTTAATCGAGTCCCGGCCCTAGTCATAATACATAAAGCCAGTTTCTATCTATATCAAACTGGTTTAAGCTTGTACTCTGGACTCAAATGACAACTATTACGAGAACAGCTGAAGCAATTTGCAAGTTACACCCAAAGGAGATGGAACAGGACAATTCTTGTTCTTGCCTCATGTATGACCTCTGAATGACCAGAAGAAAGGATTATATAATATAACTGAGTATAATGCCTCTGTGTAGTATGTCCCGATATCTAGAAGTGCATTTTGCCAAGATGACAATGATGTGCTTCTGCATTTGCATTACGGAAGCCAGCATGCTATTCTAGCCGTTTGACCAACATATCTTTGCGCAGGGGAAGTATGAGCAAGAGGGTGAAAAGGCAATATGACCTAATAACGCAGCCAGTAGGAGACGGGGTGAGGAAGAGGACAGCAGTCTGAGAGAGTGATGATGACTGCTTCCTGCTCTTCCTCACACTTTACAAACGGGAAGTCCAGCCTGTGATGAAAACAGACCGGCTCCCTTCATGACTCAAGACACTGGAAACTGTTCCCCGCTGGTCAAAGTTTAACTTTATTTGAATGAAGTGAAATGTTTAGCCAGCTTAAAGGTTTACTTGACCTTTTATGCAAATACGTAAAAGCAACAAGCTAAAACGGTGATCTCATGAATATTAAGGAGAAAAACAACTGAAAAGTATTTAAAACAATTTCTTCTAACTTTCATTTTCACTAATTAGTTAGAGATCTATCAAACTGATAAACTTAAAATGAGTACAAACAATCGCTTAATGCTAAGTATTGGATCAGTACTTGGTTTAATCCTTAAACTTGGGCCCAAACCGTCAAATTACGATGTCAATTTCGACGTGAAACTCCACAAACGAGTCACTGTGGAGTGTGGGCTGCACCATATTGTTGCCATCCGCCAGCCAATCAGATCGCGTGTCTTGCACCGGCTTCGTGATAGGCTTGATTGCCTAGCAACGCTCGTCACCATCCTCCCGAACGTCTGAGTCTTTCGGTTAGCTGTCATTCTTACTAACTTACTATTAGCTCGATGTCGGCACGGACATAGAAAGTGTGGTTGCACGTGACTGCCAGTTTGTCAGTTTATTTTTGTATGTATTTTTCATTGTTTGTTCAGTACTAAAAAAAGGTCCAAGAAGTCCCACAATTGAATTTAATATTCATTTGACATGTTAACTATATCGTAATGCGCTTCATGGGAACCAGTTCAGTCCAGACATTTAACCAGTTCAAGAGGAAATACAGAGAAGTTATTTTCTCGAGGTACAGGGATGGGGAAGGTGCTTGACTATGTGTGTGAGTATGTAGGTGTGTATGTGTGCATATATGTATATCAGTGTATGTATACGTGTCAATCAATAAGTGAAGCAGATTAATGATACTAATAATAATAATGCATAAAAATGATAATTATTGCAGATTATAAATAAATCCTTTAGGAACAAGGGGGTGAGATTAAATAAGTTATACTTCTTCTCACTCCTTTTCGAACACTAGATGTGGGACTGTTTATGTTGCAAATGCTGTTGTAAAATGTCATTTTTTTATTTCTCCAACATGACTATGCACTGCAACATTTGTTTTGTTTTGCAATTGTTTATTTTACTTGTTCGAAATAAAAAATCAATGAAATTGTTGGATGATACATTTTCAAAGTATCACGATATGTATCGGTTGAGTATCGGTATCGTTCAGTGGTATCGTAAAAAAGTCAACGATATGCATCCCTAGCTGATTCTGATTGGATGTAGGCATCAGGAGAGAACATTTGAATCAGCGAGTGAGTCCATGGCTGCTGGAAAGCTAAACACCCGCTGGAGGAACCCGCCCTCACCTTGATCCACTGCTCGGCGGGGACGCCGCTCAGAGTGATGGTGGTCTCGGCTCTGTCCAGCAGAACCTTCAGCTTGGAGCACGTTGGGTCCTCGCTGGTACAAATACTGACGGGGACCATCCAGCTGGGGCAATCCTCACCTGCCAACGCCAGGCACAGAGCAGGGGAGAAGATACAACAGCATAGCAGTCAGAAACATTAAACCTGATTGGTCCTCAGATGGGGAGTTCAGGTGCAGCGGCACAAACACTCACATGTCTACAGATAGATGAGAAAGAAAAGAGGAAATAAGAGGAGAGGTAGAAATAGGAGATATACACGAGCAAGTGAAGACACAAATACAAGGGGAAAAGATACAGAGAGTTGCAGAGAGGGAGAGAGTATGAGAAGAAATGGATCTCTGTTTATAGGGTCATTTAATACAAGATTATTACATGGCTCAGTTGAATACTCGATTCTGATTGGTCAATTCAGAACACGTGACACGTTGTTAATCCAGAACAGACAGACCGCTGTCAAGGACTTATTGACCGTTGTTAAGGACGCTCACATCTGCAGAAAGAAGCCCGGCCGATTTAACTGTATAGAGTTTCTAACTGACAAGACAAGAGCGACAAGAAATCAGCGGAGAAGTAACGGGCAGAAACCCTCCTTTTTACGCAGCGGTCCAGACATAGACATCAAACGGCGACACATATTCAGTGTGCAGTTCCTTTGGCATTAGGGCAGGGATATCTAGATACTTTCCACATCATGAATTGTGCTACTTTTAAAGCAAGCAACGATGTTTTCAAATCTGTAATCAAAAAGGTCCTCAAAAACGCTATCGAAGCAGTTCCTGCCGTTGCTACGGAGGATCAAGAAAGAGAAAGTAAAAGGCGGAGCGCTGGACGTCAGATGAATCCCCAGACGAAGGCAGACAGGAAGTGAACACTGACAGGAGCACGGTATGAGCTCTGTAGAGTTTAAGGACTTGTTAGTGGATCAGAAACCGTGAACAGAGTCGGACAGCGCTGCCGTAAAGTTGTTGCAGTTCCAGCCGTTGGTGCGCCAGAGGTTTTTTTTCTTAGCAGAAGAAATACCATCATTTTTAAGTCAATAAAATCATTTCAATTAATATTGGGAGTCGAGTCGTTAGTTTCTTTAGTATCTGGCCGTGTGATAAGCGGGAGAATGTGCAGCGGCTTGGTCCTTATGGGGAACAGAACACCCTTCAGGCTCTCTTCCCCATAAGGAACGCCTGGCTGCACACCATCCCTTAATAGCACCAGTCATACAGAGGACAGGGTGAATTGTTGTCTAAACATGTATAGTACAGTAGCCAAAGAATGAAAGAGAGTTACATTTAACACAGTATCAAATAAATAATGATAGTTCTAATCTATATGTAATTTAATATAGAGTTTAACCTTGTGTCCGGTGTTTTATGCAAATCATTTGAGTCTAAGGAACACTCCGTGGCGTCCGTGTACTCACCGCTGTGGGGTCCGCTGGCACAGAACTTCTTCTGAGATAACTTCACAATGCGGTCGTCTCCTTGCTGCAAACAAACGTCTCGGTTAGTTTGTGTGAAAAGAATAATCAAGAAATGAGAACAAGCCACCAGACAAATAGTTAACCACCCCTCTCTGATCAGCATCTCACGTGCTGCCTGACGCAAACCTGTTTAATTTACACATGTCATCTACTAAACATCTGTCCGTCCTGTGAGAAGGATCTCTCCTTGAGGATTTAAAGCATTCTCCCCCCCCACTAATAGTTGAGTTTCTTTGGGAGTTGTTCCTTCTTACTGCAAGGGTCAAAGGGCAGATGGGGTCATGGCTACGCACTGTGAAGCCCCCGAGACATACAGTATGTGTCCTGTGTGATATCTGGCTTGCAACATTTCTTATATAAAAATATATGGTGAATTGATTCCCTTTATTGTGCTCCAGGTTAAGGTAATGGATTTATGATTACATTTGTTTACAAGAGGCCGATATGGAGTCTCCAGCCCCATGCATCATACCTGGAGTCAAGCTGGGTGATTGATTACTTCAACAGGGCTATATAAATACAACTGTATTGGTTGATTGCTGGTACATTCTTTTGGTTTAGATTAGATTTAGATTCAACTTTATTGTCATTGAGCAAAGTACAGGTACAAGCCAATGCAGTTAGTGTCCAACCAGAAATGCAAGACGTGCTATATATAAAAATAAAAACAAGGTGCATGTTATAATGACTGTTTGGTAACTAGGAAAGAGGTCTTGTAGATTACACACAGACACAAGCAATCCAGCACCAGTCACTTTTACGCTGCTATGGACAATTTTGCTCTCCCATTTGCACTATGCACATCAGGGCTATTCAATTAGTTTGGAATGGGGCCGAGAAAAAGATGGCTTGCAATACGAGCAATCATATTAAGAGCTTCAGATACAGTTAATACCACAGCAGCATAGTGGAGTGCATATATTGTGTTTAATTAAATCAAACATAGCCCCAAGGTCTTTACAGATCGTTCAGAACTCAGTAGGCCGACGTGTGAAGCTAACATCATTTCATTGGATTTAATTTAGGTGAAATTAATCATTCACGCAGAGATGCAATACACTACAGTAGCTAGTAGGTGTGTTCGAAACCCGAGCCCGCCGAAGTTTTCAGGGAATGTCTTCCCCTCTATCTCTCAATTTAGTAGATTACTTTTTAACATTATTCTCAAAGGGCCAGTCAATATCACCCCGGGGCCGGATTTGGCCGCCAATTGAATAGCCCTGATGCACACCATCTTTTTTATATATATCCTGCTTACTTGAAGTAAACGGTTATGTTGTGTTTTTTTTGTAAATTATGGAGTGAGTTTTTTTATACCTCGGGACTGTGGGAAACTGTATTTCGATCTTTCTGTGTGTACAAACATATTTTGAGATTGACAATAAAGTTGACTTTGACTTATTGCCTCAAACCAGCCAGAGAACAACATGATGAATATTGAGAGCGTTTGCCCCAAGCCCCCAGGAAGTGCGCCGGACTCAGATGAAAATATTCCTTGTGGCCAAACGGCGGTACTACACTTCCTTATCAGTCGCTGGGCCCGGAAACACTTTTTCCCATTGACTAACATCGGGAAAGAGACGTCTGTAAATCGTTGGATCATTTTTTTTTAACTAACTAAACCACCCAGTATGAACACTTGTATAGCCCTTATTAAAAACATTCGGTCCTCAAGTTGTAGAAATGTGCTAATAACGTTATTCTGAGTTATTTTCCTCTGCATTATGAACGCGCATCTAACCCACAGGACCGCGCCCCCCCCGGCACGTTCATGTGACGTGTTCAGTACTGCATGAGTGTTACCTTTACCCATGGATGCACAATAAGAACAGATTATATGAATACTTTCGTGACGTTTCGCTCTCAAAAGTTGGGCCATTTTGTCATCATGCTCTCATAGGAATGAACTCGGCCCCGCCTCCCACGCTGTATCCACTTCTTATTATACAGCCATGGCTTGCCCTCATGCAGGTGAAACAGCTCGTGTGCAGGGACGCTCACCTGCTCCTCTTCCACTTCTATAATGGGGAAGCCCATCTGCTTGGTCCACGAGCTCATGACTTCAGCGATGGGTTTTCCACTGGCCTGTTCCAGACAGTCCCATAGGTCCTCTGTGGACAGACACGAGTCAAAGGGATTAGGACACTTAGACATCGATTCCCGCGGCACTTTCAATTTGAGTTCCTTCCTTACTTACCTGTGCAAGCATTTTTATGTTGGAACTTCACCAGGTAGGCGTTCATTCCTTTCCTAAAGTCCTGGAAAAGAGAGAGTAAGAGGTGAACCTCGATGAAGAGAACACCAGAGAGAGTGTCAAAGTGCTGGAGAACAAACCTCATCTCCTGTGTAGTCGTGCAGCATGCGGATCACGGACGCTCCTTTGCTGTAGGAAATGGCGTCGAAGATTTCATCCACCTCTGAGGGGTGGCCCACGTTCACCTGGAGCACAACACATCAATAAATAAACAGAAATCAGATGTTAGTTCAACAAACACAACTATTTATAAGATACATTGATATATTAATGTAATCATGTCTATCAGAGTCTCTTTCTGCTTTTACAATTGTAAGTCTGAACCATTATACTGTCTTTTATTTGCCATATAAAAAAATCTTTCATTCAAAAAAACATCTTAAATATGAAAAACCTTTCAGAGCGTTTACTCCGGACCCGATCAAGTTTGTGTCGGAGGAGATTGCAAACCTTTTTACAGTTGTGTACCGTATTATACACCTTGTTATACAACCTCAATAAATAATACAACTTCCAAAATAATCCATGCGTGTCAGTGTTTCCCCTAGGTTCACTGCTTTGGGGGGGGGGGATATGTCAATGGGATATATATATTTTAAATCCTCTGGAGCAGAGAGAGGAGCTGTGGATTATTGTTATTGATTAGTGCATCAGTGTTTCTTAGGGTCAAAAACACTAAACTCTTAAAACGAAAGTTTATTTAATAAAAGAGCACATGTTCAATGTGAAAAGTGACAGTAGATAGTTCGTTTTTTTTTTTTTAAACGCCTTGAATTTCAGGGGGGGCGCATGTTCTATTTTGCAAACATTATTGCATACAAAAAAAGTTAAAATTAGATGTATTGTGATGAAGTTATAAATCATTATCACTATTTGCAACGAGTCGAGTAGGAGACTTTTTTCCTAACAGACTACGAAGCCACTAATACCAAAGACAGTCACAATAGCCGCGTTCACACCGAGTACTTTGCTGTACTTAGTTCCCGGCACTTAGTGCCGCGGCACTTAATACCCCAGGGCACTAAGTACAGATAGCGTTCACACCGGAAATAAGTCCCTGGGGGACGTCACTTCTTCTTCTTCTACTTTGGGTTTACTGGCAGGCCGCAAACAACTTCACGGCGTATACTGCCACCGAAAATCCCCGGCCGGAAGTCCCCGGAGTTGGGGACTGGCTTCAGTAGAAGCTGCTGGGACTCCCAGCAGCTTCTACTGAAGCCTTCCGAGTAAACGGCCAGAACGCCGACACCTCCTCATCTCCACCGCTCCCATGTTTTATTTTGTGTTGTCATAAGTTAGTCTCTCTGCGTTTCTGCGCGGGGCTAATGCTAATGCTAATAATGCTAATGCGAGGATAATAAAATGGCGGCTCTACAAAACATTTCAGAGTTTTACAGGGCGTGGTTTGCAATCGCCCAGCCAATCAGAACTGGGGTACTTTTTTTCCACAGGAAAGTGCCTGCTCTCAGCAGGCGCTAAAAATGGGGTGAAAAGTTCCCGGCACTTAGTTATTTTTTTGGTGTGAACGCAACATCAGGGGTACTAACGGAACTAAACGCGAAAAGTACGGGTGAAAAGTACTCGGTGTGAACGCGGCTTATGAGGCTGCATTTTAACTGACACACTCAGAAGGACACACTCAGAAGGACACACTCGTGCTGAAGTCGTTTCAAGTTGTTCAATAAATAACATAATAAAAGTAATCTCTACAGCAGCACCTCACAAACATAGTCATAAAAAAGGCCATATATCTGCACGGGCTGCCACGCCCGGGTGACGCTGGCCGCAAGCGATACAAAAAATATAACGTGACTATTCTTTTATTTGTAATCTATTATATATGTTGCATCGTTGGAGGAGCTCAGGTCAGAAGAATTTCTACACTGTATATGTGTTATAAAACCTTTGAATCTTGAAGTAATGATAGAAACAAATAGCAGCCCTAGGCTTAGTAGCCGAGCACTTTGACACAGCTTTTGTTTTGAATAAGGTGAATCTGAAGGTCACCTCGATGGGATGGCTGCTGTCCAGAGCGTCCAGGTCCAGGGCGCGGGTGTAGTCTGCGGAGACGAACTGGGTCCAGATGTCGTACTCTGGGAAGCAGTGGTCCACGCACAGATACTCGATCCACGACGCAAAGCCCTCGTTGAGCCACAGGTGGGTCCACCATTCCTGAGGACACACACAAGAAGGCAGGGCGTCTTCAAAGACCTTCAACATAGTTCCCTTCCTAAAATATGATCTCATGCGTTACCAAGGTTTTTAACGTGTATTACATGGTCCCTATTTCACGGCACAGTTTGGGCATGGGTAATGTATTGAATATATCGGGTATCGACGATTTGCTGGCAAGTTATTGGTTTGCATTTTACTGTACGGTGAGGAAAACCGTAGGGATGCTCCGATCGCCAGTTTTGGGGCCGATCGGCGGAATCAGTATCGGCCGATACCGATCGCCGATCCGATGGAGTGGGCGGGGCCTATGGGGATCTTCCATTTAAAGTGATGTTTAAAACTCAGTTAATGCTCGTTGACTGGCGCTTCCACAAACAACATCATTATTACATTCAAATGAAGTACATTATTCAAGTTTACTTGATTAACTTTGGATAATAACTAGAGATGTCCCGATCCGATCACGTGATTTTCAAAAGATCGGAAGAAAAAAATCGGATCGGGAATATTATTATTTCTTTTTTTTAAATTAATGTTACAAAACAAAAATGACCATGTTCCCGTCTTAAAGTCATCCTGAGGCCTTAGTTTTGGTTTCAAATTACACAACATCATGTATGTGTGTTAAAAATCGGTATCGGCAGATTGTCAAAATCAAATGATCGGAATCGGATCGGGAGAAAAAAAAGGTGATCGGGACATCCCTGATAATAACACGGGAGAAATGAGCGGAAGCCCTCTCTCTCCCCCTCTCTCTCCCCCTCTCTCCCTCTCTCTCTCCCCCTCTCTCCCCCTCTCTCCCTCTCTCTCTCCCTCTCTCTCTCTCTCTCTCTCCCCCTCTCCCTCTCCTGACAGCCCGTCAGTATCTCATGCAGCTCACTGATCCAGTAATGAGTGACCCGACAGTGAAGAATAAATATATTTATAACTAGTTCCAGCTTGTTCCAGAGGTAGATAAAATAGCTAAGTGTGTAAGGTCTAACTCTTAGTGTGTGTTGCTCCGCTCTCCGGTCCGTCACAGCGGGCGGAGCTGCAGGATTTCTGCTTCACACACACATTGCATTCTGCTATTTTACTGTCTTTTTCGGACACCTTCAAATACTGCCAGACCGGTGAAGCCATTGTGGCGCGCTTGTTTTGCCGCACAGAGAAAAGTGTCATGTATTTTACGCCATGTGATCGGCATGTTTAGAGAGCACCGAACGATCGGCAGAGAGTGAGTATCACTAGGCGGCCAATCGATCGGAGCATCCTTAGTTATAAGAATATTCCCCTTTCTGATCATTTGTGAGTTTATTTATTAGACCAACAGGACAGAAAGAGCTTGTTTAATGAAGCTAACTACCCTTTTGAACAGCTTTACACAACATGTTAACGTTACAAACACACATTAGAATAATATATATTGACTTTTGAAAATAGGTCTTCTTCAGTTTTTATATTTAAAAACAAATAATACTGTACTATGACATAAGGTAGCATGTCCCTGGTTTCTCTGCTTAAAGAACATTTTAATCTTAACTTTTTAAAATTATACGTTTTGTTTTCATGCCAGTTCAATAATATACTTTGATGTCCAAAGCCTCTAAAAAGATGTGCATGTGTCAGTGAGTGTTACCATGGTGACCAAGTTTCCGAACCACTGGTGGGCGAGCTCGTGTCCGACCACCAGCGCCACCCACTGCCTGGAGGACGAGCAGGAGTTCTTGGGGTCGATCAGCAGAGCCGTCTCCCTGGGAGAAATCAAACAAACAGAGAGTGGAGGTCAACACGGAGAGCGGCTGAAGGTCGACGCCTTCGTCAAACACCCAGAGTGCACTTCAGCTGCTGCCATGGTTATGAAGAGAGGCTAATCACTTTCCATCTGAACACCTAACAGGTGGTGCAGCTAACCAGGAAGCAATTAAAAACCCATCAGAGCTGTCACCCAATCAGACACACGTGCACAAATCACTTCTTTCCCCTGGAGATCGAACACAAACGGCTGCTTTCTCAATGAGCTGCAACTACAGATTAGAGTTGCATTCAAACTAAAGTTCCTTGTTGTTTATTTGGATAACTTCCCCAGGGTTCATGATGATCACGTAGGTCTATAGAGTGGTGCAGTGACGCGTCCTAAAACCTGGAAGTAAGCTGTGCATGGGTTCCCTCGACAAAAAGGCAAAGCAACTTCTCCACAGGACTTTGGAAAATAGCTGGACATAAGGTCTGTGGTTGAAACACATTGAAGAGACGGATCA
>CALSBZ010032117.1:0-11560 GCA_943591055.1 Gobionotothen gibberifrons
TGACTTGCATAGAGCTCCCTGAACGTTGGTAATAGACGAGTTGGGATCGCGGCGAAATGCTCTCCGCAGATCCATTCTCACCGCGTTTATCAAACTTTTTCTAACTCAATATCAAGCCACACTTATTGTGTTTACTTCTTTATTTTTAATTGAATGATGTCAGACTTTTGTTGCCGTCAGTTAGGGGGAGAGTAGGGGCTCAGAATACTGAAATCTGTATTGTTTCATCGTTTTTTCCTTCTAATTTTGTATTCTTTTTTAAACACACACTCTTATTTACTCAACAATAAGACACAATTATCCTTGTGTTTATTTATTTGTTTGATAGTATAATGTTGGACCTTTGGAGTCCGTCAGGACCGAGGGTCGGAGCTGCTCATTCGAACACAGGAAGCTGTATTTTCAAAATAAGAGTTAATTTTAATATTATGTTTGATAATATTATTTTTATTAACTAGACCACTGGGTCATGTTAAGACCATATTTTCTATCGGTTTGGTGTTACAAATATAAAAACAATATATGTGTGGATAACAAAATACATCCATCATAAACTAAACTGGAAACAGCAGTATATTTTATTGTGTTAACACTGTACACCTGCTTTAACCGCCTAGTGGTTAAAGCACGTTATTGATTTTTTTTTGTTGATATGTTATATTTGATGAAAACATAAAAATATTAAGAGTACATACTTTCATGGGGGAAAGTAGAAGGTCAATGATAGAAATATAGAATAGAAAATATCAATAAGATACTGTAGTGATCTCTACAATAAAACAGTTTAGTGCCGGATGTACACAGTTAATAGGAGGAGGTGCAAAACAGACAAACTAATTAGGTTTTATTTAAACATTAAAGAATACTTTAGGTTAAGGTCTTCTTTTGAATAAGAAAAAAGCTTTGGGGGTATCTACAGATAAATATTAAGTCTGATAAAGTACTTAACATCTAATATATTGCATAGTTTATTTTGGGACTTGCCAATCAACTTTGTTGAATCACTTAGTTTAACTGATATTATACATATGTATTATACTCTTATAAGATGTATGTAGATAGTATAAGAAATGTGCAGAATATGACAATTTAATGGTGGAGGTACACACATATCGATAGATGTCTTGTAATGCACTGTTGAGGAACCTGCGACCCAAGTTTTTCATCTCCGACCTTGTCGGGTATTGAACATTCAATAAATAAAGAACACAGAATTATTAAATATAAAACACAGAATTTGTGTTATTATACTAAATGATTACAAATAAACACCACTGCATATTTACAACTGTTACACATGCTGCTGTAACGAGTGCATGTTTCAAGGCTTATCAATTAGGGTCACAGCTGTTAAATCACAGCTGTTAAATAAAGCTCTTCTGACCATAGCTGTCATGTGGGTATATATTAATGCTGCCCATTATGGACACAAGCAATTTTCACCCATTTATTAATTATATGTTTTAAATTTGAGTGTTTCCTATCCCCTAAACCTCCAGGGGTGTACACAGTTTAATACTGGAAACTTCTTATTATGGGAAATACAAAAACGTCTTTTAAAACTACAATTCCCAGTAGAGACGTGCCATAGAACATGTTGCGAAACCATAGACTGTATTGAGTGGCTAAGTCCCTCCCCTTCCGGTGGACCTCCATGGGACCTTATTTTGGAAAAAATATGTATTGAAGTCAATGGAGAGAGAAAGATTATCTTTCAATCCCGTTTGAATTGTGCCACGAATTACACATATGATGTTTGTCAATTTAAAAGATAATTTTGCCAGTCAAAAAACACAGTGAAGTAACATATTTGTTTGTGTGAAACGCTCAATGAACTACCTCTCCCGTCTCGCACCACACACCAAGACGGCCGTCACGTTGGCACATAGGACATAATTCACCTCAGGATATTGTGTTGCAACACGGGCTCGTTAGAGCGGGCACCGGAAGCTAGAGACATTCATGCTAGCTTCACATGCAGTAACAAGCTAATGTCTTATCTCTCTGAATGTTTCGTGATAATAAAGTGTGGAGTTCCATACTGAACACACCACCTCCGACTCCCATTCATCGGCTCTACACTGGTGACCCTCACGTTTTCGAGAAAGTTTCCGAAGACTCAATGAACATGGCTAATCGCAATGTTTTTGTAAAGCTGCCGGAGTTTTGGGAGCATGCCGCGCCGGTGGTTTGGCGTAGTTTGCACACGTGGAGGCGCACTTCGCCTGCCGACAAGTCCGTGATGGGGATTTGAAATACTACCAAGTGGTAGCTGCGCTGGGAAGCTCCACGTCATCCAGGTTGGTGGGATTCATCGCTGACCCCCCACACCATGGCAAATATGAGGCGATTAAGGCCCTTCTCCTTAAGACATTTAGCTTATCTGCTAAGGAGAGGGCCCGCCAGATTCTTGAAATTCAAGGCCTAGGGGATAGCAAGCCATCTCAGATCATGGAGAAGATGCTAAACCTGCTAGGGGGGGAAGATCCCCGGATTTTATTCATGGAGACATTCCTACGCCACTTGCCTTCCCGTGTCCAGACGGCGCTAGCCAACACGTCCATTACAGAGCCCCGTGCATTGGCTGAAGAGGCCAAGCGTTTTTTCTTGGCTACCCAGCAGCCCGGTGCAGAGGCGCTAGCTGTGACACTCAGCGCCCCCGCAACAGTTAAGAAGGCTTGGGGGAGACTGGACACGACAGCAGCAAACCGGCGTGGATACACAGGAGAATGTTTTTACCACGCGCGGTTCGGGACCAGTATGAAGAAGTGTGTCGCTCCCTGCAGCTACAAGCCTCCCGGAAACGGAGGAGCCAGCGCTCGGTAGTGGCCCTGAGCGTTGGCGGCACGAGCAGGCTTCTCTTAGTCAGCGACAGAGTCTCGGGAAGCTTGTTTTTGTGTGACACGGGAGCTCAACGGAGTGTAGTTCCTGCTTCGAGGGAAGACGTCGCTCGTGGGGGACATGGACCGCGGTTGAGGACGGCTAATGGCGGCTCCATTCGCACATACGGTGTGAGGCCTATGTGTTTGTGTATTGGAGGACAGCGGTTCAACTGGGATTTTGTGACGGCAGACATTTCTTTTCCCCTCCTCGGGGCGGATTTTTTATGTGCTCACGGACTCCTTGTGGACGTTAAAAATAAACGCTTGGTTGATGCCTTGACGTTTTCCTCCCTCGTGTGTACACTTGGCAAGGCATCGTACGACGGGCTGTCGGGCTCGCTATCGGGAGCGGACATTTTTCTCAGGCTGTTGGCTGACTTTCCAGACCTGACGTTGCCCACCTTCTCCGCGCTCACCACCAAGCATGGCGTGGAGCACCACGTCACCACCGAAGGTCCCCCAGTCTACGCCAGGGCCCGGCGGTTGAACCCTTCTAAGCTTGCAGTAGCGAGGGCAGAGTTTTCAACCATGGAACGCCTGGGTATCGTCCGCCGTTCTGACAGTCCTTGGGCCTCTCCTCTACACGTCGTTCCCAAGCCGAACGGTGGTTGGCGCCCGTGTGGGGATTACCGCCGCCTCAACGACGCCACGACACCTGCCCGCTACCCGGTGCCGCACATTCAAGACTTCTCGGCACATCTGGCCGGTACGTCGGTGTTTTTCGAAAGTGGACCTGGTGCGTGGTTTCCACCAGGTGCCCATGCATCCCCTGGACGTCCCTAAGACAGCAGTGATAATGCCGTTTGGACTTTTCGAGTTCCTGCGGATACCTTTTGGGCTCAAGAACGCCGCCCAAACGTTCCAGCGCCTGATGGATTCGGTGCTGCGGGATCTGTCGTTCGTATTCGTCTACCTGGATGACATACTCGTCGCCATTGCTTCAGTGGAAGAGCACCTGTCACACCTCCGAGCCCTTTTCGCGAGGCTCAGCCAACACGGGTTGATCATCAATCCTGCAAAGTGCCAGTTTGGGGTGTTTGACATTGACTTCCTCGGACACCGCATCACCAAAGGCGGTGCAGCACCCTTGCCGGCGAAGGTGGAGGCTGTTGCGGCGTTTCCTCGCCCACTCACAGCCCGGTCGCTCCGTGAGTTTCTGGGGATGGTGACTTTCTACCACCGTTTCATCGCCCGGGCCACTCACATTATGCGGCCGCTGTATGAGGCTTTGAAAGGTACGACCCCCATCCAGGCGATCGACTGGACAGCGGAAGCTGTGTCTGCTTTCACGGAGGTCAAGACCGCGTTGGCTCAGGTGGCCCTGTTGGCGCATCCATCATCCACGGCTCCCATCTCCATTACCACAGACGCATTGGACTACGCTGTTGGTGTGGTGCACGAGCAGTGGGTGGAGGGCGCTTGGCAGCCACTCGCCTTTTTCAGCCGCCAGCTGACGCCCAGAGAACGCAGGTACAGCGCCTTTGACCGAGAGCTCCTTGGACTTTATTTGGCCGTGCGGCACTACCTTTTTTTGCTGGAGGGCCGTTAAATTACGGCGTTTGTCAACCACAAGCCGCTCACGTTCGCCATGTCTAAAGTGGCGGAGCCTTGGTCGGCACGTCAACAGCAGCAGCTTTCCTACATCTCGGAGTTCACCACAGACATTAAACACGTGGCTGGCAAGGAACCTGGTTGCAGATTGCCTCTCCAGGGTCGTCATCGGAGCCGTTCAGTTGGGCCTGGACTATACTCGCATGGCGGTGGACCAGGTCACAGACCCCGGCGTCCAGGCTCTGAAGGTGGAGGGTGCGGGGCTGCGCTTGGAGGACGTGGTGTTCGGCGACGCGGGCTCTACCCTCCTGTGTGACGTTTCCACGGGCCTGTCGCGGCCGGTCGTTCCCGCCAGCTGGAGGCGCTCTGTGTTCGAGGCAGTGCACAGACTGTCGCACCCCGGTGTTAAGCCTTCGGTGCGCTTGGTGGCCGCGAAGTTCGTCTGGCACAGGCTGAAGAAGGACGTGAGGACTTGGGCTGGTGAGTGCGTGGCTTGTCAGCGCGCTAAGGTGCACCGCCACACGAAGGCCCCTTTGGAACGCTTCCTGGTGCCTGAGAGGAGGCTTGACCACGTCAATATCGACCTGGTTGGTCCGTTGCCCTCCTCTCAGGGCTTTTCCTACCTCCTCACCATGGTGGACAGGACGACCCGTTGGCTAGAGGCGGTTCCTCTCGTGTCAACATCAGCCGCAGACATTGCCCGGGCTTTCATTGCGACGTGGGTGTGTCGTTTTGGCACCCCGTCAGACATTTCCTCGGACAGGGGCTCACAGTTCACATCCGAGCTCTGGAACGCCGTGGCGAGTGGTCTGGGGGTTAAGCTGCACAGAACTACCGCTTATCACCCTCAGGCTAACGGCCTCGCTCCATGAAGGCGGCCCGCCTTACGGACGGGAATTGGGTCGACAAGCTGCCCTGGGTGATGCTGGGCCTGAGGACTGCGCCTAAAGAGGATCTGCAGTGCTCTACGGCTGAGATGGTATACGGTCAGCCACTGAGGGTTCCTGGGGATTTCCTCCCTAATGCATCGGCTCCCTGGTCGGCGACAGCCCAGCGGGCTTTCCTACAGGACGTCGCTGGGTGTTTTGCTCTGGTCCCTACTACTCAGCACGGTACTCAAGTGTGCCGAGCGGAGCTCCGCGGGGCACGTGTTCATCCGGGACAAGGCGCACAGAGGCCCCCTACAACCCCCTTATGATAGACCTTTCCGGGTTTTGGAGCACGGGGACAAGCACCTGGTGGCCGACCTGGGTGGCAAATCCGAGCACGTCTCGGGGGACCGGGTGAAGGCTGCTCACCTGGACTTAGACCAGCCGGTGGTGCTCGCTCGACCTCCGCGACACAGATTTGGGACCTGTTGTTCCGGTCCCTCCTCTTCCGGGGCCGCGCAGGCGGATGCCGCTTTTCCGACTCCCGTGCTCAGGAGTCGTGGGGGTCGGCGCGTCGTTCCTCCCCGCCGCACAGACTTTGTTTACATGTGAATTCTGGGGGGGCTTGTGTGGTGCCACGTGATAGGACATAATTCACCTCAGGATATTGTGTTGCAACACGGGCCCGTTAGAGCGGGCACCGGAAGCTAGAGACATTCATGCTAGCTTCACATGCAGTAACAAGCTAATGTCTTACCTCTCTGAATGTTTCGTGATAATAAAGTGTGGAGTTCCATACTGAACACACCGCCTCCGACTCCCATTCATCGGCTCTACCATATATATCTATATATATATATAGATATATATTTATTTATATATATAAATACGACATCTTGTATTTTAGTTACACCCGCTAGACAACAGGGTTCGAGAAACAACCGTGTTTGCCGGGTGCACCGCGGCGGAGGTGGGGAGGTTCCAGCTGGGAACCTCCACCCCGCTGCGGGACCTGTGGGACCCCTGAGTCAGGCGGTGCGTCTTGGTCGCGCTTCATATCGGCCGTCCCGGGAAGGAAGAGACACGCAGAGTGGGGGAAGTCCCCCACCCCAACGCAGCACACCCTCCCGGCCATCAGAGTCGAACCCGCAGTTCGGAGGAACCGACCGCCAGAGCACCGGCACTAGGCCGGGCCGGGCCGGCGCGGAGGCCCTCCGTCAGTGGGTCGCGTTTGCCATTCGATCAGTGAGAGAGGAGAAAAATGCAACACAAATGGATGAGTGGGGGGGCACCCGAGACCGGTAGAAACCGGGTGAAATAGCCAAAAATAATAATAAAACCGGGGAAAATAGGGGGAAAAGTGATTTTTTAATTTTTTAAATAGGCACTCGTGAGTCGGGCAGCGTCCCCTGTCAACTCCCGTTACATTCCTCCATGGTGTCATTTGAGCGAAAAATGGCTAAGTCAACTTTTACGAGAACCAGGCTGGGGGGGTCAAAAGGGCTTGACCAAGGCGCTTGGTCGCTCCTCGGTCTCGGTCTCACCGGAAGTTGATTTGTCTGCGCCATCTTGAGTAGCGTCCCAATGGCCTTGTTTTTGCCGGAGGAGCGAGGAGCGAGGAGAGAGGAGCGATAATGGCGGAGCTATAATCGAGGAACCACCAGACCATCCTTCGATGAAATCCTCAGACACTCGCCCCGCCCCCTTACTGTGTATCGCTCACTGATTGGACGATGCAGTGCATGCACTGATCTGATGCTTCTTGACATGAGAGCAGTTTCCCAGCGGAGTGAAGAAAATACATGAAGCTCACGGGAGTCATTCCTCAGTTTATACCGTGTTTTGTTACAATTAATGTATCATTTAGTTACAAATATGTGATATATCTGAACAACAAAGTGGTCAAAACTCATTTAATTCATTTTTTGGAAACATTTTCATGATCGCTTTTTTCGTTTTACATTTTCATGTATTGTCATTTCCATTCAGTCAGTCATTAAGTGCTATTTAAAATGTTAATTTGCTACATATCCAAACAAACAAACGAAGTGTGCAATCCAATGATTGGGTTTTGATAGATAACATATCTCTTTTTCTTCTCTCAATTATTTGTATTTCTATTGTGCACTCTAATCAATATCAGTATCCAAACTCTTTATTTAAAATCAAATCAAGTTTTATTTATATAGCACATTTATAAACGATTTTTGGAGGGATCCCTCTCCCAGGACGGACAGACGTGCAATAGATGCCGTGTGAAAATCGAAGAGATAATACATTTTACAACATAGGTAAACCGAATGTTAGGAAATGCATGTGTCTATAATAAGAAGATGAATCCACGAAGATGTCAACAATCCTGTGGGAGCCATCAGGGAAGATTAGGCAAATGAAGCCGCTGACGTCACTTCTTCTTTTTCTGCTTTGGGTTTACTGGCAGGCCGCATCATAGATATATATATCTATGGGCCGCATACACATCGCCCCGAGCACTCCTGGGTAAATTACCGTACAGCCAATCACAACGCGTGACGTCATTGGGCATGACGTCATTGGTAAGCTACGGATATGCACCCGAGCCGATCGTGCACCCGAGCCGATGTCGGTGTCTGTCACTACCCGATCCGTCCCCCTGCCCGATCTGTACTGCGCATGTGCGAGATGGTCCGCCATATTGGAGAACTCCGGACGGCAACTCTACTTGGGGCCTTTCTCATTTCATCAAATCCCCCTCCTCGACTCCTCGACTCCTCGACTCCTCGGTCCTCCGATAGTGACCCGGAAATGAATTTCAGCGCGCCATGTTGAAGGACATCTCATTTCTCTAAATGCACTTCGAGCACCGAGGATCGAGCGCCGAGGAGGCTCTCTGGAGGAGCTATAACCGAGGATACACTGATGGGTCCTCCACAGTCCTCCACGGCTCCTTCGTGGATGCATTTCCGGCAACAGAGATGTTTCAGAGAGTCGACGCACGGCCGGACTTATCTCAGCCAATCACAGCTCTGCATGCATCCCCTTGATATTATTTGATTAACTGCTTTCATCGTGTCGCGATGTTTACAGTGAGAACAGCTGTGAGGTTCGTGCAGAAAGCAGAGCAGTGTGTAAAATATATATCACTCAGTGTAACAGCCCTACTCTCTTTATTTGCTGTAGTTTTTAGTAGATATCTACAAGCAAAGAGTCGATATTTTTCTAAAACCATTTAGTGCTTCACATAATAAAATACATAACGGCTGTAGCCTGATTATGCTTTAGGAGCTGTAGGTGTCATCAAGCATTTCGCTTCCGCAGCCCGTGGAGAGAAACTGCGGCGACTCGCCTCGCCTCGCTCTCAAGGCTGCGGGCGTCTTTGTCCCGCGAGATTTCAACGTCTCATGTAGGCGAGCCTCCAGAGCAAGTCGGACAAAATGACTAACCATCATGCAACGCACTAGCAAGACGTTGATCGCAACTGCGCAGGTCTCGCTTGTCTCAAACAAGCCTACTTAAACGGAGCAGTGGCTGCGGGTTAGGGTTAGCTGCTATATGCTAGCTTTGAGGCTAGCGGTTGGTTAGCATTTTCAATGGAAATATACATCGAAACATCATGTTTCAGTAAAAACAAGGCCCCACTGATCATCTACTCTCTGAGACAATTCCAGGGATGCCTGACTTGAGTTTCTAGCACCAGGGAAAGTGGATAAAAGTGCCCGAGATCAGCCTCTTAATTTACTCAGGGCATAGTGCTGGGCTTTGGGCATGAAAATTCAGGAAACTCCACTGAGTATTTTATTAAATATCTGAACTTTGGAGAGGAGTTGGGGGACACACGACACACCAAATCACATCTACAGATCAAGACGAAGTTAATGGAAGTACTCTCATACTCCTAGCGTGTGCAAATGTTTGTGAAAACCGTGTGCAAAGTCTCGGAGCAGTGGCTGTGATCGTTGCTATGGAAACAACATGACGGAGAAAAATATACGTCAAATTGACGCCGGATATGACGTATATGACGTCACGGATGAGACGGATATGCACCCGAGCCATCCTGGTACCGACGGTGTTTTGTAGGCTATAAATGACCACTGCGGGGGTTTAAGCAGCCTCTTCGTATACTTTATGGACGGAAGTAACGACGGATATAAGTAACTTGCTTTGACGTTAGTTTCCTGTAACCCTTTTTGGCTTCCATGTAAACATACCTAACGTGACCGATAGCATACTGTTGTGTCGCGAGAGTCTGTAGCTGCTTCAGCACGCTGAACTGCTGCCTGGGAGAAACGGGCTGTGATGGGAACACAAGTCTCACCTCCTTTATGAGTCATTAAAGAAATGGATTCGGTTCACAGGTACGTTATGAAAGTTAAATCCATCCGATGTCATACCATAACAATATAATTTACTGCAAGGAAAGTTCAAAAACAAACTGAGTGATAAACCGTGCGCAACCACCACTGCCCCTTTATTGTTAGGTTCCCTGTGATCTGCGAGGGGATTCATGGTTGATGCTTGCTGATCCTAAAGGGAGGAGTTTACAATGTCACAAAGGTGTCTGTCCTTTGTCTTTGCTAAGTCGCATACGGTAATTTAGTGAATCTGTATGGCTAACATTGAAAGGTGGCGAAAACTGATTGACGTTCGTGGAAGACATTCTTCCTGCTTGGATGCAAATGTGTTGATTGATGCTTTTACTGAACTATTGAATATTAAAGTTTTTCCGGACATTTGCCCACGCTGGCTCTAAAATAAGCTTTATAAATCACTGGGACACAGCATAAATTAATATATGAAAATAAAATTATTATTATTATGATTTAAGGTGTTAAATTGCATATGAAATTCAGGGACATTCTTTCAAGTTAGACTTAGTCCAAAGTGGTAACACTTGAAACAAGTATCTGACATTTGGATTTAATGCTTGTCTTGATTTGCTGAAGTCTGTTTTACAATTCTGTTATTGCGGCCAATAGAAAACGGATTATAAAATACATTGCCTATCAATAGTCATCATAGACCAGGCCTCAGATGATTTGAGGCCAAATATCATATTTAGAATTTTTTTTTTTACTTGGCAATCCAAGATACAAGGCAATACATTATTGTCAATAAAAGCCTTGTAGTTACATTACAATAAAATATAAAAAAGAATTGATTAATTTGAATAAAAATTGAAGTTAGTAGCTATTATAGGCATAAAAAGACAGAAATGTGTAATTTTTTCTTTAATAGAAATGTTTCTTCTGCCCGTAAAGTGTCCAAACCAAGCTTTTCTGGATAAGCGCATTTTTAAAACATAGTCATTGTCCATGCCGGTTTCAGTTGGATTATTTGCCACAGTTGCTCCGATCAGATCGGTCTCCTCCATTTTGTAGATTATTTACGACTTTTGAATCCACATAAACACATCCGCAAAATCCGGCTTACTTTGAGCATGTGTTTTAAACAGTTTAATCCCTTTGTGAATTGTTTCCACTTGCGGCGTCCTTTAATTTATTCATACAGCGGGAATCCAAATGAATTAATCCTGAGTCCAATAACCATCAAAGTCACTCCAATAGTGCTCCTTAATTACGCTTTCATCCTCCTTTAACAAAATACTTCACATTCATCCAGTTTGTGACAGTAGTTGTAGCATTTTTGAGACTTTTACCGCTGTTGCAGGAGTCATTTGGGGGGGCTCTTGGGAAAAAAGGTTGGGAACCCCTGGACTAGAGGATACCCAATAAATGGTTAAGAAACAAAAAGACGTGCAATCACCGCTAAATGCACTTTAACACAGGGGTATCTCCTCTTGCACTTTATGTAGCTCTTGTATCTTCTCTTGCACTTAATATGTCGTTGCTGCTATATTGTACTGCCATGTGGTAAATAATTGTGTATGCTGCTCTTGCTCTTTTGCACTTTTTGCATATCATGTATTTTGTTTTTGGTATGTTTGTAAAATGTAATTTTCTTAAATGTTTTATGTGAGGGACTGCGGATGGAAATGAGCTCAAAGCTAAATCTGGCACTGTTACGCTTGACACATTTTAATGTTAATTTAATTAATTATTCTGTAAGGTGGCCCTGAAGTGCAAGACACCACAGCATTTCAGAAAACACCACAGCATTTCAGAAAACACCACAGCATTTCAGAAAACGCCACAGCATTTCAGAAAACGCCGCAGCATTTCAGAAAACTCAACAGCATTTCACAAAACACCACAGCATTTCAGAAAACGCCACAGCATTTCAGAAAACACAACAGCATTTCACAAAACACAACAGCAT
>CALSBZ010032119.1:6475-17884 GCA_943591055.1 Gobionotothen gibberifrons
CAAATACCTGTACTTTCTACTTCTTACATTTTCCAAACAGGCTGGTTCCTTTAGTTTGAATGTGTGTTTGGTGGCGTGATCATTATTATTTAGAGTCATTGCGTGCCTATTGATTTGAACACGATCCGTGTATCCATCATTTCCTGGTCTTCTCTAAAGAAGAGGGACCAATGAAAACGTTGTCATGTTGCCGTTGGTCACCATGGAAACATTCATTAGCTAACAATGACATTATTGTTCTATTAATATAAAGGGAGGTCAGGTACTCTTTAAAACAGCTGCTAGTTATGGGTACTTTTTACTGAAGTACATTTCAAAGCCTCTTTACTTTTACTTGAGTAAAGAAGTTTAGTCAGTACTTCTACTTTCACCAGAGTATTTTTAAACACGAGTATCTGTACTTCTACTTGAGTAAAGGATGTGTGTACTTTTGTCATATCTGCAGGGATCCTTCCGTCGGCCTGTGGAGTCTCTATGAGTTTGTGCGCTCCGCTTTGAGCAGTAATGCTGAGGAGGGGGGGGATGGGTCAGAGGAGTGGGGGCCCCCGGTGCTGCTGGTGGACGACCTCAGTGTGCTGCTCAGTCTGGGGGTGAGCACTCGAGCCGTGCTGGACTTCAGCCACTACTGCAGGGCCATGGTCTGCTCCCAGCTGCAGGTAGGGTCTTCTGTCAAAGCATGATTTTAAGGTTGCAAGCAACTAACAATTATTTTCAATACTAATTGATTAATGGAGTTTTTCAAAGTCCACGGTGCTCTATTCATTTGAAACACTTTGTCCCCAGGGGTCCATTTGTAGAGTTAATGATAGAAGTAAAAGTTAACACAATATAAGACAAGACAATATTAGCATACTGTGCTAATTTGTTGATGAAATGTAATTGTAATAATGTCTTGTTTTGTCTGTCCAAACCCAATATTAAGTTCAATAGGATGTCAAACATAGAAAAGCAGGTCATGTCTACATTTGATTTTTTGCCATTCTTGCAAGTAAATGTAGCATCTTCAGTAACCAATTATCAAAACAGTCGCAGAGAAAAATATTGACTAATTGTTGCAGCTCTAAATCTAGAGGTTTTACGGGATGTATATTGTTGTCAGTCTGCAGAGCCAGGAGGTAGCCGGTTGTGATTTAAAAGGCATTTGCAGGTTTGCTTTCATAAAGTGTATCCAACTTGTATGTACCTGCTTTAAAGTAGTTAAGATAAAGTAAAGAGCTTTAATAAAAACCCTGTCTTATCACCATCACTTTGTCCGCGACTGCAGGGGAACGTGGTGATGCTGGTTCGCTGTGATGGGGAGGGAGAGGAGGACGAGGGGGATGATGAAGGCTCAGAGAGACTCATGAAGGGCCTCACCCACCAGTGCAGCCTCACTCTTCATGTACAGGGTCTCCCAACCGGCTACTGCAGGGACATACACGGGCAGGTGAGTGTGTGTTTGTCAGCACGGTCTTTCTGTGTCTGATTGAACACATTTTCGAACTCTTAATTGTCCAACTATACTGCATGACGTTTAGGGTGGTGCTGCGATTCAAGCATATTCTCATTAATGATGAATCTGCCAATTAGTTCCTTGATTAAATCTTTGGTTTATATAACATCTCGGACAATTGTGAACAGATAAAGCTGACATATTCAAAGTACTTGTTTGGTCCTATGAATAGTCCGCAACTGTTTATTTTTGCTTTTTATCATAGGTGTTTACATGCATACTTTTTTCACAATGTTATGATTAATCAATCTTCTAATTTGTTTGTCAACTGGTACATTTCCAGAAAGTTTCCATGGGAAGTTAAGCTGGGGAATTTTGGAAATATTCGATGCAAAATTAAACAAAAAAACATTTCAACAGTTTTTTTTTTTTAAAGTAGAACAGAACAAGTTTTAATTATTCTATTGAACAATTATTTGTTTCATTGAAGAACGAAAACAGGAATGTTGAGTTAAATGTTACTCATCCCCCCCCAACCTCACTCATCAACAAAAATGCACCCCCATCCAAGAATCCCCACGAAGTCCCATTCAAAATGTTAAATGAAAAGAGCCCTTCTCCCTCCAAACAGTCCCATTAAACATGCAAATCTTCCTTCAAGCGATCCTCTACATTTTTGCCTAACCCTTTCAGTCAACGGGCTCTTCCTGGGCCTCATCAACATCACACTCTTCCTCTTCCTCTTCAGTGTCACTGTCCAGCCTTGTTGAGGATGGCTCTGTGTCAGGCTCAGAGAGCTTTAGGTTTGCCCGAATGCCAACCAGTTTTTCCACTCTCACATTTGTGAGCCTGTTGTGAACCTTTGTGTGGTCTCAATAGCCATGCAGTCAGCAGTGTGCTATGGCATGGATATTCAAGTGTACTTGAATGGCATCTGTTTGTCAAGATTATGCTAAAATATACTTTCCCCAACTACTGTATATTGAAGTTCCCTATGAAGAGCCAACCTTCAATTTTGAAAATTCCCAGTTTATTCCCATAAATTCCCATTAATTCCCGTGGAAAGTTTCCATCTTTGAACATTCCCGGAAATTTTGCAACCCTAACCTTATCTGATAAATACTTTCAGCCCTTCTTGAGGAGCTTGACATCTAGATTTAAAAACAAATCTGCATTTGTGCTCACAAATATTCCCAATGTAACCATTGATTGCACAATAAAACACCTGGATGTACTAATGGAGGGCAGACTTATTGTTACATTGTCCCTTTTTTAAAGTATTAATCTCAGAGTAAAATGTACCAAAAAAATGTTGAATTCTTGCAATAAACATATAATGTTCTTGTCTTTCAGGTGGAAGTGTGTTGGAGGAGGAGACAGGGCGACGGGCAGTACACTCAGAAGAAACTCTTTCAGTACAAGGTCCACGATAAAGGAGCATCCTTCTTCGCTCCCGGGACATCCAGCGCTGTCCTCTAGTCTCACCTCTCTCTATCCTCGTTTGAACTTCTTCTCTTTTACGTCTGACCACTGACTGTTTATATTTGAATAACACCAGATGTCAGGGGTTTAGCTACCTAAGGGTTTGGTGAACTTCCCAAACATTCGGAGTCTCGCTAGTGTCAACGACACAGCCTGGACCCTAGACGATCTTTAGGAAGGATACTGTGATCCTGCTAGTCGGTTGCCTGGTGGTCTCAGATCTCTGAATTGCTTCACATTTCTAAGAATAGTTTTTTTTCAGCTTTTCCAATAAGTTAAGAGAAGACATAATGACTATGCAGTCTGATTGCCAGGTACAATGAGCACAAGGAGACTCAAAACTACATATAGAAAACCAAAACCACATCAAAAATAGGCTAATCACCTGCAAAGTCTGTGTGTGTTGCTCCTATGTACGAGAGGTGGTAGGGCTCTTTGCATATCTGTGCCCCACTCTCTCATAATCAGCCCATGTTTCCGTCTTGAATCATGATACCACTGAATGTATTTCGGTTGAATAAAGTGTAATAAAACAGTGGGAAATGTTGTCATTGTCAGTGTGTGAACACTAGAGGTCGCCCTGGCAATGCTCTCCTCGCTGCTGCAGGGTGAGAGTTCGGAGTGGAGAGGTGTCTGTCGGATTTGACAACCAGTGGGTTTGAAACGCTGCTCCTTACTGTCAGCATCCTATTCGATGCATCCAAAATAGCCTTAAGCTCATTTCCAAAACAAAGGAATAACCCGGTGGTTGCTCGTCAGTTCACCGAGGAAGCCCACAGCAACATCTACATTTGAGGATCTCTGAAGTTTGTCAAGGCAAGTGTGCTTTAGCTTTAGCCATGTTGCGACATTTAGCTCAGTGGTTGCAGCTGAAAGCATGGGAGCTCTTGGATTGTTTAATCACTCCATAAGTATAGCTTCTGAGTGTGGCTGCAAGGGTGCATTTGCTTGGCTCGCATGCTTCCTTATTGTCTTGTAAAATCAGATATAAACCCATGACGTCCTGAAACAATCATATACAACTTAACATCGTCACTCTTCAATGCAGGCTACCTTAATTTGCTTTCAACGTTGTTTGCTACAAACTAGTCTGATGATTTCACAGCCATGTGAAGCAGGTGTAGGAAAAACTAAAACCCAGTGGCATGCATGAACTCAATGTGAAAGTGCAACCTTTTCTTGTTAGTTTGTTAAAATACATATTGATTGGGACACTGGGTTCATGCAGGAGCTAACATATCTAGCATGCTATTCATATTAGCATTTAGCTTGGTGCCATCACAAGTTGTCAGCAGGTGCAGAAAGAGTACGACAATATGAAGTAACGCCATACTAAGTTACTATATATATAAAATTGTGGCCGTGAACATAAACAAAATAATAAATTGGCTGAAGTTAGCCTCTTTAAATGCTGTCGTTATTGATTGTTGTTCATGTACGAAATAGTTAGCTTAGCTTACTCACACGCACTCAGGTAACTTTAGTAACTATTAGTGGCTTTGTCTTTAACTTATATCATTTCATAAATGTTTACTTAAATCACCAGGGTGTTGGTGTTGTATTCCGACTGATATTAGTTCTAAAAACAAGTGTTTTCTAATGAGAAACCCTGCCAGAAACTGGTGGCTAACATTAGCTTCCACTAACCTTAGCTAACTATTAGCAATTTAACACTCAGCAGCAGGTCCCTGACATATAAGTAATTTATGAAACTGCATTATCTGCAGTGGTCTAAAGTACATTTACTCAAGTACTGTACTTTAATACATATTTGAGGTACGTGTGCTCTACCCAAGTATTTTCATTTTAAACTTCTACTCTACTTCTACATTTATTTTAGAGCTGTATTTACTTTATAAATTCAGATTTTGACACAATTTTTAGGAAAATATGATCATTTGGTATAGATTATTAAACCATCCAAGTAACTAAAACCACGAGTTGGTTAGCAGAATAGTAATTCGTAGCAATTATGCCCAAAGTTGTTTTGTTCATTTCACACAGCCTCTTAAATGTAATGATTTAAAAATGTTTCTGCATTGACTACTTTTACTTCTTATCCTTACAGTACATTTTCCTATCATACATACATACTTCTACCTAAGTACCCTTCTCGATGCAGTTTATTTGAGTATTTTTACTGTATGGTATTGGTACTTTTACTCAAGTAAAGAATATAAACACTTCCACTGCTTATCAGGAAAAACTGCCAGGCTTAATTTGTGTGTTAGCTATGGAAATATGTGTACATTATTTGCATGGGCCAGCTCAGTGGTTTCTACACGGTCTCATGTCATGTCTCAACTACAGAATCAAGACTCTCTTTTTCCTGGTAAATGATGTGATACTAAAGAGAAATGTTTGTTTTAAATGAGGCCTCTGCGGTGTGTACTGAAAGATAACCCTGTCATAGATTACTCAATTTCTGCTAAATCAATTTCTGTCATTTTGTCTAACTTTACCCCATGATGAAAGTACAATTACACTATAAGCTTGTTTGTGCCCCGTATCTATCAGCCCCATTACCTCCGTGTTCACTATCTTGTGGTAGATATTTCACCATTTTAACTGTATCTACATGATAAAGACAGTAACACGTGTTGAAAACTGATAACCTTTACTCAATTAGGGAGTGAAGCATTCTTGAAACTATACGTGCATTATAACCGGCAGACTTAATGAATCGCACAAGAATAGAAATCTAAATGTAGTGTGTCACCACCAATGTCTTCCTCTTTCTCTAATTTATCAGAAATACAGTAATCCTTGCGCAGAAACGGACTGCCTGTTACACATCATTTACAATTGCATTATGGTTACTGATTGACAGGGCATTTCCCTCTTATGCCATCAGCTCTGGTTGTAAAAGGCTGTGTTGCAGTAGTGTGTTCATCCACATCGAGGTTGTCTTTACAGCATGGGCCTCACTGATCAGAGGAGCATTCTTCCACATTATGCAACCATAGGATTGGATTTTGATGCAGTTACGGAGAAGGGACACAGCTTAGAGCTCTCTGGAATGTTTTTGGCTATTGGTTTGGTTTTTTGGCCTCTAGTAAGTCACTTGGAAGACATGTAAATGCATTGCAAGATACAGACATTTTGCTGATAATGGCATTTGAAGCTATAAGCCCCGGAGATGCCTTCAAGTTAGGCGTTTTAGCAAGTGTTCAGAAGAGGTAAGAGGGTGCTTTTTTCTTGAATCTTCTATTCCAGTGTATCTTATTTTGACACTTTCATAGTTTCACATACAAAGTTAAGCCATGAACTCAATGCACCATTGTGCCTACTGTAATGTTGTACACATGAGGCTTTATACATCTACCTTAATCTACAAGCCATTTCATTAAGCTGCAGAGACTCTCCATGATCTCCCTAACTGAATTTGTGCTAGCAATGTGAAAGACTGTACGTTTGTTTGCTTGTTCCCCACGTGTGAGGCACATAGACTGCTCTTTGTTAGAATATGAGTTGCTCAGCATGTATGCTCAAAAGCACAGTGTTATCTAAGAGAGTTTTGCATGTAGATGCCGTGAAGATTTAGCCATGGTCTGTTGAGTTTAAGCAGAAGTGTTATTTGTATTCCCTCCGCTGCAGTAGCTGGTATATTCCAACAAAATCAAATTCCATCCGGCCAGACAGAATAGGATTTCCGAACAATTACTGGTCGCCTGCCAAAGAGCTGAAGAGAACACAAACTCACCAGCTTGAAACAACAGTTAACCAGCTCTCAGCCTGTAGCTATTGTTATAGAGTCTCTGTCAAACATGTCGTGCTTTTGAGACGTGAGAATCCAACCGTGCAACATATAGGGTAGATGTATACTGCCTAGAGGAGGAGGGAGGCAGCGGGGGGTGGATATAGGGCCCTGAGCCCTGCTCGTTGAGTTTCCGATCGGCTCAATCCCGGATTAGTTCGCTGACGGAGATGCTGTTGAGCCTTTGCCAAATCAGGTCTCGCTGCTACGCTCATGTAACCCCACAGCACAGCATGCAGTGAACTGGACCAACAGCTGTGAGATGGAGGCTTTTATTCAAAGTTTTCCCTTGCGAAAAAGTGAACAGGACCAAAGCGTGTTTGAAAGTCTGCAGAAAAGGCTTCACTTCAAAGCCTATTTTGACCTTCTCAGAACCCATTGTGCAAGCCTTCCAGGAGGACGTTGCTGTTTCTATTGTATATGGTATTTATAACAGCAGATCAAGAGTCTCCTGAGGCAAATTCCTCCAAGGAAATGTTTCCGTTGCTCCCGGGGAGACGAGACGAGCAGTCGCACACCCTGCCTGAATTCAGAAATGAGCAACACGTTAACCGCAAGGCACTGCTTAAGCTAAAAAGAAACAGTGCTGCTGCCTTCAGGGGACGTAAAGGGCTCCGAGCCAGAGAGATAACCTGGTCTCCCGTTAGCAGGTATGAACTCTTGTATAATGGATACAGTGTGGAAGCATTGTGCTGCATGGTTAGGGAGTAATACGTGCTCCTTATTGACATCATGTGAGAAGCAGAGGCTTACTAATCAGTAGAATTGGATACTGTACACGTGCAGCTGCAGCTTGTGTGCCAGGGCAGCCGGTTAAACATTTGTAATACAGTGGTGTGTATCTACAAACACATGATAGGCAGCACTGAGCAAACAGCTGAGATTGTGCAGAGAAGTCAACAGGAGATCCAGTTTGTGTTGGAAACTGGAGGAACTGATTTTGTTTGAAGTGAGCTGAACATTTCTTTTTGTTTTGGACTCTGGTGCTTAGGTGCAATCACTAAGCCCTGTTACTGTACAGTGTGTGGTGTTGTGTCAGCCTGGTAAACAACTCAATAGTATTCAAGCAATGAGGTACACATGAATCATAGTTATTGGTATACTTTGTTATCATTACACACGTCTTTGAATAATAATAATGCATTTTATTTATGGGCGCCTTTCAAAGCTCTCAAGGACACCTTACAGAGCATAATTAAAAACAAGCAACAAAGAAGATCACTACAAGACTTAAAAAACAAAGACTTAAAAATAACAATCTGTTTAGAAGAATTATTAAGATGGTGAATATGCCAGTTTAAAAAGGTGTGTTTTCAGGCTGGATTTGAAGGTTGAGAGTGAGTCCATATTGCGGATGTCTTGTGGGAATAAGTGAAGACATCATTGTAAAATTCTTTAATAAAAAAATAAATCGTCCGATAGCAATGTTGTTGTTGTTTAGTGCAAGGGAATGAAAGTAATTTTCACTTAAACAACAAACTGTTTTAACTCTTCAGTCATTCGTTACATCAACATGTATTTGTAAAAAAAAGGACACATTCAATCAAACTTATGAAACAACCTTCTTTCACATTATTATTTTTATTTTTATTTAGAGAAATAACTGTTTTTTTTGTGTTTCCATTCATCAAACAAACATGGGAATGAACGTTAGCCTCTCACTGAGTAACATGCATGCTAGGGCTGCTCAATTAATCGTATTTTAATTACGATTATGGCTTGCAACGATTACGAAAGCAACGTAATCGAAATAAAAAACGATTATTTTATAATTTTTTTTTGGTTTTTCAGTTGAATTCTACTTAAAGTTCAGGGTAACTGTTAAAAACATACTGTTCACATTTTTTTTCTCCAATAAATGGATGTTTTCAAAGTCAATGAATAATCGCATTTAATAATCGCAATTACAATTATTGGCCCAAATAATCGAGCAGCCCTACTGCATGCTTTTCTAAATGCATCTCTGCCCTGTTGCAGCGCTGTTTCTCTCTTCTCTTCAACATGTGAGCGCAGAGCTTCACAGCCTATCACTAAAAGCCAATGTTCAAACAAACCACACGTGCACAGCCGAGCGTTGCCTCTCTTACATCATCCTGGAGGCGTCCCAGCAAACCGCTTCTTTAGTGCCAACACATCAGTAAATTCCTTTAAGCAAAGGTAATAATAATTAGATAAGGCCTAACTAAATTGTGTAATGTAATGCCTAGTAATGACCCACAGTACATTGCACTGAACATGTATTTTGTGGCCTCATCTCACACTTTGAATATCTTCATATGATGATAATTTTCTTGAAGTAGAATCGGGCCGCATCATTATTCAGAATCGGACTAGTTCAATATTTGCTAAATTGTGTAGCCCAGCCTACAAAGGGTATACAGATATCCTTGTTTTGGACAGATCTTC
This sequence comes from Gobionotothen gibberifrons, assembly GCA_943591055.1. Taxonomy (NCBI): domain Eukaryota; kingdom Metazoa; phylum Chordata; class Actinopteri; order Perciformes; family Nototheniidae; genus Gobionotothen; species Gobionotothen gibberifrons. Next base: position 15,553 of record CALSBZ010032119.1, read on the forward strand.
TTAAAGTCGCACTCCAACCATTTTTATATATTTGTAATTGATAATGTGAATACTTTTTTTTAAACAGTAATTTCATCTATCGCTTATCGTATCCCATGTTGCAATATCAGTCACAAATAATTGCTTTTTTTTGGACTGATATTGACCGATCGTTGGGAGTGACACACGGTTAATTGCATGCATTTCTATGGCAGCAACTAACAGCTACTTTGATCATCTTAATGTGGTAAAAACCAGTTGTATTTAATACTCAAAAGGACCCCAATTGAAAGCTACGGTCTTCCTCTTTGGCCAGTTGATCCCTCTGTGCTTTCCTCTGAGTGAAAGTGTACTCTTACCCACTGTCCTCTGACAAAAGGCTGGTTTCAGGTGAACACACGGTGGCTGTTGTCTTACCAGGTGTGATCAATGAGACACGTTTGCTTCAGTATAGCTGCTCAGCCGGTGATACATGTTTTCTACCGGGGGGGGGAATGTGTCCACACCCTTTGGGCTGAATGAGCTGTGTGTGTGCCGTCTGCCATGTGACCCCTGTGTGAGCTGAAGGAAAAACACACCGTGCCTTTAGTCAGCAGCTTGTGTGCCAAAACCTGGAGTATGTCACTAATTAGGTGTCCAGGACAGAGCTTTACTTCAGGAGCTGGCCCCTCTCTCTGTCTGTCTGTCTGTCTGTCTGTCTGTCTGTCTGTCTGTCTGTCTGTCTGTCTGTCTGTCTGTCTGTCTGTCTGTCTGTCTGTCTGTGTGTCTGTGTGTGTGTGTGTGTGTGTGTGTGTGTGTCAATGGATTTGACCCTTAATAAAGTAGATAAGATAACTTTGATCAAAATGTACGTGTCACTGAGTTCCTGTATTTCCTTTTTGAATATCTTAATTGGACAAAAAAGGACGTTAAAACTAGTTTTACTTTCTGATGGCTGTTTTTACATTGTATACCATAATTGATAAACTATGTAACATCCCCAAAAGTACTTTATAAAAGTTTAAATAGTGTATATGATGCAGAAACGTTTCTAAAGAAGAAGAAGACATACTTTATTCTTCTAGGAGGAAATTCAATTTTCACTCTGTTGTTATTTTTACATTACATTGGGTTGTGATGTGACACCTCTCCATCTATCAGTCCACACACGTACTTGGTCCTTTTGGGACTTGAACCTGCCGTGCCCGGCCCGTTTTTGGTTGCGTTTCCACTAGGGGTAGTTCCGGCTAACGGGTACTTTTTCACAGTTTTCTGGCTCTCCAAAATCGAGGTTCTTTCCGGGCCAACAACCGGGCTGAGTATGCTAAACTAGAGAGAGAATCGCTGGCTCGGGGGCTACAACTACAACAAGATGAACATATTTGACCGTGATTTAATTGTAATAAACTTTTCTAAATGATGCCGAAGTAACAATATACTGATACCGGTTAGTAAAATACATGAATTAATGCTTTGAGAAGTCTGCATACAGACGGCAGGCGAACAATCTTTTAAAATGTGTGTTTTCTGAATGGAGATTGGCTAAGCTAACGTTGTATATGCTCCGACCGTCCACACTCACAACAACGGCCTACAGACATAAATAAAGCAGCGACTGTATTCTCCATGACACAGACAGGCTGTGGTTTGTACTTGTTTAACTTCTGTCTAGTTTCTGAACAGATATGAGGAGCTGTGAGCTCTGAGGGCTAACAGCTAACGGCTGATGTTGGTTTTGTGGTTCGCATTGAAGATGACGTCACGGCTCTGCCTACACTGCGTTTCTATAGTTACCGCCCCAGCTACTAAACTGTAATGGAAAACGCAGCATAAAGTGAGCCTGGCCTAACTATACCGTACTAAGCCGTGCCAGGCCCTGCTGTGGAAATGCGCCATAAGCTGCTGCCACCCCAAAAGATTCTTTCATAAGAGTTTAAATACATGTTTCAACCAGATATGTTCCCTCATATAGAGCTTACACTATTCCACAGCTGCTCTTGGATAAACAATAAATAATTGCTATAAATACAAATAGTGAGATACTGTAGTTCAGCGGTTTCCAACCTGTGGGCCGAAGGCATGCAAGCGGGCCGCCAAATAATTAGCAAAACATTATGATTTGTGTGGAAATATTTCATTATTACAATTTTTTTCTTTTTTTTAACCTCCTTTCTTAATCGTCCTTAGCAACGGTCATTACAGTCCTTGACAGCGGTCTGTTCTTGTTCTGAATCGACCAATCAGAACTTTATTTAGCCTCCGTATTGTTTATGATTGAATGTGGGCCGCGAACATTTTTTAGATTCTTAAGTGGGCCCTGAGTTGAAAGGTTGCTGTACATGTTAAGTTGAATTAGCGGAAACAAAACAGTCAC